>CM053502.1:73772551-73938585 GCA_028627145.1 Eidolon dupreanum | reverse complement strand
CCTAGCTCCAAGGTTAAGAAGGCCTTGGCTTTTAGAAAATAAAAAAGGGGGAGATGTTGGGAGCCCTTTGTAAGGAAATATCAGTTCCTGAAACCCCCAAGGGAGGATAAGCATCAGTTCTTGAATTTCCAAGGGAGGAGTTTTTCTCTTGGCCTTATGTTAATTCATGTTAATCGCAGCTATTGTTTCTGGATACTTGTGGTTTTGTTTTGAGTAGTTTGTTATGAGCAGTTTGTCCTGTACTCAAGCTGTATACGTATATGGTGCTAAATAAACTGGAGGCTTCAGCTTTGACTGTATGCCCTCCTGAGATCTTTCTCTCTTCTCTGTCTTTTTTTCCTAACCCTTGCTCCCCCACTCAGGACTGTTCAACTCTGCCCGGCTGGGTCCGGCAGCCCAGGCTACTGCAAAGGGCTTGCATGTCTTGCATACTGTGGAGTTGTACACCATTGGATACTCCCCCACACAAGTACTGCAGATGGACTATGCAGCATGAGAAAACAAACAAACAAACAAACAAATAGCTCCAGAGCCAAGAAGAGAAGCTCCTTGTTCCTGCAGTGTCTCTCTAGTACCCTCTATCACAAAGCTTACAGAATACAGTACTTAATTGCTGAGCCGCTTCTGAAAGATGAATTTGAAATTAGGCAGTACATTAATAACTAGTATGTGTGTTTAAATATGTAAAAAAGAGTTACACTGTTTTCCAAAGTATTTGTACCATTTTCTATCCACAGTGGTAGGAATGAGAGTTTCAGATAGCTCATTGTCTTCAGCAATGCTTGATATTGCCATACTATGTATTTTATCCATTATAATGTACATGTAGTAATATTAAATTGTTTTTATTTGCATTTCTCTAATGATTAATAACATTTTTATGTACTTATTTATCATCCATAGATTTATTTTGGTGAAGTGTCGGTTCAGATATTTTTGCCCATATTTTAAAAATGGGTTGTTCATCTTCCTGTTACTGAATTGTAACTTTTTGAATATGTATTCTGGAAATAAGCCCTCTTTTAGATTTATGGTTTATAAATATTTTCTCCCAGTTTGTGGCTTAACTTTTCATTTCTTGTTATCTTTAGAAGAGCAGATGATTTTAAATTTTGGTAGTGTTCAATATATCAGTTTTTGTGGTTTATGTTTTCTGTCTCATTCTGGGACATCTTTGTTTAACCTAAGTTCACAGAGATTTTCTTCTTTGTTTTCTTCTAGACGTTTTATAGTTTAGTTTTTATGTTAGATTATGTGATATAATTTGAGTTCACGTTTTGGATGTAATTGTTTGTTTGTTTGTTTGTTCATATAGCTTCTAATCATTCTGGGACCTCATGTTGAAAAAACCTTTTCTTTCCACACTGAGTAGCCTTTGTGCCTGCCTCTACTGAAAATCAATTGATCGTATACATTTAAAACTATTTGCTAAAATTTTGTTAAAAGTTTTTGCATATATATTTTTCAGGGATATTTATCTGTACTTCTAAGTTGTTACCTGGAGTTGACAAACCAATTTTCGAGGGCACAATCCTTCCCACTGCCAAGTCTTCCCAGGGCTTCTAACACCAACTGCAAGTTCAAAGAGTTCTCAAAATAACCTGCAAGTTTGATAATTTCTGGAACTCACAGAACTTACTCAAAGCTGTATATTCGCATTTACAGTTTATTACAAGGAAAGGATACATTAAATCAGCTACTGGAAAAGATGCCTATGGCAAAACCCGGGAGGTTTCTAAACAAGAAGCTTGCATTGCTCTCAGGATATATTACCCTCCCAGTATCAATGGCTGACAATTCACATGAATTAGTGACAGTCAGAGAATCTTACCTGAGCTACTGCTAGGGGCTTCATTACATAGGCATGATTATTGACTCACTGCCCATATGTGTGAACTCTATCAATAGGCCCCACTCTCTGACTAATAACATTTCATTTGAGGGCCCAACAGAAGTCACCTCATTAGCAAAAAATATTTGGTGTATACTGAGGGTCCTACTGTGAATAACAAAGCCACTTCTATCACTTTGAAAATTCCAATAGATTAGAGGTTATCTCTTAGGAGCTGTGGACAAAGGCCAGACCTCTCTTTTGGGCAAGGCCAAACTCCTTACTACACAGTTATCTTGTGGTTTTGATATCAAATTAATGATCTCATAAAATGATATTGGTGATGTAGAATTGGTATTGTTTCTTCCTCAAGTATTTGATAGAATTCACTAGTGAAGTCAGGTGATCCTGGAATTTTTTGAGGAAAACTTTTCTACTATACCAATATCTTTAGCAGCTATAGGGAGATTCATGTCGTTTTTGAGGAAGCTTTAGTAGTTTGTGTTTTTAAGGAAATTTTCCTTTGTGAAAATTTTAGCACAGATTCATTTGTAATATTTAATTATTTTTTAGTGTCTGTAGGATCCATAGTTATGCCTCTCTCGATTTCTGCTTTCATATTTACTATTTATTGTCTCTATTTGCTTTTGGTTTAATTTGTTATTTTTGGGTTCTTATTCTAGTTTCTTAAAGTGGAAGCTTAAATGATTGATTTGAGACATTCCTCATTTCTCTTTTTATAAGTATTTAATATTTTAAACTTCCCTGCAAGTATTTTTTGTTTGTTTGTTTCAGACAAATTCTGGTATACTCTGTTTTCTATTTTAGTTCAGTACAAAATATCTTAAAATTTTCCCATGATTTCTTTCACCCAGGAGTTATTTAGAAATATGTGGTTTACTTTCCAAATATTTCTAGACATATTGGTTTATATTTTTATTCTATTATATCAAGAGAACATTTTTTATGATTTTAATCATTTTATATTATTTGTGACCTGCTTTATGACCTAAAATATAATCTATCTTGATGAATTTTCTATGTACTCTTGGAAAGAATGTATATTCAATAGTTTTGGTGTAGAATATCCTGTAAATGTCACTTATGTCAAGCTTATTAACAGTGTTGATTAACTTTTTAGTATCTTTGTTGATTTTCTTTGTTACTATTAATCAGTTATTAAGAAAAGAGTCTTGAAATCTCCAACTATAATTAAGGATCTTTTTATTTCTCTCAGATCTATGTATCAGCTTTGTCTCATGCATTATGGAGTTCTGTTATTAGGTGCATAAACACTTAGACCTGTTTTGTTCTCGATGAATTGACTTCCTTACCATTAAAAAATAACTCTATTTATCACTAGAAATAATGCTTGTTCAGAATCTTTGTCTAATATTGTTATAGCCACTCCAGCTTTCTTTTGGTTAGTGTTTCATGGCATACCATCTTTTTCCATTCTTTTATTTTTAATTTATTTGTATCTTTATATTTAAAATGGCTTCCTTGTAGACATATAAATAGTACAGGTCAGTGGCCTGTTAGAAACCCAGCCACACAGCAGGAGATTGAGTGGTGGGTGAGCAAGCAAAGCTTTATCTGTATTTGCAGCTGCTCCCCAGCACTAGTATTATGGCCTCAGCTCCACCTCAGATGATCAGGCATTAGATTCTCATAGGAGCACTGGTGCCCAAAAGTTTGGGACTAATGCTTCAGAGTTCTCTCCATTTTATTCTGACTTTCATAGTTTCTGTTTTATTCTTTCAATAGCTCCTCTGTACATAATGCATCTTTTTTTCTCTGCTTCTAAGATTCTTTTTGTATTACTGGTTTTAAGAAATTTGATTATTATGTAGCTTGGCATAGAATTTTTCACATTTCTCCTGCTTGGACTTCACTGAACTTGAATATGTTTACTTTTCGTTTTAATTGTATTTGGATGTTTTTCATTTGTTATTTCTCTAAAAATGCTATCTGCTTCCCTGTCTTTTTTGGGATTCCATTTACAAATATACAACATTGCTAGATATTGTTCCATAGATCATTGATGCTCTACTAATCTTATTTATTATATTTATCTATATTTACTTTGGATAGTTTCTATTACTATGTAGTCAAGTTCCATAAAGTTTTCTTCTCTAGTGTCTAATCTATCATTAATCCCTCCCAGAATGTTTTCCATTTTAGGTATCGTATTTCTCATCTCTAGAAGTTTCATTTAAGTTTTTTTTTAATAGCCTTTATTTTTCTTTTCATCATGTTGTAGATCCCTCTACCTTCTCACACAGAGAGTGCATATTTTTGATAGTTGTTTTAAACTCATGCTGTTCTGTGTTATTTCTGTATCTTGTTCTATTGATTTTATTTTATTCTTTTTAAGGATGATTTTGTTCTATTTCTTTATATGCATGACAATTTAAAAATATATAACAGATTAATTTTAATAGCATATATTTTTAAAAACATTATAAAACTCTTAAAGGATAAGGAATATCAGTAGAATATTCTAGCTCTGAAAATGTAGGAATCATTAACCTAGATCAAATTGATATTAAAATATTAGATTCATATTGAAATAGCTCATTTCCATCTGTATTTCTACCTCAGATTTTCTGCTCATAATATTTAAAAGAAGAAAATAAATTTAAATGTTTTGCCCAAATAATTCCACTCCCCATAAAGCCTGCTCTAACAGTAAGGGGAATACCACTGCTGGACAGTGATGAAATTATTGGCCACTCAATAAGAAACTCAAATAACAACCTGGCCTCAGTGTAGTTAAGTGATAATGGAACATTAGACTTTCCACACAGCCATTGCTGAGAGAGGGTATGGAGCTGAAATTTTATTCTGTAGTGATTGGCTAGAATAAAGTGATTGTTGTATAAAGTATTGTTGCTAGCCTGCCATTTTTCTGATTTTTTGTCAGAGAAAAAGAGAAGGCTTTTTTTGGAACTTTATTGTTTTTCTTGTTATTGTTAGCATCTATCGGAATTTCTGTTTTTCTCGCTTCTCCATGACACAGTCTGGATATATTAAGCAAAAAAGAAAACCTAGATTTACTGCTGTGTTGTTCCTTTGGTCTGCCTTCTCTTCACATTTCAGAATCTTCTTATGTTGTATTATAAATAATGTCCAGGTTTGTTGTTGTTGTTGTTTGTTTGTTTTAGCTGTACTCAGCTGGAGGACTGGGGAGAAGTATCTATTGTCTTATCTCAGAACCAGAAAGCATGCCTTACTTATCATTTTTGTTTGGGTATTGGATAATATGAATTTTGTGGTCTTTGATGTTGATTTAAAAAAACATTCTATTAACTATTATTGGGATTTGTTCTGGGATGGAATTAAATGATTTAAAAGAGTTTTATTATTTCTGAGCTTACTTTTAAGTTTTGTTAGGACTCTTTGGTCTAGGGCTAATTTGACTTCACTCTTAATACAATATCCTCTATAGAACTGTTCCTAATGCCCTATATTTTGGAATGTCTTTCCACACTAACTACTGAGAAAATGAACTATTCCCAGTCTTCTTTGAGCTTCAAGGGATTGTTTCTCCTATTCCATATAGGTGGACCTTTCCTCGCCTCGAATAACATCCTCACACTCATGCGCAGATCAGTTCTTAGCGAAAATCTTTTAGAGGATCCCTCTGGAAGTCTCTAGAGGGAACTCTTTTCCCATCTAGTTCCTTCTTTGATGTATTGCTCCCCAAATCCTAGTCTTCTTGGCCTCCCTAAACAGTGCCTCCTTAATTCACCTAGACCAGGAGATTTTATTTGGGGTTTTCCACCCTGTGTTTCAGATTGGAAATTCTCTCCAGGCAGTAAGCTGGGGAAATTATAAAATTCACTTGTGTTTCCCTGTCATCCAAATGTTTAAAAACTGTGTATCAGACATTATGTCTGGTTTTCTATTTTTTTAAAGGCAGACAGTAAATTCTTCCCTTCTTAATTCTTCCAGGTTAGAAGTGAAAGTTCTGCCTTCCTTCTTGTACCATCATTTTTCCTTTTGTGATTTCAATTTTCTTCAGTTAACTTGTTTCAGTTACTTTTTAATTACTACTTATAGGTTTGTTTTTGTCTGTCTATCGATTGATCCATCATCTGTCATTTATTTATTTACCTATCATCTATTTTTGTGTGCTTTTTTTTGTTTGCATTTTTTCCAATATTTCAAGGGTTTGATTATCTAAAAATATCTTTACTAGGCTAACACTCTAGAATGATATTTTTGGGGAGTGTTATTCTAGGGTTTAAGTTATTTTACCTTTACACTCTAAATCATTTTATTCCATTATATTTTAGCATTAATTGTGCTAAGAAATGTCTGCCATTAGCCTAATAATTTTTCTCTCTATATAAGTAATTTACATTTTTCAGTTGCTTGTAAGAATTTTTTTCATTGTTTTAATGTTTTACTGTTTCACTGTCACATATCTAGGTGTGAATTTGTTTATTTTGTTTTCTATAATTTAAGAGATACTTGTTTTTCTTTAATATTATAAAATACTCAGTTATTTTTTAAAATATTAGGCTCTTATTTTTCTCCTTTTGGTATTCCTGTTGAATAGATATAAAATTTTGTCATACTATCTTCTCTGTGTCTCAATTTATTTATTTTTCTCTCTCATACTTTCTTACATCTTTTTAAAAAAAATATGACCCAAATAAATTTATAAAGAACTCATACAACTTAACAAGAAAAAAAAACAATTAAATTAAAAAATGGTCAGAAGACCTGAATAGGTATTTCTCTAAAGAGGAAATACAGATGGCCAATACACATATGAAAAGATGCTCAATGTCGCTAATCATCAGAGAAATGTGAATTAAAACAACAATGAAATATCAGTTCACTATGAAATATCATAATCAGACTGGTTATGATCAATACATAAAAAAACCACAAATATTAGTGAGGATGTAGAGAAAATTGAACACTTTGCACTGTTGGTGGGATTGCAAATTGGTGCAACCACTATGGAAAACAGTTTGGGTTCCTCATAAAAACTACCTTATGACCCAGCAATTGTACTTCTGGGTATTTATCCAGAGAAAACCAAAACACCAATTCAAAACGATATATGCACTCCTCTGTTCACTGCCGTACTATATAAAATAGCCAATATATGGAAACAACCTAAGTACCCATCAATAGACAAATGGATAAAGTATAGTACATAGATACAATAGAGTATTACTCAGCCATTAAAAACATGAAATCTTACTATTTAAAATGACATGAATGGATCTAGAAGTTATTATGCTGAGTGAAATAAGTCAGACTGAGAAAGATAAATACCATATAATTCCACTTATTGTGGAATCTAAGGAACAAAAGAAACAAACAAACTAATTGAAAACACACACAGATACAGAGGACAAACTGGTGATGGCCAGAGGGAGTGGTTGGGGGGCAGGGTGAAAATGGTGAAGGGATGAAGTAAAAATGAGTAGTTACAAAACAGTCATGAGAATTTAGAGTATAGCATAGGGTATATAGTCATATTGTAATGGTTGTATGTTGTACCAGATGGGTGTTAGAGTAATTGAGGGATCACTACATAAATTAAATAAAAGTATAACCATTGTACTGTATACTTGAAACTAATATAAAATAAATATGACCTGAATTTTGGGTTATTATTTCAGATCTATTATTTAGTTCATCAGTTGTTTAGTTGCTTCTAATTCAGTTGCTTATTAATTCAGAAATTTAGTTTTAAATTCAGTAAATATGGTTTTGATTTACAGAATTTCTGTTTGTTTCTTTTCTCAAAATTTCCCTTTTTATAATTCCTGGTCCTTTCATTATGTTTCTGTTACTTCTTTGTTATCTTTACTCATCTTAAGAGACTAAACATACTTTATTATTTATTCTCAGATACTATGAAATACAGCTTCCTTGTATATTATTGTTTCTCCTGTGATTTGTTATAATTGATTATGAAATCATCTTTAGCAAGAATTATTTGTTCCGTGGAGTCTAGTATACCTGGTGTTTTAAATGTATTCCCTCAGAATATATTGTTGATATAAATCTCAGAGCACGCAATTTAGTGGGGCTACCAGTTATCAATTTATTTAGTTTAAATTAGTATGTCTACTTCACCAGTAACTTTTCTTGTTCTGTTGTTACTCTATATTTTATTCTTTCTGCCCCAGACTACTCTCATTTATAATTTGTTGTAAGTTGAGAAATCAGATAGTCTAGCTTATGATTAGTTTGTTTAAAATGCAATTGCTTTTGAAAAAATTTTGACCATTCTTTGTCTGTTTATGTCAGCCTGTTGAAGTTGCCTGAACTCTGAATTTTAGTTTATTGAATCATTTTAGTTAATGATATTAAAATCATAAAATTTTTATGTAATACAACACCAGAGAGATATTTCTTCTCTTTTATTTTCTTGATGTGGAAGTTGAGATCCAACATAATTTGTTTTAAGTCAAATGGTGAAACAGCTTGGTCTAGATCTTAAATTTGGTGTTCAGGGTGTCATTAGTCTCAGTTAATAGTCATTGACAGTCTTAGAGAGGCTCACCAGTATGTTTAACCTCTTTCGGACTCACATATCTCCACAGATAATTTTTGCTAGCTAATAAAATAATTATGAAAACTGTCACTTGTAAATTCCTCCCCCCACCCTGCCAATTTTAAAATGAGAATCCGCTTTTTCTTGGTCCAATCAAGATAGTGCAAAATGAAGAAAAATCAGATAATGTCTATTTAACTCAGCTCTTTCAGGCTAAATTTCGAGCTATGCTGTGTGTTGGGACTGTAATTTTTCTCAAAATAATAAACACGGAGTTACTAGTCTGAGCAATTTTGGAGATGTTTTTTATTTTCAAAAATAAAATAACATAGCTTAAAAGCTTGCTTTCTACTTTTCTACACCTATCACACCTCTACACTTTATTACTAGGTAAAAATATTACTTATTATGCGGTATCTTCTCCAACACTTTAGGTGGAGTTGATACAACATTCATTACAAAATTAAAGATACCAACTTGTACCTAGTAAAAAGGATATGATTAATTAAGAGACCACCAAATGCTGTTGAATAACTGGATGATTAATGAAAAATATAATATGAAGTAGCCAAAACTTTTTCATGTCTGTAAAAATGTTGGGAAATATTGTTATATTGTTTCATATGTTATAAAATAAAAGGAGGAAAAAAACTTACAGCCAAGAAGCTGAATTTTTAGCTTTAATTTAACTCATAATTATAAATTTGTTATCAAAAACTAAAGTAAAAATTTAAAAATTATTAATACAGGACTATAAAAAATAGGTGCATATGTATAAATCTTGACAGTAACAAATTGGCAGATAAAGCATGTTCATATTTTAAAAGCTAAATTAAAAATACAATCTAAACCAAGTTAAGGATATGTTAAAGCATGTAGAATATGAACTACTGTTAGTTTATGTTTACCCACATCCATTAACTAGCAACCTTACATGTGTTATTTATACTCTCAAAGGGAAAGACTTCAAATATTTGTCCTCTAAACTATGGGTCTATTCTATGAATTACTATTCATTTCTTCCTGTTTTATTTGGTACTACAATACAGTTCAGATTTTCCACATACCTATTAAATGACTTTATGTCACCTTTTTGACCTTATACCTATTAAATGACTTTATGTTACCTTTTTGACCTTATACCTATTAAATGACTTTATGTTACGTTTTTGACCTTATACAGCATTTGAATAATGCTTTACATTTTCTTTTTCTGTGCACTAACTAAAATAGGATTTTAGTAATGCCCTTAAAAGTTCAATTCCACTAAATGTTATATTGCTGGTACTCTAAGAAAAACTTGGAAGGAGTCCAAAACTTGGAAAGTCCAAGTGGAAAAAAAACTTTTCTTTAAAAATTAGAAAGACTTAGATTATTATCTTAGATCAGTGACCAACTTTAATGTTAGGCAAATTACTTAATGTCTCATCAGTAAAATACAAATAATTGTTTCTTATACTTTAGTTTTGTGGTGAAAATAACATGGACCTAAGTAAGTAAAAGTATTTTACAATAAAGATTTTCATTGAGCCAGAATCAGGAATTGAAAGACATGATATTAGGTTTAGAATAAAATGCAGTAAAAAGAAAAACCTAATAAAGAGTTGCAATAGAACTAAATATATAAGAACACTTTAAAAATCACATTGGAAATAGAAGTAACAATGATGTTGCAGATGTACAAAAACAAAGCAGATAATTGAAAAATATAGAATCTCTCTCAGAATGCAGAAGTAAATAATAAATGCAAAAACGAGGAGAGACTGAGTGATAGCTATGGAGGACACAGAAGTGAAAGCCAAAATTTTAATCTGTTTGTAAGAGAGTGGCACAAATACAATAAAGAAAACGATATATATGATAAACAGTGACTTTATTTAGCTGAAGAAAAGCATGTGTATGCAAACTAAAAGTATTTGTGGTATTATAGGCAAAATCAGCATAAGGAACCATACTTGTCAATAGACTAGGGAAAAAATGTTATACCATTATGTTAAAAACAAATTCTATAGGCTTTCAGGTAGAACCAGAGTAATAATGTGGTATCTATTATTAATCATATACTGGACCTTATTTAAATGCTTGGGAAAGTCAATTTGTTTTTTTCTTAACAGCTCAAGGCTACAGATACCGTTGTTGCTCCCACTTTACAGATGAAAAAAATGAGGCTTAGAGAAAATAAGATCAAAGGTTTTGTGGTAGTTAAGTAACAGGATCAGGATGTGAACCAAATCCTTGGTTGTTATGACTGAGACACTATGCTATACGCAGCCTCAATGTATTTAAAATCAGCTCAGAAAAACCTCAATAAAATACTAGCAGACAAAATCCGGCAGTGTATAAAAAGATTATATATCATGACTAAATGGAATTTATCCCAGAAATGCAGTGTTGGTTCAACACATGAAAACCAATAGATGTTATATATTATATAGAATAAAGGGGAAAAACATCATCCTAGTAAATTCAGAGAAAGTATTTGACAAAATCCGATGAATTTTCTTGATTAAAAAAATACTCAACAGACTAAGAATAGAAGGAAACTTATACAAGATAAAGGGCATCTACAAAAACCCCATAACTAACATTATACTTAACAGCCAAAGACTAAGAAGCTTTCCCTCTAAGATTAGGAAAATGTACACTCTCACTACTTCTATTCAACATTGTATGAGAAATTCTAGTCAGGTAATATGGAAAGAAAAAGAAATATAAGATATCCAAATTGGAAAAGAAGAAATACAATTATTTCTGTTTCCAAATCACATAATCAAAAATATAGAAAACTGTAGAAAATCCTTGAGAAACTATTGGACATAATAGTCCTCGATCTCAACGAGTTTCATAGAGTGGTCTGCAGCAGCGGAGCTGTGGGCAGCTACTCTGGAGAGCTGGCCATATAGGAGTAGCTTCTGACGCACGAAGGCAGCCTGGCGGGGAGGCTGGCCCATGTGGGGGGCACCCGCCCTGCCAGAACCTCCCAGCCACTGGGCTGAGGTTGAGTACATGTAGTTGGAGTGAATACGTGAGTGACATATAGATGGAACTGCCCATTGGAAGTGGCTGTGTGGTGACACTGCTTTATTAAAAAAGCCGGCTTTGTCCTGCAGGGTGTGTGTGTGTGGGGGAACTATTAGACATAATAAATGAGTTTAGCAAATGGTAAAAGTACAAATATACAAATATACAAATATCACTTGTAATTTGATACACCAGCAATGAGTAATCCATAAATAAAATTGAGAAAAAAATTTTATTCACAACAGCATTAAGACTAAGACACTTAGCAACAAATTTAACCAAAAGAGTATATGATTTATACATCAAAAACAATAAAGCATTGTTGAAAGATATTAAAGATATTTTAAAAATTGTTGAAAGTTTAATAAAATAAATGGAAACACAGCTAGTGTTCATGGACTAGAAGACTTAGTATTGTTAGAATGGAGATATTCCCCAAATTGAGCTCCAGATTCAACATAGTCAAAATTTCAATTTCTTTTTTCACAAGCTGATCTTAAAATTTGTTAGGAATTGCAAGTTGCACTGGATAGCCTAAACAATCTTGAGAAAGAAGAATAAAGTTGGAAGATTCACATTTGCTGATTTCAAAACCCTTTAAAAAGCAAGAATAATGAAAACAATGTGGTACTGGCATATACATATATAGTTCAATGGAATAGGATTGAGAGTCCAGAAATAAACCCTTACATGTATGGTCGATTGGTTTTCAGTAATGATGCCAGCACTGTTCAATAAAGAAAGAGTAGTCTTTACAAAAAAAATGATGCTGTGACAACTGGATATTCACATGATAAAGAATAACTTTGGATGCTTACCTGAAACTATATATAAAAATGAGCTCAGAATGAATCAACTATGTAAATATAAGAACTAAAACTATAACATTCTTAGAAGAAAACATAAGTGTATATCTTCTTCAGCTTGAACTAGGCAGTGGTTTCTTAGATGTGACATCAAAAGCAAAGCACGGTTAATGAAAAAGTAGATCAGTTGAACTTCATCAAAATTAAAAGCTTTTACACATCAAAGGGCACCACCAATAAAGTGAAAAGGCAATCTGTAGAACAAGAGAAAATATTGTGAATAATATATCTGATAAGGGTTTAGTACACAAAATATATGAAGAACTCTTATAGTAACAGTAAAAAGAAAGATAATCCAATTAAACAATGGGCAAGGTTTTGAATAGACATTTCTTCAAAGAAGGTGTACAGGTGGTCATTAAATACATGGAAAGATGTGTAATTTCATTTGGGGAATGTAAATCAAAACCACAATTATATACCACATCACATCCAACAGGATGACTATAAAAAAGAAACAAACAAAAAAACCAAACAGAAATTAACAAGTGTGGGTGAGGAAGTGGAGGTATTCGAACATAACTGGTGGTAATGTAAAAAACAGTCTGGTAGTTCCTTAACTTTAAACAAAAAAATACCATATAACCAAGTAATTTCACTCTTAAGTTTATATCTAAGAGAATTAAAAGCATATGATTGTACAAAAACTTATATGTGAATGTTCATAGCAGCATTATTCAGAATAGCCAAAAAGTCTAAAGAACAAAAAATGTTTATCAACTAACGAATAAACAAACCATGCAATAGAATATTCAACCATAAAAAGAAGTGAAGTACTGATATATGATACCGCATGAATGAACCGTGAAAACATTATGCTTAATGAAAGACGCTAGATGCAAAGGCCACATATTGTATGATTTTATTTATATAAACTGTTCAGAAAAAGCAAATCCATGGAGACAGAAGGTGTATTATGATTTCCATGGGACAAAGAATGGGAGGGCGAGGAGTGACTCCTAATGGGTATAAGGTTTCTTTTTGGGGTGATGAAGAGGTTTTGGAATTAGATAGTAGTGATGATTGTACAACCTTGTGATTAAATTAAAAAATGCTGAGTTGCACAATTTAACTGATAAATTTTGTCATTACAATACATGTTAATAAAAAATGAATATTCTAAAAAAGCAGCTCAGACCAATCAGACTGATATTTCTCTGCTACAGTATTAAAAGTTAGGACAAATTTTTCAAATGTTGAGGCAAAAAGGTTGTGAACTATAATGTTTTACACAAATCTACCATATCTCAAGTGTCAAGGTAATTTATGATTTTGAAGATGTATTCTTGCCAACTGCAGGTGATAAGTAGATCAGTGTTATATAACACAGTCAGTATAGTTGGAGCTAATTCAGATGGTATAAAATTGTAAGACAGTGTAAGATAGTGTAAAGTGTAAAAATTATTCTTAAAGGATAGATGCAAACATTAAAAGTAATACTGTTGTAATGAAAACCTGGTATTAAAATCTGAGATATTTATGAAGACTAAAACAGGGAGAGAGAATATTTTTTCATATAGAAGGACTCAAAGAGATTTATTTATCATGTCATCTGACAATTAAACAATTGAAAAATCTTAAGAATAATAACTAACTGAATTAAAAATTAGAAAAAAAATCTTTCAAAAGAAACAGCAGACAAAAAGCAGACAAATGATGTCCATGTGGAAAATAATAGCAAAGAAAGAGCAATAAAAAGCATAAAAATAGAAAACACAAGAACAAGAAGACAAAAGTAAGACAAAAGATAATATTTACTACAACAAAAATGAATGCATTAAAAAGACAAAAGACTCAAATCAGGGAAATGAAAAAGAAATCAGGGCTTGAAACATTAAAATCAATATCAAATATCGTCTAGTTATTAAGCTAACAAATATATGTAGATTCTATACAGGAAACTTCACTGAGGAACTTAAAAGAAGATTTTGCATAAATGGGGAAACTTTCCATGTTGCTCATAGGGAAGACCTAGCATTGTAAAGATTATGCTTTCCCAAATTAGCCTATAAATATACTGTATTTTAATTAAATTTTAACGGCATTTTTCAAAACGACGATATTATTCTTAAAGTCACAGGAAGAACAAAAAAATAGCAAAGATAATTGTGATTAAAATAAGGCTTCTAATGCAGGCTTTGGCTTACTAAAAATTAAACATATTAGGGTTCTAATAATGTAATCAATATTACATTGCAAGAGTAGACAAATATTTAAAATATAAAAGAAGTCCGTAGAGAAACCTAAATATGGCAAGTAATTTACTTTACCATAGAAGTTGATTTTGTTTTTGTCACTGAAGAAAGGATATTTCAGAATAGTGCTAGGGAAAACCACAGGGAAAATACAATGTCCCAACCCTATTTCCCACCTTACCACAAAATGAAGTTCACATGCATCAAAAACTTAACATTTGAAAAGAAAATACAAAATGACTAAAAGCAAATATAAAGAAGCTTTCATAGAATGTTCGATTTGAAAACATTTTGCTTTTGTTCTAGAAGTGCGAACTCAGTGGATTTCAAATAAATATTTGAAATATTTAAATTTCTTAAATTTGTGGATGGTGGTGGTCTTGTCACATGATGGGAGGGGTTGCAACTAACAGTAAGAGCCAGGGATGCTAAAGCCCTGCAATGCATGGGACATTCCCACACAGTAAGCAAATGTCCCTGCCTCTAAATGTCAAAAGCATCTCCACTGAGATACACATATTGTTGAGGAACATTAATAATCATTTAAAAATGTCATTATTAATCATGAAGAGTTTCAATAACTAATAAATATTTGTACCATTTTCACAGCACAATGCCTGTAAATGAGTAGACATTTCAATAATGAATTTCCTGTTCCCATTTTTCTGTGTATCAGTTTTTTCAAAATGTCAAATTTAGACAACTTGCTTTTAAAAGTATAATAAAGAACCTATTGTTAGTGCTGTACATTGTGGTATTTGTAAAGAGAGAAAGTCTCTTGATAAACTAGCAGTAGCCATGTCTCATTTTGTCTCTTTTGTGGCACTGGTTAAGGGAGAGTGTTACTTATTGAGACAAAGCTGAAGAAGTTGTATTTTTTCAGTTTACACAATTATTGTAAAAGTTTCTCTCAGACAAGCTTGAGCCAGGACATTCCCGAGTTTCAATCTAGAGGATGTCATATGCCACTATTTCTTAATATTCTTCTGATCAAAATACCTTTTTAAAAACTTACTTTAGTACCTTAAAATAGCTATGGCTATTAAAATGGAAGGTTTGAGTCCTAGTAGCTAAAATATAAAACTTTAGTGTATGATAAAAATATTTCACCAAAATTTTCAAAGGGAAAGAGACACCTTCTCTAAAACTAAGTCTTGTTCTTAAGAGCTCTTCTCTCTCTTTTTATTAAGCTCAGAAATCATAACACTGTTAAGCTCAGAAATCATAATGCTGATCTCATAACCCTAATTTAAAAAGTATTTCTTTATATTTTTCCAGAGTAACTGGCCTCCCACTCATCAGGGTATTTTCCTATTTCCAATAGATGGACAGAGTCCTGACATTTAAAACCCTTTATAAACCTGGTCACTTGGTCTAGGGTCCCCTTGAAAGCACACTCTAGGCTTTTGCAGGTTCTGTGCTAGTTGGCTGGGTTTCTCGAGTCTGTCAGGGAACTGCTGGAACAATTGCCTTTGGAAAATTAGTAGGAGGATCAGTATACTGTGCTTCATATTTTCATTACTCTTAGACATGAAAGCCTTTACCAGTAATGTACCCCGACCCTAGTTTGTTTTGTGGTGTGGGCCTGGAGCCAGTGTATATGCCATGCGGAACTCTGTCTCTTAATCAGCTAGCTGACCTTGAGCAAGTTACTTAACCTCTCTTTGACTCAGTTCTATTATGTGTATAAAGGTGATAAAAATAGTAATTTCTTTACAGAGCTGTTGTAAGGATTAAATAAATTAATCCTGAAATAAGTGCTCAATAAATATTATCTTAAATGTAAGTGCTTAATAACTAAATTAAGCTTATTCTTTACTAATTATGTATATATAAAAGGTTACTAGAATTTTTCTTGGGCAAATGCATTGAGAAGTGTTGAGAGTAAATAGTGCACAATCTCCTGGGCCTATGTGTGTCTTTGTGCCATTTTGGAGAGAGGTTTATTTATTCTGGAATCAAGGAGAAAAGAGAGAAGAAAAAGGAGAAGAATGGAGGAAGGAGAATGAAAAGAAGTCAACAACGTGGGAGAAACAGAAGTTGTGGGGTCATTGAAGTTCTAGGATGGTAGGTAATCAATAGACATTTGAAAGTTGATGCATGTGACAGCACTTCTTATACTTCCATGTACACATAGGTCACTTGAGGGGATTTTGTTAAAATTAAGATTGATATTTAATTGGTCTGGATTTCTAGCAAGTTCCTGTATGTTACTAATGTTGTTAGCCCATGATCCGTATTTTGAGTCTGATAAGGACTCTTTAAAGTTGCATTTCTACCTTATCCTGCAGATTTTGAACTTGCTAACCTCCATCATTATGTGAGTGAATTCCTGAAAGTAAATTTTTATATGTATATATGTAATATACTTCCTATTGGTTCTCTTTCTCTGGAGAACCCTGAATTATAGACTGTGCCACTCTCTATGCTATTTTGTTTCCCATCTATGCGATTAGAAGAAAAATTCTCCAAAGATGGTAGAGCCATATAATGGAAGGAATTTGGATCCCTCAGTCACCATTGATGCTGAGCAGCATGTGACCTATATCAGACTTTGTATGAGCTATCGATAAATGTTCTGTTAAGTCACTAGAAAAAATAAAGTTTTACTCCTATAATATAACACAATTCTAGTTTTAAAAAAGCCTCAATTCAATTTTTAATATGTTCAGTGGTAGAAACCTGATGCCCTAGCTTATTTAAGTTCAAGCTCTCCCTCCTGTTCCTTCAGTGGCCTTGTGGTAGGGCCTAGAGAGTTGTAAGCTGACTACCTCTTTCTTATGGGATTTTTGTGCAGGAGACCTTCCATCATCCCCCTCATCACTTGAAATCTAACCCATAATTCCTTTTTTATTTCCCTACAAAGATACCTTTCTGCACAAAGTCGCCTTCTAATCTAGTGGCCATTGAGGTTGGCTACTTCTTGTCTAGGTGTCTTAGGTGAAACTGATAAAGTCTCCTTTTTATTAGTAGTATTAACCTTCATTTTATTAGTATTAGTAGAAATTAATATTTCTACTGTGGTTTCTTCCCTCAGGAGAGATTTACTTAGGCAAGATCTAAAGCATCTCAGCCTGGCTCTGTTTCTTGAGTGGATCTTATTTAGTTCATGAGAAAAACCTCACACATTCTTTGCCTGGACGCATTCCGGGAGACTAGGTCATTCCCAATCAAGATAGATGAACAGTCACTGATTCTCACTCTTTGAATTTCTCAGGCTTGAATTAGACACCAGCCCACAGTGCCCCCTTATCTCCTAAATGGCCCCACTAATGAAGGTGAGGAGCAAGCACACGTAACCTCGCCCCTTCGGGCAAGGATGCAGCACAGCCCTCTCCAAGACAACTTCTGTTTCAGGTAAAATTTAATCCAGCTTCTTGAATGATTTAAACTTTTATAACTAGGTTTCCAATCACCACATTGCAAGTTCTGTATAGAGGATCTACTAATGCAATTTGGAATGTGGGGGAGTGGTTGGCACAGGGCTTTAATCAGGCAAGTTGTGTGTAGCAGAAATCCAGGAGCTCCATTCACCTAGTCACTGAAGGTTTATACAGTGATGATGATTTTTCATGATGAATTTTCTTAGTTACATTTTGTACAATTAAGGAAAGAAAAGGTTGCCCTTTTTAAATGCATAAAGTCCTCTTTTGTCTAGTGGTAACTTATTTTGTCACCGATTATCTTTGGTCTTCAGAAAAACTGTTATTAGGAGTATTTTAAAAACATGAGTGTTTAAATGTATAAAATGTAATGAGGGTAACTTGTATATATTTAATTACTTGTTATTACCCCTTGAATATCAGTGCAAGTTCATCTTTGGTGGTTTTTAATAGTTCATTTGTTCATTCTGAGAGCTTTATAACTTAATTTTTTTTAAAAAAGTAAATATGAAACAGAGGTATTTGAATTTCAGTTATTGTTTGCATTCACATATTCTCAAATCAGTAAGTTTGGTTCCTTTAGCTGGCTTTTATTTCTTAATATTTCAAAGCACACATGTCTACAAATCTTACTTTTAGTAGAATTTATTATCATTGGCTTTATTCCTTTCAATGAAATATGGAGTGATATTTATCAAATAAGATGGCTATTATGCACACAGATTTATAATATAAATTAGGCAAAGAACATTTTATAAAAGTCTTTTTGTACAAATTAGTTTCTTTTGAAATTTTCACTAATATATATATATTTGAAATTTATATATATATTAGTGAAAATTTCAAAAGAAACATATATATATGTATATATATATATACACACACACACACATATATATATATATATATATATATATATATATATATATATATTCTATTTGTTCACAATAGGAGGACCTACAGGGAGATTTAAATAATTCCAATTAAGAAACATATTTTTTGAGTTTATAAATCTTATGATTTAATCTTGCAGTCATCCTTCATAATACTTGCAAAGCTTAGCAAGATCATGAAGAGAAATTGCATTTCATTCTAGAACCTGTGGTAGAAGTCTCTGGAGTTTATCTTTGTAATTTCTCATTCTTCTCTGTAAGAACCACCAATGTTCATTCCACTATCTATGAATAATTTTAGTTGACAATCAAAATATATTAACCCCCAGTGACCTCAGAGCAATGAAACCTCTTGTTTCTTATTCTGAAGACTGTTATTTAAATCACATGTACACTACAGAAAATCTTACAAATGAAAAGCTCGGTGAACTTTCCTACAAAATAATTCCTAGCTATTTAAACATGTGATTTCTGAATTACATTGCTTTTATCTTGCTCATAGAATATATAGTCAATTTCATTGTGTAAGACCTGATTTTAAAGCTGATGGTGAAGACAAACCTGTTCAAATTCAATAGTGGAAATCAAACTTCCCTCCACCTTTGACCAGAAGAGGGAAGCAGCTGACTGCCTCTGAAGCATGTGCAATGATTCCAACGCATGTTTTTTTGCTTCAAATTACTCAACAGTTTAAGAGTTAAAATAATGCATAGCTCTTAAATGCTATCTTGTAAAATTAAGATGTATCAGTAATGCATTTTATTTTCATTTATTTATTCCTTGAAATTATTTGTTTCTCTTCTATCTTGTGTGTTTGTAAAATTTAGCAAATGCTTGCCAATTCATGGTCATCGCTATGTTAAGTGAAAGCATTACCAATGGATTTGCAAATCAATGACAAAACAACTGGAAGACCCACTTTATTATTTAGGGTGTAAATTATTTCATCTGATTTAAGAATGTTCTTTTTTAATTGCTCTACATGTTTAAAAACAAGCTCATGGCAACATAGGATATATTTTTACCTCAAATATTTCTTACATTAATATAAGTTTTTATATTTTTTAAATTAAGAAGGAATTACTCCCTTATATTGCTTCTTTTTACTTTTGTGTTCTTGCTCTTTACCTGGTATATTTGGTAACATTTAAAGTTCATCTAAAATGTTTTCCTAAATTATTTTGTACTCCAGAGTTTATGTGGTATAAAGAAATGAAGAAAATTTTTCTGTATAATTTAAAAATTAAACATCGATTATTGAGCAAACATAGGAATTCAGGTATTTCTCTATTAATAATTGCAAACATTTTTTTCATTTCAAATTAATACTATCTGCATTTATACATCCACACATGTTTACTAAGACAATAGAATACTAATTTGATCTGCTTGCCTCATGATACATTGTATTCAGTTAGGCCTTATAGGAATAAGTTTACTAGGTGATGCATTGTGAATTTGTTCTTCACTGTTTGTTCAGTTGCAGACATAGTTTTAGTAGGGTGATGCTGGTATTGTTTCTTCTCTCTATTTTTTATTCTTTAATATATTTAGTTTTTCTATTTTTTTCTCTTTTCATTCTGATATAACTTCACAGTAGGAACACTTTTATGAAGAGCCTGAAACAAAAACACATACCCAGTGAAGCATCAAAATATCAGTAGTTCAAAAATACATACTGTATTTAAGTAAATAAACAATTTGTGGCACATTAAAGATGGCCACAAGTTCTTTGAGATTCCTACATCAAGAAGTAGAGGTGTGTGTTCCTTCCCTTGAATCCAGGTAGGTTCTGTGACTACTTTGACCATCAGAACGTAGTAGAGGTGAAGCTGTATTGGTTTTCTGACTAAGATTCGAGGAGATTGGTGGCTTTTGCTGTTGGATTACAACTGTTATGCTGTGTGGAAGCCCAAGCAGCCCCTGTCGAGGGACCTATGTGAAAAGAGTAGAATTCCCCTGTCTGAGTTAGTTGACAGCCAACACCAATTTACCAGCCATCTGGGGAGCCACCTTGGAAGTATATACACCAGCCCCCAGGCAGCTGCCTCAGCTCTCATTGTTTTAGAGTGGTTTGTTATATAGCAATAAATAATTCTACATACACAATTTTCTTTCATAGCAGTTTGTTTATAATAAATGATATAAAGTTGGCAATTTGGTCTTTTAAAGCAGCAATCCCAACTTTTTTGGCACCAGGGACTGATGCTCCTATAAGAATTTAATACTTGATGATCTGAGGTGGAACTGAAGTGGTGATGCTGCAAATACAGATGAAGCTTTGCTGCTGGCCCACCTCCTGCTCTGCAGCCCAGTTTCTAACAGGCCATGGACTGATAATGGTGCATGGCCCGGGGATTGGGGACCCCTGTTTTAAATCTTCTCATATTGTTAGGAGGAAGATGTAGCAATGTAGGCTTGTAATCAGCAGTAGAGAAAATTGAAAACTATTTTGATATTTTAATTCTTATACTCTAAAACACTACTTTAGAGTTGCAGGGTTGACTGACAAATAGCTACTGAACGGATTTAGTAAATTTCGAATTTGTACAATGTACCAAGTATAAAATTGTGTCATGACACAGTTTGTCTACTTATATGGGCAATAAAGTTGAAATAGGTTTTAGAAACACTAATTTAAACAAGTTATTATATAATGACGCTCCAAGTTTGTTATAACAACTTTAACTAGCATACTACAATGAAAGCAAAGAGCAGTAAAAGCTAAATAACACTCATTTTCCTGTTTTCTGTTCGAAGAGAGCCTTCTAAAGAACTTTTTTATTCTTTTAGAAGGCATATTCTCATTTCATACCATTTATTTTAATAAAACAATTCTTTTTAAGGAACAAGATTATGTTTATACTTAAAGTAGTATTTCTAAAACTTTAGCAGACATTGGAATCATCTGGAAGGCTTATTAAAAGACTGTAGGGACCCAATCCCAGAATTTCTGATTCATTAAGTCTGAGGTAGGACCAAAGAATTTACATTTCTATCAAGGTCCCAGGCAATGTTGATCTCGTTGTTCTGGAAAAGTCACATTGAGACCCTCTGGATAAAGTAAAATAATTCATAACTAGTGCTTAGAACATTACTGGTTACCTAGAAAGTAAATGTTAGCTATTATTATTACCTCAGGTACCATTTTGAAAATTTAATAATCAGTTAATAAACAGTTCAACAGTAAACATTTATTGAATGCTTACTATGAACTAGGCCCTATGTTAGGACTGAAGATCTTCTACTCTGGTCTTATGGGACAAATAGGAAGGAAATAGCTTGCACATAGGATTTATGGAGACCTTCCTATTGGAGATGACTCCTGAGCTAAGTTTCAACATCTGAGCAAGACTTAGCTATGTTAATAGAAACTGCGGGTTCTTCTTTTTAAAGTATCTTTTTTTAAATTTATTTTTTAAATTTTTATTATTTATTTTTTATTAAAATATTTTATCAAAGTATAGTTGACATACATTATAATATTAGTTTCAAGTGTACAACACAGTGATTTGACATTTATATACCTTATGATGTAACCACCATAAGTCTAGCGACCATCTGCCACCATACAAAGTTATTATATTATTGACTCTATTCCCTGTGTTGTACCTTACACTTCCATGACTTATTTATTCCATAACTGGAAACTTGTATTTCTTATTCCCCTGTACCTCTTTTACCCATCCCTGAAACCATATTCGCCTGTTAATCAACACTTTATTCTCTGTATTATGAGTCAGTTTTTATTTTCTTTGTCCATTTTTTTTTTGTTAGATTCCTCGCACAAGTGAAATCATGTGATGTTCGTCTTGCTCTGACTTATTTCACCTAGCATAATAGCCTCTAGGTCCATCCAGGTTGTCTCAAATGGCAAGGTTACTTTTTTTTTAATTGCTGAATAATATTTCATTACACACATGCACACACACTACATCTTTATCTATTCATCTATTGATGGATGCCTAGGTTGCTTCCATACCTTGGCTATTGTAAATAATGCTACAATGAACATAAGGCCGCACATATCTTTTCTAATTAGTGTTTCTGTTTTCTTTGAATAAATACCCAGAAATAGAGTTGCTGGGCTGTATGGTAGTAGTAGTTTTAATTTTTTGAGGAACCTCCATACTGTTTTTCATAGTGGCTGAATCAGTTTACAATCTTGTCAATAGCGTACAAGAGTTCCCTTTTTTTTCACATTCTTATAATAGCTGTTCTGACAGAGTGAGGTGATATCTGATTGTGGTTTTAATTCACATTTCTCTCATGATTAGTGAGGTTGAGCAACTTTTCATATGCTATTGTTCATAAGTATACTTTCTTTGGAGAAATGACTATTAAGGTCTTCTGGCCATTTTTTAAATCAGATTTTTTTTGTTGTTGTTGCTGTTGAGTTGTATAAGTTTTTTTTTTTTTTAAATATTTTGAGTATTAATTCCTTACTGGATATATGATTTACAAATATATTTTCTCATTAAGTAAGTAGTCTTTTAGTTTTGATAATTGTTTTCTTTGCTCTGAAAAAGCTTTTTAGTCTGATGTAGTCTCATTTGTTTATTTTTACTCTTGCTGCTGTTTTGCCCTGGTAGATGTATCCAAAAAGTATATATATTGCTCAGACTGATGTCAAAGAGTTTACTATGTTTTCTTCTATATTCTTTTATGCTCTCAGATCTTGCATTTAAGTTTTAATCTATTTTGAATTTATTTTGTAAATTGTTTGTATATGGCTTGAAATAATGGAGTTTGATACCTCCCACTTCATTCTTTCTCAAGTTTGCTTTGGCTATTCAAGGTCCTTTGTGGATTCATATAAATTTTAAAATTATTTATTCCAATAACATATGAAAAATGTTCTGTGAAAAATGCCATAGGTATTTTGATAGAGATTGCAATTAATCTGTAGATTGCTTTGGGTAGTATGGACATTTTAACAATATTAATTCTTCCAAAACATAAGCACAGTATATCCTTCCATTTACTTGTGTCATCTTCAGTTTCTTTTATTGATGTCTTATAGATTTTAGAGTACAGCTCTTTCCCCTCCTTGAATGGATTAATTCCTAGATATATTTTTTTGATGCAGCTGCAAATGGAATTGTTTTCTTAATGTTTCTTTCTAATATTTAATCATTAGTATATAGAAATACAAAAGATTTCTGTATATTAATTTTGTATCCTGCAACTTTACTAAATTCATTTATTAGTTCTAAGTGTGTGTGTGTGTGTGTGTGTGTGTGTGAAATTTTTACAGCTTTTTCTGTGTAGAATTATGTCATCTGCAATTTTACTTCTTTCTTTCCAATTTGGGTGCCTGTCATTTCTTTTTCTTGTCTGATTGCTGTAGCTAGAACTTCCAATACTGTATCGAATAAAAGTGATGAGGGGGGAATTCTTGTCTTATTCCTCATCTTAGAGGAAAAATTTTCAGCTTTTCACTTTTGAGTATGATGTTAGCTGTGGGTTTGCCATATACAGGATTTATTATGTTGAGGTATGTTCCCTGTATATCCACTTTGTTGAGAGTTTTTAATCATAAATAGATATTGAATGTTTTCAAATAATTTTTTTTGCACATATTGAGGTCATGTTATTTTTATTTTAGTTTTATTAATGTGTTGTATCATGTTGATTGATTTGAGTATATTGAAACATCCTTGTATCCCTGGAATAAATCCCATTTGATCCTGGTGTATACTCCTTTAATGTATTGTTAAATTTGGTTTGCTAATATTTTGTTGGGAATTTTTGTGTTTATTTCAACAGGGATATCAGCCTATAATTTTCTTTTTTTATTATGTGTTTGTTTGGTTTTGATATCAGGGTAATGCTAGCCTCATAGAAAGAATTTGAGAGTATTTCTTCTTCAATTTTTTTGGGAATAGTAGGTATTATTTATTTGAATAAATAATAGAGTTTTTAGAATGGTAGGAATTAATTCTTCTTTAGAGCTTTGGTAGGATACTCTGTGATGCTGTCTGGTTCTAGATTTTTGTTTGTTGCAATTTTTTTTTTTTTTGGTAAATACTGATTCATTTCATTGTTCATAATTGGTCTGCTCAGATATTCTGTTTATTTCTGGTTCATTCTTGGAAATTTGTATATTTCTAGAAATTTATACATTTATACATTTCTTTTATACATTTATACATTTATAAATTTATACATTTCTTCTTGGTTGTCCAATTCATTGGCATATATGTGTTTACAACATTCTTTTAGTATCCTTTGTCGGTTATAACTTCTATTTCATTTCTGATTTTATTTATTTGGACCCCCTTTTTTTTTCTTGATTTCTCTAGTTTGACCAAAGCTTTATTAATTTTGTTTTTCTCTTCAAAAAATCAGCACTTAGTTTCATTGGTCTTTTCTATTGTTTCTTCAGTCTCTATTTAATTTATTTTCTGATCTTTAGTATTTTTTTTCTTCTACTCACTTTGGGTTTTGTTTGTTTTCCTTTTGTAGTTCTTTTAGGTATAAAGTTAGACCATTTATTTGGGATTTTTCTTGCTTCTTGAGATAGACCTGTATTACTATGAATGTTCCTCTTAGACCTGATTTTGCTGCATCCCATAGATTTTGGAAAGTTGTGTTTCTATTTTAACTTGTCTCAAGATATATTTTAATTTTCTCTTTAATTTTTCCTTTGAACCCATGGTTGTTTAGTAGCATGTTGTTTAGTCTCCATGTGTTTTTGTTTTTCCAGTTTTCTTCTTATAGTTGATATCAAGTTTCATACACTTGTGATCAGAAAAGATGTTCGATAGGATTTTATTCTTGAATGTATTGAGGTTTGTTTTGTGGCCTAAGATGTGATCTATTCTGGAGAATGTTCTATATGCCTTTGAAAATAATATGTATTTTGTAGTTTTGGAGTGAAATGTTCTATTATAGCTATCAAAGTCATCTACTCTAATGTGTCATTTTAGATCAGTGTTTTCTTATTGCTTTTCTACTGGGCGATCTATCCATTAATAAGGGAGATATTAAATACCCATACTATTATTATAATAATGTAAATTTCTCTCTTTACATCCTTAATATTTGCTTTGTATATTTAGGAGCTTCTACTTTTGGTATGTAAATATTTATGAATATTAAATTCTGCTCTTGGATTGACCCCTTATCATTAAGTGATGCCCTTCTTTGTCTCTTTTTACAGTTCTTGTCTTAAAGTCTATTTTGTCTGATATGAGTACTGCTACCCCATATTTTCATTTTTACTTGCATGGAATATTTCTTTCCACCTCTTTACTTTCAGATTGTGTGTGTCTTTCCATCTGAAGTGAGTCTCTTAAAGGAAGCATATCGATGGGTTGTTTTTTATCCATTTGGCTACCCTGTATCTCTTGACTGGAACATTTAGTTCATTTACATTTAAAGTAATTATTGATAGGCATGTACTTATGCCATGTTGTTAATTGGTTTTTGATCATTTTCGTAGTTCTCTATTCCTTTCTTCTTCTTTTGGTCTCTTCTCTTGTGGTTTACTGGTTTTCCTTAGCGTTATTTTCGATTTTTTTGTGTGTATCTTTTGTAGGTTTTTGATTTGAGGTTACCATGAGTTTTATATCTATCTATCTATCTATCTATCTATCTATCTATCTATCATGTATCTATCCACACCACACACATATGTGCATATATATGTATATGTATTCTATTTTAAGCTGATAGTGTTTAAGTTTGAATGCATTCTAAAAGCACTACATTTTTACTCCCCCCTCTTATACACTATGCTTTTGATGTCATATTTTAGATCTTTTTGTTTTGTGTATCCTCTAACTTCTTATTGTAGTTATAGTTAATTTTGTTCCTTGCCATCAGACAAAAAAAAATGGTCACTTGACCATTTAATCTTGTGATTATGTTCATGCTGACATATTAGAAAATCTAAAAGTCATATACATATGAATCAAGTATCTTGTATAATAAAAGCATCTCAATTTTGAAATAAGCAATTTTTTAGGTAAATTCAGGAAATTAGAAAATGGTTTAGGAATGATAAAATAGATCTGTATTTCAAATAGAATATAGACATGTTGAACAGGAAAAAAATTGAACAAAAAAGAAATTTAGTGTGATGAGACAGTCTATTGCTTTAATAGCCCAATGAAGCCAGAATCATCATGATGCATATAATCTTTGATGTGTTACTATGACTTTAGTTGGAGCTATTTAAATCTTTTGTTAAACATAATTAAATGTGGGCACAATAGCAAAATCTTTTATAACCTTTCCGTTCAAGCAATACTTACACATTCTTTATTACCTTTCTGTAGGTGGAATATGCTTAACCCTTTAAAATATGGTTATACTATTTAACATTGCAGGAAGGACAACCAGTAACACTTCAAGATTGTGAAAACTGTTTTTTAAGTGTAATTGATTTAATTGGAACACCTAAAGAAAGAAATTCAAGAAAAGGAGCGCAGAAACATTTTACTGGAACATCTTTCACAAATTTAGATTCTAATCCAGTACTTAAATAATGCTTGTGTCAAAATAGAGAACTGGCTTTCTGCAAAGGTTGTCTTTGAACTGGTTTTTACTTGTGGAGTTGTTTTATGTACTAAAGATTATCCACTTGTCAAGATGCCATACTGAAACCCAGATGAGTAGCTGAGAAGCTCATTCTACTTGCCCTCGGGACAGCTAAGCTTTACATTTTTGATGAAAGTGGAATGCAGTAGTTTATGTCAGAGGTGTGTGTGTGTGTGTGTGTGTGTGTGTGTGTGTGTGTGTGTGTGTGTGTCTTTTGTTCTAAAGCTTCTGTTTGGCGGTCATCTTAATTATAAAGTAAGCATGAATCAGGGAAATGTCCTTTATAACTATCCTTCACTTTTCACTTTAAGGTCATGCATTTCAATAATCTGATTTTCTCTTCATTTTAATTCTAGAAATAGTTTATATAAATGCTATTTATAAAAAGCATCAAAAAAGAAATTTAAAGCATTACACTAAGTCACTTTGCTTGCTTAGTGTAATGAATTATATTTGCACTGAGCATGAGAAAGTTATACTAGGAGCTTAAAAGAGGAAATGGATAATATTAAAGACACAATTTAAAGAAGTGATAAATATCTTGGACTAGGACATGACATTTTGGTAGAGCTATTTAATATATAACCAACAAGATGAATATAGAGAGATTCGAGCTAAAGGGTGTGAACAGGTAGTGTCAGAGAGGCTTTAATGAATAATGAAGATTGAAAATTTGTTTAGATATTTAGAACTGCCCAAATCACAGCCACTCCAATGGATACTGCATTTATGAAACTACTTTGCTGACAATTCTAGCTTCTCTAGCATCTCACCAGGTAGACATCCCAGAGTATAATTACTGTTTTATTCACATAGTACAATTTGTGGGGGCAAAAAGAAAGCAAATCCTTGGTCATATAAAACAAATAGGGCAGATAGGAAAGGCAATGATGTATGATAAAAATTCACAGACTTGACATTGACTCTTATTAGCTATTCCAGTAATGGCCAATTTTTAAAAATCTCTGGCTTTCAGTGCATAACATGAAAATTATACCAACACCCCATACAGATGATGTGAGGATTACATGAAGGAATACTGTAAAGTGAATAAATTATATGCATTTTTATATAATTTAATGTCTAAAAATAATGAGTGCTTTCCTTTTAGTTTTTTCTTTCCTCTTTTTTTTTCCTCTTTTTGTTGCTCCTGATCTTTTCCCTCACCCTCTCACCATAGAAGAAACAGAAATTGTCAGTTTAAAGACCTGAAAGTCCCAATGATTTGTTGGGTTGCTCCTCAGGTATTACAATCTTAGGTATAGGTGGTTCAGCCTAAGGGCTCTCACCTGAACTCAATAGAGCCTGGCTGCATGAGCATCTCTCTAGGATGCTGTAGGCATTTTTAAGAGTCTCTCTTCAACCAGTTGCTTTTATCTCCCTGTAGGCTCTAATGTACTTCCTAGAATTAGAGCTTTCCTAGAGCTACCTATTGGCAATGGCAGATCTCGCCATTTTTTTTCAAAGAATAGTTCTACCAGGAAGGAATTATATGGCCTTGTCTAGGAGTACAGGGGCAAAGCCAGACATGGTTTTTTTTCTTCTTTTCCTCCTTCTCCTTCTTCTCCTTCTTCTCCTTCTTCTCCTTCTTCTCCTTCTTCTCCTTCTTCTCCTTCTTCTTCTTCTTCTTCTTCTTCTTCTTCTTCTTCTTCTTCTTCTTCTTCTTCTTCTTCTTCTTTCTTCTGCTTTTTCTGCTTTTACTGCAGAGTCATTAGGCTAACAGATAAAATCCAAAATGATTTTATCTGGGGTACTGCATTAAAGTATGTCACAGAAATACCTGAGAAATGGGATTCCATTTGTATCTAGCCATTAAACTTGACTAAGCGTGCCACACAATTTCCAAATTAGTTTAGTATGAGGGATGATACCCACAATCAGTTTGTAAATTAAAATATACAAAAAACAGCTTCTGCTAAATAAAGTGCTGCCTTTTGATAGTATAATGTTCTAATCCATCAACGTAAAATTCAGAAACTAGAACCAGATGATTTTTATTGTTGATGAGAGAGCAATTTTGATGTTTGGCCTTGGGAAAATGTAGTAGTTCATGCTAAACAAAACAAAACAAAACAAAACAAAACAAAACAAAACACAATAGTTCAAAAGTAGAAGTTGTCCTTGGATACAATTTATCAAAAAGCAATAAATATACTTGCAACAATATATCTTTGGGACTTTATTAAAACATTTGCTGAGACTCTGAATAGTTTTCAAGGTCCCTATGACTAGCACAGTAGCAATCACTGGTAGACATGGAGGAATGTACAGTTTAGCCCCATCTCTGTGGAACACTGAGAAATCAATACAAGGGAAAAATAAAAAAACTGGAACCAGCTCAAGCCATCAGGACTCTGTGGCCTGGCTTTTCATAAAGTTAAGGTGAGCTCCCCATAACCTACAGACTTCTAAAGGATCTGAGGGGCAGCTGATGCAGTCTGGTGCAGTCACTGCACCACTTTGTTTGAAAGCTTGAAACATTCTTTTTATTCTTGGAGATAAGAGAAGAAAAAGTGGAATTAACCCCTAAGGAAACACAGTGCCCTTGGAAAAAATCTGGTAGGCTATTTAACTGCATGTAAAAAATGTCATCTGCACAATAGAAATATACAAATGTTGCTAAGACATATCAGATGTTATTATCTCAGTCAATATTTCAGAATCATACTGATGACCTAACATTACTGAATTTAACTGTCACTGAAGATCTTAAATTGAATTATTTATTTAAATTTGTGGAAGGCCATGTAATGAGTTATTAAAAACATGGGCCCTTGTTTCTGTTTATTTCAAACCTGTTGAGAAAAAAATCTTAGTTTCATTCTACTTATCTTTAATCAATATTGTGTCTACCCGGATAACTCAGTATTCTGTGTAGTTGAGAACCAGAAGTCTAAATCTCTAATGTTTCTTTTTCTTGCCCAGATTCTTGCCCAGTGGCTTACTGAAGGAAGGAACATTAATTTATAATGTAGATTTGTGTTAACTTTGTTCTAATTAGAAGGGGCCTGTATCTAAAAAGGATATGTGCCCTCACTGAATGAAAATACTACTGATAGGTCTTACTAAATTTTATAGGAAATGCTATCTTCTTACAAAAAATTATACAGCTCCTTAATACATTATTATCTTTATGATAGTTATTCTAATTTATTTAATTATTTGAATTGTATACTTGTCTTAGAAAATGTTGAGATAGACAATATGTTGCTAAATCTTTTCCAGGGTAATAAGTCTTAAGCTTCTATTTAATTTTATTACATGAGATGTTCCATAAAATTGATTTAAATTAATGACACCATGAACCCAAATCTCTGAATTATTTACATCTTTAAATTACTTAAATTATGGCAAAATTAAATTTAAGACTTTAAACTTTATGTTAGGATTTATCTTCTACCAAAATTTCTTCTTCCCTAATACTACCATAATAAAAACCTGAGTCCCTCTTTATTTTTTATCTAACAGATTAATACTTATCAATTGATAATCTCGAGTTAAATTGCATAACCATGACAAGTTTTCAGAAGATGAGACTGAATTACAGAGAAATTTAAGAAGGTTTGACCAAAGTTATATGCAAGTTGCCCACAAAAGAAAGCTTGGCAAAGAGTTTCAAACTAGAGAAAAATATGACATTATCATCATCAACCACCACTTCCACCCAACAACTCTACATTGGTAGTCATTTCCAAAATTTAAAGGAAGTCTCCAATTGAATGACATCTCAGTGTTCCCCATTTAACTACTCCATTATCTAGTAAGACAAAAAAGTAGTCTAGCTCAAATAATTAGTATTCTTTTCTGGTGACATCTCGTTGGCATTTTTTTTCATAAGAGAGAAAAAAAGTGTTTTCTTCTAAAACACTTTCAGGCTATAAATCAGCTGTTAGCTGTCAGTAGCACAGCTGTTGCTTCCTCTTCCTCTGAGTTAAGGATCACTCCCTAAGTCAAAAATAAAGAATTTATTTAGTCATAAAGGACTTGACATATTTTAGAATGTAACAAGACAGCATCATAATTAATTTTAAAAAGCTATATCAAATATTCAGACAGGTCAGTTTGAATAAATGAAAACTTCTAAGATAGTAAAATCTATTGTTTTTGCCTTACTAAATGTAAATGTTGAGTTTGTTGTTTTATTTATTATTTTACTCAATATGAATTCTGAGTATTTTCCATTTGCTGTAACTACTATCAAATTTGATACAGTAAACTTTGCCCCCAAGAAGTTGGTTGCTAGAGTATAAGCCAGAAGTCTGCTGTCACAGCTGATAGGGATTTTCATTAGGATGGGAAATAGATATCCTGGGCTGGAGACCGACTTCCTCCACATTCTGAAGAAATAATACTAGAGTTCTAAGATACTACTGCCATTACTATTTTCATGGGGGAAAGGGTGATAAAACTCAGGGAAGCAAAGTATTAAAACATCAGTCTTCTCTATAGCTGATGAAATCTAACAACTTCTGGACCAAGTGTAATGCAAAAATAGTAAGAAACTTTCTGAAGCACAAGGAAATTTTAGGTCACAACAAGGAATAATAGATAAATCTATAAAACATGTACCACAAAATCACATGAATGTGTTCATAAGCACCCTTAATGATTATTATTAATTGACTGTTGGATATTGAACTTTGTTTTTGATATCTTGAAAGAGACTTCCCGTTTTAGAAATAATTTCTAGCATTTATTATTATACAATATGATAAGTACTTCATACACATTATATTATTTTATCCTTATATATATTTTTTGGAGATGGGGAAATAAAGCTTAGAGAGACTAAGGAACAGCTGGTAAGTGGTAGAGGTCGGATTCAAATCTAACGTCATTTTCTCTTTATAAAAGAGGGATATTAAAAACATATTTACTTCTTTTTAAAAATAGTCTAACACAATTTTATTAGGCTCTAACAACAGAGAATATATATTAGACAGAAGGATATGTTTACTGAGCAAAACTAACTAATACTTGCAAATACTGAAGCAAGAGTTTCTTGTTTCTTTCCATATTTGCATGTATTAGTCTGATGGACTTGGTTTTAAAGTGTCAGAATATTTAATTACAAATATGTAATCAATTATGGGGCTTTTGGTCTTGTTTTTGTTTTGTTTTGTTTTGTTTTTTTAAATTGCGGTAAAATGGTCATTGAATTTAAATTCAGAAATATAAATTTTAATTATTTTAATGTTTTGCTGTTTGTAGATATATTATATCAAAATCTTGGAATTTAGCTATTTATTTTTAAATTTTTGAACAAATTTGACATGTAACATTGTGTAAGTTTAAGGCGATAGTGTTACTTTGATACATCTATATATTGTAATATAATTGCCATTAGAGCAATTATGAAATAAAATATATTTAATTATGTTTAATTTAATAAAATATATTTAATTATATTAAAAAATAAAATATATTTATCAGGTTACATACTTATAGTACATTATTGTCTGTACTCATTATACTGTGCATTAGATCTCTATGGCTTATTTACTACTTATTATAAGTTTGTTCCCTTAAATAATTTCACTTTCTTCCACTATTCCCCCATCCCTGGTAACCACCATTTTACTCTCTAATTTTTACAGGTTTACCTTTTTTAGATTCCACATATATGTGATGTCATATAGTAATTGTCCTCTTGACTTACCTTACTTTTCATAACGTGCTGAAGTTTCATCCATGTTGTCACAGATGAAAGGCTATTCTCCTTTCTCATGGTTGAATAATATTCTGTTATGTATATTTGTATTACATCTTTCTTATCTATTCATTCGTTAATGAGCATTTGGGGTTGTAATCGTATCTTGTCTATTGTGAATAGTGCTGTGATAAACATAGGAGTGCATATATCTTATCAAATTCCTGTTTTCATTTCTTTTAGGTATAATATAAATAGAAGTGGAGTTGCTGCATCATATGGTAGATCTATTTTCATTTTTTTGAGGAAATTCTATATTGTTTCCATAGTGGTTGGGCTAATTTACATTTCCACCAACAATGTTTAAGGGTTCCCTTTTCACCAAACCCTCACCAGCACCTCTTATCTCTTGTCTTCTTGATGATAGCCATTCTAACAAGTATAAAGTGATATCTCATTGTGGTTTTGATTTGTATTTCCTTGATAGTGATGTTGAACATCTTTTCACGTGTCTGTTGGCCATTGTCAACGCCGAGTTGATCGAGAAGGGAAGGTTTCGGTGTGAGACGCCCAGTTGGAAGAGTGCACAAGAGGCCAACATGAGAATGAAACTAGCAGGCACCAACTTTATTGTAGGGAGCACACTTCTATTGCAGGAAGTGCAGTCTATTGTGGAGAGTGGGCTTCTGCTTCTGTTCTTCTTCTGCTTCCCTTTCTTGTGCTTCCCTTTTGCTCCCCAGGGGACTACATGGCTCCACACAGAGTACAATAATGGCATTCAGCCACACAAGCATGATACAATAAGATGAATTATGTTTATGTTTTTTAGGCACCCTACTACACTAATGTAACATTCTAAATCCAGAGTCCTATTCCTAACCGTGAGCCTGGATCACAGCCAGACCTGGGACCAGCCAGGCCTGAGACCCACAGCCATTTTGATGTTCTTTTCAGAAAATGTCTCTTTAGTTCTTCTGCCCATTTGTTAATTAGATTGTTTGTTGTTGTTGTTGTTGTTGTTGTTATTAAGTTAATTGAGTTATTTATGTATTTGAAATATTAACTTCTTATCTCATATATGATTGGCAAAACATTCTGTAGGTTATCTTTTTATTTTGTTGTTTCTTTTGCTGTACAGAAGCCTTTGAGTTTGATGTAATCCCATTTATTGATTTTTGCTTTTACTATTTGTGCTTTTGGTGTCAGATTAAAAAAATAATTTCCGGGACCAATTTTGATGAGCTTCTCCACATTTTCTACTAGGAGTATAATGGTATCAGGTTTTAGGTTTAAATCTTTGATCTATTTCAAGTTAACTTTTGTAAATGGTATGAAGTCTGGGTCCAATTTCATTTCTGTGTGTTTTTCTCCAGTTTCACAGCACCATTTATTAAAGAGACTATCCTTTTGCCATTGGGTATCCATGGCTACCTTGTCGAATATTAGTTGACCACATATACTAGCATTTAATTCTGGGCTCCCTTTTGTGTTCCAATGGTTGATGTGTCTATTTTTGTGTCAGTACCATACTGTTTTTATTACTATGGCTATGTCATGTACAGTTGACCCTTGAACAATGCAGGTTTGAACTGCATGGGTCCACTGATTCACAGATTTAAAAAACTCGATTTAAGTGGACCTATGCAGTTCAAAACTGTGTTGTTCAAAAATCAACTGTATTTTTTATCCATGATTGAAATATACACAGAGGGCCTATTTAAGTTATACTCTGAAAATTGACTGTGTAGGTGGTTGGCAGTCCTATGCACCATGTTCAAGGGTCAACTGTAGTTGGAGACTTGGAAGTGTGATACCTCTAACCTTGTTTTTTTTTTTTTTTTTTCCTTAGGAATGCTTTGGCTTTTTGGGGTCTTTTGTAGTTCCACACAAATTTGAGAATTGTTTCTTCTATCTCTGTAAAGAATGCCCTTAGTGTTTTGATAGGTATTTGGGTGTTTTATTTTAAATTTGTAGATGGCTTTGGGTAGTATGGATAACTTTGGGTAATATATACCTTTTAACATTATTTATTCTTCCTATACATTAACATGGAGTATCTTTCTACTTTTTTGTGTTTTCTTCATTTTTTTTTCCAGCAAAATCTGGTAGTTTTAATTGTATAGACCTTTCATTTCCTTGGTTAAATTTATTCCTAATTATTTTATTGTCGTTGATGTTGTTGTGAATAAAATAGTCTTCTTTTTTTAATTTCTTTTTCAAATGCTTCATTATTAGTGCGAAGAAATGTAATTGATTTCCATATGTCGATTTTGTATACTGCCACTTTACTAAAATTGTCGAATAATTCCAATATTTTTTTGATGGATTCTTTGGGAATTTCTATATAGAAGATCATATCATCAGCAAATAGCAAGAATTTTACTTCTTCTCTCATTTGAAGGCCTTTTATTTTTTGTCTTACCTAATTTCTATACTAAGACTTCCAGTAATATATTGAATAGGAGTGGCGAGAGTAGACATCATTGATCTTAGAGGAAACACTTTCATTTTTTTCGCCATTGAGTTTAACGGTAGCTATAGGTTTGCCATCTACAGCCATTACTATGTTAAGGTATATCTTTTGATTGGTGAGTGTAACTTATTCACATTTAGGGCAATTACTGATATATAACCAATATTTACTGTTTACAATATTTACTATAAAAGGATTTACTATCACCATTTTATCTTTTGCTTCTAGTTATTTTGTCTCTTCATTGTTTCTATCTACCTTCATAAGTTGGTGGTTTTCTGTGGTGATTTGCTCAGTCTTCCCTTTTTAATGTTTTGTGTATGCTCTACATCTATTTCATAGATTAAATAGTCCTTTTTCCTCTGATAGCAATTTATCTTCATTTACCTATAAAGGTTTTATCCTTTATTCTTCCCCTTTTATACTTTGCTGAGTTGTAGTAGCTATAGTTATTTTAAATGCTCATTTCCTTTAACTTTTATGCTATAATTAAAAGTTTCATATACTATTCTAAAAAAGTTACAGTTTTCTAATTCTGACTGACAATATATCACCTTAATCAGAGTTTTATGCACTTCTGTCTTTTTATTTCAGCTTAATGAGTTCCTTTCAATATTTCTTATAAGGAAGGGCTAGTAGTGGTGAATTTCTTCAGCTTTTGTTTGGCCAAGCCTTTATTTCTCCTTCATATGTGAAGGATAACTTTTCTAGACAGAGTATTCTTGGCTGGCAGGTTTTACTCTTTTAATATTTTGAATATGTAGTTCTCTGCATTGAAGGGTCTAAGAGTATGAGGACATAATAACAGTTAGAGGTAGATGAGAAGAATACCAGAGTGAAGAGAGTTTGCAGAGATAAAGAGATGCAGAGCTCTGCACAGGTTTTTTCCCGAGTCTGCAACTGCCATGTTCATGTGGAGAAACTACCTGAGGCCAGGGAATTAAACCACCTGAAACGATTAGAGGCAACAATCTCTAATACTTACATAGGATCAATAATAGTACCTGTTCCTACCAGCCAGAGTGTTGAAAAGAAGTTAATGGGACAAAAATTAGAGTTCTCAGAAGGGTATTTCCTTTATAGTGAGAAAAAAATTAGTACTAGACTAAATGATGCTCAAATATCATCTTACAAAGCTTAAGAGTATGTCTCAAAAGGATCAAACTGATTACAAGTAGCCCAATTGCATTCCAAAATAAAGAATTATTTGCAGGAATACCAGGTAGCCAATACCCAACAATGTACATTTTACAATACCTGGCATCTGTTTAAAAATTACAAGATACACCAAAAAGCAGTAAAATATGTCTCAGAACAAGGAGAAAAATTGATCCATAGAAACAGACCAAGAAATTACACAGATCATAGAGTTAGTAGACATAGATATTAAAAGTTGTTAAAACTATATATGAAGTTAGGTGAAAGATAGAATATATTGAGTAGAACCATAAATATATCAAGAAGACTAAAACAAAGTTATAGAGATGAAAACTACAATGTCTGACATTACAAATATGCTAGATGGAAAGAACAATAGAATAGACACTACAGAAGAAATAATTGGTGAGCTTAAAGATATAGTAATGGAAACTATCCAAAATAAAACAGAGAGAACAAAGACCAAAAAAACTTTATTCTTTTTTTATTTTAAACAGAGCAACAGTATACTGTAGAGCAACTTCAATCAACCTAATGTATATATAACTGAAATTTCAAAAGGAAAGGAAAGAGGAGAAAAAATATTAAGAAATGCAGTCAAAACGATGGTCAAACTTTAAATGCAAGGACCATGAATAAAAACTGCTTCAAAAAATTGCTAAAAAACAATGTTAAAAATTAAAAACATGGAAACCATGAGCAACATATGTAAACTATTGGAATAAACAAATAATTATTTTCGATTTCTTTTTCCAGTAAAAATATTTTTTCAAAAAAGATGAAATGTTTTCCATTTCATACGTGACAAAGCCAAGAGACTTCATCATCATCAGATCAACACTATAAGAAATGTTAAAGAAAATCCTTCAGTAGAAGAAAAATGATGTTAGATGAAAATCTTTATATAAAGGAATGAAGAACACTGGAAATAGTAAATATGTGATTAAATATAAAATTGTTTTTCGTATTTATATTCATTTTAAAGATTATTTAAAGCAAAAGTTATAATGTATCATGGGGTTTATAATATATAGAAGTAAAATATTTGATAAAAATAGCACAAGTACTGGGAGAGGAAAAATAGAAACAAACTACTGTAAGATTCTTACTTTGTGCCTGAAGTATTATAATATTACTTGAAAGTAGACTGTAATAATTTAAAGATGTATACTATAAACCTTCAAGCAACTACTAAGAAATCAAAACAAAGATTTATAGTTAATAAGCTAGCAAATGGAATAAAACATAGTTATTTAAAAGCCAACTAAACCCCCCAAAAATCGTAAGAAAAAAGAATAAGAACAGATTAATCAAATAGGAAACAAATAGCAAGAGGGTAGATTTAAACTCAAGAATATATGTTAGTAGTCTAAACACTGTTTTAAAAAGCAAGATTGACAATTTGGATTAAAAACAACAACTATATGTTGCCTATAAAAATTTACTTTAAATATAAAAAAACAAATTAAAAGTAAAAGATGTAAAAGATACATCATAGCATCTCTCATCAGAAGAAAGCTGGGGAATTTATACTAATCTCACACAAAATAGATTTCTGAAGATATAACAATCTAACACATTTATGCAGGGAATAACAAATGTCTAAAGTAAATGAAGAAAAAGGTGATTGAACTTCAAGAGAAAAGAAAAATCCACAACTAGAGATTTCAATACCCCTTTTCAATAATTAAAGAAGAATTAGATGGAAAATTCAGAAGACATACAATATTAGAACAACATTATCAATCAACTTGATCTTAAGTTTACAGAACATTAAGTGAACATTAAGAGCAGAGTACACATTTCTTTAAAGTGCGCACAGTACATTGATCAAAATAGACCATATTTTGGACCATAAGACATGTTTCTATAATTTATGAGAATTTAAATCTTACAATGTATATTCGCTGAAAATAAAATTAAATTGGACATCAATAATCAAAAGAATTCTAGAAAAGTTCCCAATATTTAGATACTAAGTAATACAATTCTGCATATCCCATGGATTAAAAAATAAATCAAAATTGAAATTAGGATGAAAATGATAAGATAATATGTTAATATTGTAGGATATGGCTTAAGCAGTGCTTAGAAAAAATTATGGTCATAAATGTCTTATATTAGAGAAAACATCTAAATCATTGATCTCTACTTCAATCTTAAGAGACTAGAAAAAGTGCAAACTAAAACCAGAGTATGCAGATGTGAGAAAATAATAAATATGCAGACAGAAATTAAGAAAATAAAATTTTTAAAAAAAAGGAAAAAATCAATGAGACCAAAAAGTAGTTCTTTGGGTAGATCCAAAAAATGGATAAATCTCTAGCCAGAATATTCAGAACAAAAAGAGATATAACACAGATTATTAACATCAGGAATCACACAGGTGATGTAGATATATATGCTGTGTATGTTAAAAGGATAATAACAATATTGCAAAAAAATGTATGCCCCAAATTTGACAATTTAGAGTAAGTGGACAAATATCTTGTAAAACACACACTATGAAAATTCACTGTAAAATAAATAGATAACCAGAATAGCCTTGTCTGTAAGAGAAATTGAATTTGTAGGTTAAAATTTTCCCACAAGGAAAACTCCAGGCTAAGCAGCATTACTAGGGGATTTTACAAATTTCTAAGGAAGAAATAATACAAAATCTCCACAAAGAGTTCCAGAAACAAATAGATTAGAACACTGACCAACTCATTGTATGAGAGCAGATTACTCAGACACCAAAAGCAGAAAAGATATTAGAAGAAAAAAATAGATGAATAGCCTTCACAAACACTGATGCAAAAATAATTAACAAAATTTTTCTAATAGAATCTATGTGTATATTTTTAAAGGACAATATAATGTGACTAAGTGAGTTGAACCTGAGAATACAAGGTTGTTTTAACATATGAAAATCAATGTAATTCATCATATTAACAGACCAAAACAAACAAAACTTATGATCATCTTGATAGATATTGAAAGCTATTGACAAAATTAAATATTCATAGCTATTGATAGCAATTTTAGCAAACTGAATAAAAGGGAAATTTCTCAGTCCGATAAAGGAATATATGAAAATCCTACGGTACATTGTCCTTAATGATAAATGTCTGAATGTGTTCCCCTTAAAGGTAAGACAAGAATATCCTCTCTCACCACTTCTATTCAACATAGCACTAGAAATTCTAGCCAATGCTATTGGCAGGACTAAATAAAAGACATAAAATTTATAATGGAAGAAGTGAATGCTGTCAGTATTCACAGATGATAGAATTGTCTATGTAAGAAATTCTGCAGAATGTATAAAAAATTTACTAGAAACAAGAAGTGAGTTTAGTATGGTTGCAGGATTCAAGGTCAATAATAAAAATTCAATTTTATTTTATATATTAAAGTGAACAATCAAAAATTAAAGGAATACTATATAAAAGCATCAAAAAATGAAATATTTAAAGTTAAATTTAATAGAAGATGTGTAAGACTTATACACTGAAAATTACTGAATATTGTTGATAAAATTTTAAAAATCTAAATGATTTGAGAAAACTGAGAACCATGTTCTTGGTTAGGAAAACAATATTCTTAAGACACCACTTTCCTTAAATTGATCTGTAGGTTCAATTAAATTCCAATTAAAATCCCAACAGGTACTCTGATAGTATAAACAAGCTAATTTTAAAATTTATATGGATACGCTAAATAAGCCAGACAGAAAAAGTTGAGAACCATATGATTTTACCCATATGTGGAATGTAATACTGAAAGCAACAAACAAAATAAACAAATCTCTATTTATGGACATTGACAACAATTTAGTGGTTACCAGAGGAAAAGGGGGTGAGGAGGAGGTAGTTAAAGGTAAAGGGGATCAAATATATGGTGATGGAAAAAAATTTAACTTTAGGTGGTGAACATAAAGTGCAATAAGTATATGATGTATTAGTGAATTGTACACTTGAAACCTATTCAATAATATTAACTAATGTCATCCCAATAAATTTAATTAAAATAAATGAAAAGAAATCAATTTATATGGAAATGCAAATGACATAGAATTGCCAAAAATAACTATGAAAATATCAAACAAAGTTAGAGGACTTAAAATATCTGTTTTCAGATATTGTATTACTTATATTAATCAAACAAAGTGGCATTGGCATGAAGATAGAGAATTAGATTGAGGGAACAGAATAAAGAAGTTAGAAATAAGCTCAAACATATATGTTCAAATGATTTTCAACAAAGACAATTCAGTAGAGAAAGAATAGTAGTTCCAAATGATGGCTAACAAATTAGATGTCATAGTCAAAAAAAAAAAAAAAAGAAAAAAGAAAGAAATAAATACAGCACATAAAATTAATTCAAAATGACCCGTAGACCTAAATGTAAAACTTAAAAATATAAAACAACTAGAAGTAAACATAGAAAACAATCTTTTTAAATTTTTTTTTATCGTGGGTTAGGCAATAGCATAATCCAAACAAAACAAAACAAAACAAAATGATATCTTGGCCTTTATCAAGATTAAGACATTCGTTTATTTGAAAGACGCTAGAAGAGAATGTAGAAATAAGCCAGTGACTGGGAAAATATATTTGCAAATCACATATTTGAAAAGTCATTTAAACCAGAATGTGGAAGAAATATTCAAAATATACTAATAATAAAACAAACAATCCAATTAAAATGGACAAAAAATTGTACAGAGAGTCCACCAAAAAGATATATAGATGGCAAATAAGTATATAAGAAGATGCTCAACATTATTAATCATTAGGGAAATGTTAATTAAACTCACAATGAGAAACCACTAAACACCCATTGGACTAACTGTAATCAAAAGGCTGACAATAGAGTTGATGACTATGCCAAGAAATTTAACTCTGGTGTACTACTAGTGGGGTTTAAAATGAGAAAGCAGTTTGGCAGTTTCTAAAAAATTTAAGCATTCACTTATAGTAAGTGCCAGACATTCCACAAAGAGAAATAAAAGTATACATTCATACAAAGACTTTTACACAGATATTTTTAGCAACTCTATTTGTAATAGCTACAACCTGGAAACAACTCAAATATCCATCACTGGGTGAATGAATAAACAATTTGTGGTATATCCTTATAATGGAATACTACTTGACGATAAAAAGGAACAACTATTGATTCATAACACAATAGGAATAAATATCGGAATCATTATGCTAAATGGAAAAAGCTAAACAAATAAGGTACATAGTGTATGATTCTAGCTACATAATATAGCAGAAAATTCAAACTGGTCTAGTGACAGAAAGCACATTAGTGGTTGCTTTCAGACAGAGATTAGAGAGTAGGGAGGAGCAGGTGGAAGGGATTAAAAAGGAGTGCAAGAAAACTGTTGCAGGTGAGGGCTATGTTCACTGCCTTGATTGTGGTGATAGTCTTCTGGGTATATACAAATATCAAAGTTATCAAATTGTATCCTTTAAATATGTGAAGTTTATTGTATGTTAATTATATTAAAAAAAGCTACAGAAAAACATGTAGGAAATAAATATATGTTACTCTATTTAATGTTTTTGAAAATCTTGGATTATAATTTGGTCTGTCTGACTCAAGTTCCCTTACGTCATTAAGCATGACTGCTTTAAACATCATTAAAAACTCTAGACAGAACAATCAAAGCTAGCGGTAATCTCTAAAATTGTTAGTACAAAAGTAAGGATATAGAAAAATGTGTTTAGTTGTTTGAGAAACTGTTCCACTCACTCTACTAAAATTATTAGGCTCATTCTTAAACATTATTGTGCTTTAGATTATAATTATTATTTATTTATAATTATAGAGGCTTAGATATTACTGAAATAAAATACCATAAGGGAACCTATGTTTTATAGTTATAGTTACTCAATATGGACATTATACCAAGTTTGAGCTTTAGTTTATAAAAAGTATTTTTGAAGAATCTTTGCAGGGTCAGAATTCTGTAATGGATTTTTCCTTTTCTTTTTGTCAGAGAGAAGACATCTTGTTATTTGGGACCCATAGTAGTCCAAATTCATCTAACTGTAACTCCATATATGACCATGGGCAAGTTTATTTCATCTCTCCAAGACACACCAAGCTTTTGTATTGCCTCTTTCTTGGACAAATTAGCCACAGTTTTTGGAAAAAAATCTGTAGACTGGAATTAAAACACACCACTGGATCAGATGTATACATTTTTGTAAAGCACTATTTTAAAATGACGAAAAATTGAAAGAGACAAACTTTTCCTCCTATTAAAACTGATCATTGACCTATTTTGTTCCTGGGATTTCCCGAGGCAAAGAAAAGTCATGTTCACAATTGCTTTATGATGATTATTAATTATACAATATAGACTTTCACCTGATCGTTGTCTACGAGTGTTATAACACCTGAAGGAGTATTTGGACATCTTGCCAGCAAACTTGCTATTTGTTGGTCTTAGAAAGGTCCTGCAATAAAACTGCCCACACCCACAAGGTTCAGTATCAACTGCTTATGGGCAGGAGTGGTGGAACTCTTAATTATCTTAGAATAGTGTTTTCCAAACTTAAATGTGCATGTACATCATTCTGGAATTCTATTAACATGCAGATTCAGGTTTGGTTGGGAGAGGCTGAGATTTGGGGTTTCTATTAAATTTCTATTTGATGGCATTGTTGCTGGTCAGTGAATCACACTTTGAGGAGCAAGGTCTTGGATTTTTGTTAGACCTATTGCTGGGGTGTGAAGATTTGTTTTTCTATCTCAGAAGAGCTGTTATAAAATTCATGGAGCTACAATTACCTGAACCATTAGGATTAGAATTGGCTACATCTGCCTATTAGTGGTTTAAATAAGGTAATTTCTTTCTAATATAAGTCTTGATGTAAGCAGTCCAAGGCTGATGTAGTAGTTCAGTTATGTCAAAGACCCATGTTCCTTCTATCTTGTTGCTCAGCCCTGTTTAGTATATCACTTCAGGGCCAAAGATGGCTATGTGAGTAGCAGCTGTGTAGTTTTAACTGAGTCAGCAAGGTGCTAGGGAGGGCTATGCCTTATAGCTCTGAAGATGTTTCTTCGAAGCCACATACAACACTTCTATTTATATCTTATAGGCCAAGTGGTCTCATCACCACATCTTGCTGTAAGGGAGGCTGAGTAAAAATGTGCCCTTCTAAAAAGTGGGATTCTGTGTTAAGACAGGAGAGGTTGGGCTTTGGGAGGCAACTAGCAGACCTTGCCACAGTATCACTGTACTGATTTTGATTAAAGGAGCTGCAGTTCTTATCGCATTAAAGCCCAGGCTGGCAATTAGCTATGTAACCTTGAACTTAATCTATACTAATCTTGTTTTTTTGCTTGTTTTTTTTTGTTTTGTTTTTGTTTTTGCTTATAAAATGAGAGTCTTGGACCAGGTGACTGAAGTAGCAGAAAGGTCCTAGAGGGAGAGAATAAGTGGAACTGCCACTTAATGGTTAAAGCACACTAGATGAACTCACTGGCTTTTTTTGCCAGGTAAGAATAAACTCTACTTCTGTATACACTGAGGTAGAGGCTGCTCTTTTGTAATATTTCTCTCTTATCGTACCATCCAGCCTGACCTCAATGTACAATGTAGTTTAGTTTAGAAATTATGTCCCATTATTGCCCTATTTTCCTTCCCTCATAGGGATGGTACTTTCAAAATATTTCATAAGTAGTAGTAAAAGAATAACATCAACAAATAAAATTTGAAAAATGCATTTTTTAGAAATTGCTGCTAATGTTTAAAGTAGTGCCTCTGATTCCAATTCTGACTTTAATTGTTCCTCAGAATGAATTAAGATTATATAATACAGTGCATATATTTTTGTCAGATGACATTATCTCTTCCAGCTAAGCAAAAGAATGATGTTGACAAATATCGAGGATCATACTTAGCTTTTAAAATTTAAGGGAGAGGATTCATAAGAATATATATGTTTTATACATTAAATAGCTCTTTTAAAAGAAAAACAAATTATAGTCTTGTGAAGATTTACTGTGTGTTTTACATTAAACCATATAATATTCTATAAGATTTATATGGTCTATGAAATCCTATGTTCTAACTAGAAACCACCCATGTCTAATCCTGTTTAAACTACTATTATTGCATGTATATGACTCTGGTGGTTTATACTGCAGCCCTGTGTAAGGAATGTGTAGTGATCTACATAAAAGCATTTTATGAACCAATTTTCATCCTTTGTTATAAAATAAATTTGACTCTAGGGACTTACGTATTTATTAAATTCAGTTTCCCTTACTTGGTCACAAAAAATAAATCTATCCTCTTTTTCTTTAAACAATCTCCACATATAAAACTAGAAACTAAGGAAGCATACTTTTGACTTTAGGTTTTCGTGTGTGTGTGTGTGTGTGTGTGTGTGTGTGTATTTTCTGGAATTTAAGAAAGAGAAAAGTCTCAAAATTATAAGAACTTCCAAAACTTTACAAAATTCAAATATGGATTAGCATAATTTGAGATAATAGCATATATGTTTTTTAATTTTTATTAAATACATTTTTTAAAAAAATTATTATATTTTATGTATTATATTCAGGTTCCAACCAGAAGCCAAAAAAAAAAAAAAAAAAAACCCACAGTAATCCAAACAAGTGATATTTATTATCAAGAATTATTAACTGTTAACTAGGGATTAGCTACTAAGAGTAAAGAGAAGTCCAAGAAATATAGAAATATTTGATAGAGCAGCAGCTGACTCTATGGCTAGGGCAGAATATCCAAGGAAGGAACACATTTGGAGAGAGTAAGCTGCCGCCCACTGGGAGTTGGTGAGGCTTGCTGAAGTGCTGCAGGCTGGCAAACAGAAAACCTCCTTCTGGGATACCGTGAAGCTTCCAAAGAAGTCAGATAGATCACAAGAGAAACCTTCTAGGAAGATGCCCAGCAGGGGCCTTCCAGATTCTCTGCAATACTGATTGGGGCACCAGCTGAACTTGCTAGGAGGCTGCTGCAGGAGTGCTGCTGAAACTTGGTGGGTAACTGAGCATTTCTGGGTGCCCCCCTTACTGTTGACACTGCAGGGGCAAAAAGAGAGGAAAGCATGCTGAATATAGGAAGAGACACTCTCTTTTCTCCTCCAGTTTAGCATTATGCCATTGAACAAAAAAATGTTTAGAGAGCCTAGCTTTAGTATCACAAGGTATGGCATTAAGGGTGAATTTGTACCTGAAAAGCAATAAATTAACAACTAACATAATCACTCTCTACTTTTTTTAAATTTAAGTACGTGAATACAAATTTGAATTATTAAAAATGGAAAAATATAATTTTTTTGCCACTCTAATCTGAATAATAACTATATTAATCAGTGATGAAGAGAATTTCATATTTGCTAAAGAAATTTATGGAACGGTACCATAATTTGGAAAGGATAGTTTACAGGATCAAATTAAAGCAATTAAATCAAAGTAAAACATTTGAATCTGAAAGATCTGAGAGATCACTTAGTCTGGTTCTCTCATTCTTGAAATTAGGGATAACCTGAAACCCAGAAGAATTCAATGACTTGTTCAAGGCTAACGAGTTAGTGAAAGAGACCATTCATTTGTTTAATGAATATTTGTTTGGTAAACGCAACCAGGTGCTAGTTGTGGTTCTAACTGCAGGGGTATAGCAGTGAACAAAATACAGCAGGTCCTGGAATAATCATCGTTTCTTTCACTGTTATTTTGTTATAACATTCATGAGAAAAAAAATTTCTGTCTGGGGCCACTGTCTGTACATATCCTGCCAATGTTTGCGTGTGTTCTCTCCAGGTGCTCTGGTTTTCTTCCACATCCCAAAGATGTGCACATGAGGTGAACCAGCATGTCTAAAGTCTGGATGAGTGTGGGGTGTGTGAATCACTCTGAGATGAAAGACTGTCTTTTCCTGAATGGATCCCACTTTGCATACTGAGCTAGCTGCGGGAAGAGGGTCTAGCCACCCTCCATCCTGAACTGGAATCAATGATTTGGAAAATAATGATCTTGTTTTAATTTATCTTTCTTAAATGTGTGTATAGCTCACATTTATTTCAGTGTTTAATATTAGGAGAGTTTTGGGTCTTTATTTAGAAGTTTGGTAATTTTTTTTGTGACTAGAAATATGTAGTAGGGATTTAACTCTTGTTTATATCAAGTAACCTATGGTAAAATAGATTTTGTTACATGCTGTTTTGCCTAAAGTTGCAGTTTCCAAAAATCTATCTACTATGTTAAAGATTTACTGTTATATCCTAAACTCACAGAGCTTACATTTAACTTGAGACGACAGTGAGACAATAAATAAACAAGTGAATAATGATTCAGGTAGTAGAAGTGTTGTAACAAAACATAAAGTAGGGTAAGAAGATAGAAAATAATGTAGGTGGGAAGGGAGGGGAAAGGATGTGTTATATATATTGATTGGTGCCATTTGAACAGAGACCTGAAAAAAGTTGCCTCCACTCTCAATATAAAATATTCAAATAGACAATGGCCTTCAGCAAAATTAATATATTTTCTAATTATATCATACTTTTTGTGTTTGTATTAATGTTTTTATGAAAAATAATACATTTGTATCCCTTTAGCAATTAAAGTTGAATAGTGCCACAGTCTCTTTCTCCCATCTCATTTTTACAGAGATCTAAGGTTATCTGTTTGCAAATGTTTCAGTCGATCATACTTCAGGAAAGTAGGCAGATGTAACTTGCTGGAAACCTGGTTACAATGGACACAAACTATACTTTCAAAACTCAGATTGACCACATATTTTGACAAGTTTCAACTAGTTAGTAGATTTCTGGCTGCTTAGATATTATATATTTCCTAAGGGCAATGTTGAAAATGTTGAAAATCATTCAACAGTTACTGCCCACATAAGCTGATATTTCAGCACTGAGATATTTCTTAATTATACATGTTTTCACTGTATGTGTAAATAGGGAATAAAAGTTGCTGAAATGCCATTAACAATGGCTGTTGAAATTTTGCACGTTAGAAACTATATGCACAGAAAGGGAGTTGAACATTTGATGGTTAATATGAGATTGGGCTATTTCCTGACAAATATATTGACTTTAAGGTCAGTATAATTCTTATCACTGATGAACTATAAAAACTTTGTCTTAAATAGGCAATGTAGTCACAGACATATAGTTGAGTTTTGGAAGGTAAAAAGAACAACAACAAAAAACTGCTTATTTTGAAAATGTCATCAAATTTTTATTTGATTTTAACTGGATCCTTTGCAATATAATTTGAAAATTTAGAGCCAATCTTTATTTTTCTGTAACTGGTCATTCACCTTGTCATAACTTTTTTGGTTTATAGTTCTGTTAATCAAATGTAAACTGAATTGAATTAATGTTTTAATTAGTCAAGATTTTTATACTTCTAAGAAGATTGTATTTAAATTCTGTATTTAAAATTTTTTCTTTTAAAATAACTCATTGGTTATTAAAATTACTTTGTTGAATTGCTAGTCAACAGTATGTAAATGAATATATCTGCTGAATTTAGTTGAAATTGCAATACAAATGAGAATCTTTTAATGTGTTTATATCCCTGTTTACTTATCTATTTTAGATGTTTTATCATTAATTCAGTACACTGTGTGTAAGGAGGTTAAACTCTGAAAGCAAATCACCAAAAAATTCAAAGCATTATATGATGGGAGTAATAACTTTAAACATTCTAAAGTTATTGTATATTTTTCAAGGTATGTGAGCATAAAAGTTGAGCTAATGCATCTCAGCTTTTACCTTATGATGATCAAAAAACCAAACACTCAGAAAAAAAAATATTAGCTTCCAGATTAAAAAAAGAATAAATGTATAGTGTAATAAAAAAGAGTAAAGAGACTACCAGAAAACTGCCAATTATAATTTTCTCTTATATTTCATCCTAATAAGTTTTTAGTTAGTTTTCTAAGCAAATCAGGTGATAATTAAATGCGCCTGGAGGCTTCCTGGAAACAGCCAATAACTGTCCTCATGAAAATCTTTTCCCTCAGTTACATGATGAGAGACAACCACTGGGGCAAGGAGTTATGTTGGCCACATTAAAGGGAAAAAAATATGTTGTAAAGAGCAATGAATGAAAAAGGATAAAAGTTTTAAACAAGTTCCTTATCTCTTTTTAGTCCTCAGATACCTTATGTTGAATAGCCAGATCATTTTATTATTGCAAATGCCACGGTTGTAATCTTTTATTGCTTGCAGTATAGGCCTACAGCATTAAGTTAGTATAAAATTACATATAGTTTAATATATCTGTACAACACCTTTAAACAAGCTTCTCTAGGCAAGAAGGTTATCCATCTTATAAATCTATTATTCCATTGTACATCTTGATAGCCTAGCATTGCTCCTAGCCATGTTTAAGCATTAAATAGTGCATTATTATTTCACATAAATCAACCAGAGATGTGTGAATTCATAAATTTTGCATTTGCACAGACAGTATTTTAAACGTTTTACTGCTTCGTGAGAACTCAGAACACAAGCCCGAACACAAATCAGGACCTGAGAAATTTCAATAAAATTTAATATCACAATTACATTTAAAAAAAGTCAATGCATGCATATTTTAGAAGTATTTTAACTGAATCCAAAAATAAAAAAAATACGAAGCATGGCTTTTTTGTTGGAGTTTAGTCAGCTATTGTTATAATAAACTAATGAGTACTTTGGCTTTTTATTCCTTGCAGCAAAGATGGTATAAACAGAATAATGCCTTATAGAAATTTGAAATGTAAAACTATATCAAAATCAGAAATCTTGGTAATTGTAATTTATTTAAAGTAATGCAGATAGAAAGTACAGGATTGATAAGCTTATGTTACAATGAATACATAGCTTTATAGCTTGATCCTGAAATAAATTTTAAAAAGTCATAATTTAGGTTGTAAGTCACATGAGGGTAAGGAGACTTTTCTAAGGGTTTCAAGGTGATTCTGAGTCTATTCTTTTTCTTATTTCTAGGCATTTTGTAGAGTGATGTTATTTACTATTTCTTCTAAGTTTTTATTATTTTTCTCAGAAAAAAAAAATGTTCCTTTTAAGGCTTTTACTTGGTAGGAAATGTCTATAAAATTAATGCACAGAGTTGTAGGTTCAGGAAAGATTTCTGTGTTAGCATGTATGTGGTGAAAATTACATTTCTGTTGAAATAATTCCTAATGCATATAGTTAACAGAACAAATGCCATGCTAATTTGAAAATGGCATATTTATCACCTAGAAACAGGTGATGTAGAAAGATAAATTGCTGTGAACATACAATTTGCTTCCAATCATCATCAAATTCTGGGCAGAAAGCTGATAAAAAAGAAAAGAACAAAAATATTCTCATGAATTTTTTGTATTGTTCTTAACTAAGACTCTTTTGAGAGTTGCCAGTAAGTAATTTCTGGAGAAATAAGTAAAAAATGATAGGTAAAAATATATCCTACCACAGATTTTTATATCCTCCCTTTCCTTTTGTAGTGAGTGATTTTTTTATGATGAGGATTTATTACATTAGGAAACCAGTTTCTGTTTTCCTTTATAAACTTTAGGTATTTTCTCTGCCTTTCTAAATCCTACCTTTTCTTTCTTGATAGACTGAAAAGTTCAAACCTAAGGTAAACAGTACCAGAAGATCATTGTTTAGAGATTAATCTCTTTAGGGTGATAAGCAAAAGACAGACACAGTGAGTCTTTAGAACCCTACAGCTACTCAGAGTAATGACAAGCATTACCATACCCAGGCAGGCTTTGGAATATTAAAAAGAAAGCAGATCTAGTTACCATCCATAAAAAACTAATGGAAGCTTCTCTCTCTTACTCTGATGAATGTTGAAAATGGAGTGGCTTAAATAAAAAACTCACTTCCCTTATTATGATGTTTGACTATTTAGCATTCATTGGTTTGGGGTCCATTTAGTTTTTGATGGTATTGCTACTCGTAGTTTCTTTTTTCTGAGTGCAAAAGTTTCATCTTATTGCCTGGGTCTAGACTATCAAGGATATAAGAAAAAAAAATGATTCATTATAGAAATTACATTTTGTGAGCTAAGCCAGAAGGCACTGTCTTTACTTTAGCTCATATATAAGTAAGACATAGTGTTATGTATATATTTTATATATGTATAATGTTTACTTAGCAATATATATATTTATACCACACAAGTGGCCCATACTACCATTACGTAAATCCCTTTATTTTTCAAAGGCTATATGGAAATAATTGATGGCTGAGGAAGGAGCATGTATAAACAAACATGCTTGAAAATTCTCAGCGTGTGTCAGCATCATTTAAATAAATATACATGTCTTCTTGTAACTCTAACTTTACTGGTTGGGGGAAATTAGAAGGCAAAGATGGACAATAAATATGTCGAATTCTAAAACAGAATGAATTTGCTTCCCCTCTTTAAAAAAATCTAGTTGCAAATTTGTATGTTTTTATTTGAAATAAAAATGGATTATTTTATTTACTAGGCTCATGGATTCAATTTTCATTGGATAAACTGCAGTTAAATTTTTTAAAATAAACTTTAGCACATCATAGAAAGAGCTTTCCTTGTGTTTTATTTTATTTTCTGTTTATATGTTTATTAATTCACCTCAAAAGTAAAAAAGTTCAGGTTTAAGAAATAATCAAGATGAGCCAAAAACAAATTAAGAATTCATTGGTTTTAATTTTCATTGGTTTGATTTCCTTTATTCTGTTAAACACGTTCATTAAAGATGTACTGTAAGCTTTTATAGTGAAAAGAGCCATCTCTTTTATACTATTCACAGCTTCAAATGAGCACTACATTAATAAATCTTAGGTTTCATTAGAATCTGTGCAGCTAGGTAATGGCAATATAATATTTACTTTTATTAAAAGCAAGGTACTATATTTTATAAATAAAACTGTCCACTGTAGGAAGGTATGCAATATGGTTTTTTGTTTTCTTTTTGTGATGAGTTGTCACTGAGCTATTTCTGTTGTCTGTATAAAACATTATAGACACATATGATTTGGTAGAAAGAGTACAAGCTTTAGTGTCACAGAATCTTTATTATAGAAAAGACTGTCATTTAACTCTTCTAGACAAATGTGGTCAATTGTTCACCAAACTTTTATGCCATAGCCTGATGGTTGGCAAGTATGCATCCTGCCAGACAACATGACTCAGTGTCACCCCGGCCACCCTTGCATATAACTGTGACCAGAAGACTATGGAATGTTAGAAGCGATGGCTATCACTTCTGGACCAAACCACTAAAGAAGCAGGTGAACCTTCACTCATTTCCTCCAACTATTACTGAAGGTAGAAGGATTCTGAGGCCTTCAAAGAGGGCAGAACCACAAGATAGAAGGCATCATTATTGATTGTATTGAGGACAGCTGACTATAAACACTGACAAATTCTGAAATACTGAACTCTGTTTATTACAGCAGCTAGCATTATTGTGCAAATGAGTACATACATGAAAAATCTTGGAAAATTCACTAAATTTGGGAATGGCCTTATTTTTTTATATCTTAAATGTAGTAAGAATTTATAATATAAACAAACATATTATGAGGAGGCCTGCTTGAAACAATAGCTGGGAACATCAAGTGAAATAACATATGATGAAATATTTCATAGGTGCTAAACAAATCTAAAATTAGCATAATTTTTACTACATTTTGGGACATTATAAGAAATTACTTATAGTTCTTCTTTACTCAAAGCTAAGTTCATTGATGTAAAATAAATCACATTAATACCATACTTTGAATTCCTCTTTTCTAAATTACTGATCACAGTACTTCCCTCTGTTGTGAACAGTAATCAATGTACTTTGGCTTTTTGTGTTTCACTACTTTTATGGGCAAATATTTTGTGTCAGGCATTGTACCCTGTTATGCCATTTTGTCATTACTACAACACCAGGTGGTAGGTACATTATTTCTTTCCCTCACATGAAGACATTTAGGCTCAGAAAGAACAAGTGATTTGTGCAGGGTCACTTAGCTAATAAATGGTATAGTTTTGATTCAAATATGGCTCCAATGATGTGGATCATACCACTATACCTTGACCTACAAAGTGACTAATCTAGTTTGTCCCTTGAATCCAAAAGAATAGAAACATCAAAGGCCCTGTTTTAGCCCAGATTCTTCAGAAAACTGTGCCTGAGAAAGGATTATAGTGCTGGTGCCAGATCGAAAGATATAAACTCAGGGCAAAGAGATAAGGGTGGGAACGGGTGGGGAGAGAAATGGAGCAAAGAGTCATGTGAAGCAAACTGATGTGGTATGTCATTGCACTGCCCTTGCTTTGGAACAAGCCACAAAGAGAACCTGTACATTGCTTGGCAGGTTTGTTTGCCTAACAAGGGATACCTCCACACAGGTTTCAAGGAAAATCCACATCACTGAGAAGTTGTAGAAGTGAGGAAGAGCAGGAGTGTAGCTTCCTGCATGTCCCCTCCCACTCTCACTTCCTATTCAAAGTTCTTCACAAGGTAGGAGTTAACTTCTCTGTCCTTTTGGCTTGCATCGTTTTATCTAGTGGATGGTCACTTAAGGATGCTAGATCATACTAGTGTGTGATGTGGTGTTTCATCCAAGTCTGGAAGTGACTTATAGGCATGGCTATACAGTGAAAACTAAAGTGTTGGCCCAATACACTCAGGGTTGATCCATGGAAGGCCCAGGCATCAGAATTGCAGAATTTCTCCTTATTAGAGAAAGCTGATGAGAGCTGAGAAGGCAGAGAACATGGAGGAAATATGAGGAAACCATGAGAGCTGTATTTGATACAAAGCCTTTAAATGATTCATTTAGCTAATATTTATTAAATGCCAACTGTGTACCAGTCACTGTTCTAGGTGATAGAGAAACAGCAATAAAAGAAAAAAAAGTTAAAAAGTCTCTACCTTCTTGAAGCATATATTCTAGTTGGAGACAAAGATAAAAGTAAGATAAATAAGTACAAATTATGGCTTGTTGGAGGAATAACAACGTGGAAATGTAGATATGGTGTTTGTGAGCAAGAGTAGCCAAAACAGTTCTCACTGAAAAGATGACATTTGAATAAAGATCTTAAAGCGGTGATGAGTAACCATGACAATATCTGAGCATGAAAAATCGTCTCTGATTTGGGAATGTGTTGGTATATTCATACAAGAGCAAGGAGATGAATGTGGCTAGAGAGGACTGAGAGATGAGGAGAATAATATAAGATAAAGTTTGGATCATGTTGAGTCACGTAGGTCATTGCAAGGGCATTTTCTTATTGATTAATTAAACATATTAGCCTGGTTGACCCATTTGTTTATCGTAACATCACCGGAAGGTAGGTAGCCTTATTCCCATCTTATGAATGAGAAAACTGAACCTCACAATCATCAGGTGAATCGTCCAAGGTCATAGCTAGTAAAAACTCACAAAGGAATCACTAATATATTCATTAGTAGGAAGAGTAAACACACCTGAGCAAAGAAAATCCACTTCAGTTCCACTTAGCTTTCAGAATCAAGATGCCTGGGTATTATTAAGCACTGAGAATAATAATAGGCCATAACTTCCATGAAAAGCTGTTCTCACTTATTCCTTACAATCATCCTCTGAGATAGGCACTATTATTTTTTCTATTTTGCAAGTAAGGAAACCGAGATATTTTAGTCACTATTCAGAGACAGAATTGGAAAGTAATGAATCAAGAACTGAGCATATGTATTATGTTTTTAAAACTTGTGCTATTAATTAGGATGACACATTGCCTTTACAAATACTTTAGTTATTGTGTGTCATATTTTCTTTTTTAGAGCTCTTCCTAGTCATTCTTCTTTTTTTAATTTTGAAAGAAACCATATAATTCCTTGTCCCTTTCAGATAATTCCTTTAACGGTTTATTATAATTTTTCTATTTTGAAAAAATGAAATGGTAAATAAATAACAACTTCTAATACTTCCTTAACTATTTTTAATCATATCTCTATTATCATACAAAAAATTTTAATCTCAGTTGTTTCTATTTTACTAATTTTTCTCAACATTATTGCTTTTTTCTCTTCCCTTCTTACTGAATTACATTAAAAATTTTTCAGCATATATCAGTGAATAGAAAACTCTCAGTTTTCTTCCTGTGAATTCATATTTGTTTTGCCTTTGTTTTTGAGTAATAATTTCATTAGGTATAGAATTTTATGTTGACCATTTGTCCTCTTGTTTTCTGGCACCTGTTTTTCCTGATGAGCATATTGCTCATCATCCAGTTGTTTTTTTCTTTCTGCTTTTATGCCTCCTTTTTAGGTTTTCACTTGGGTGTTTAAATTGTACAGTTTCATTACAATGTGGTTTGATGTAGATTTTTAAAAAACTTAACCTATGCAGATTTCTGTTTTCTTCTTTCATATAAAGATTTATTTTTTGCTTTGATTCTGAAAAATTCATTCATTTCCTCTAAATATTCCCTTTCCTTTGTCACTATATTCTTGACCTCTGGAACTCTTACTAAAGATTTTTATTGGATATCCTTTTTTTTAAGTCTCTTAACTTTCTTTTTATATTGTATTTTTTCTGTCTGATGTATCTTCCAGTCCATTACTTCCTTTTCATCTGTATCTCATCTGCTATTTTACTCATATGAGTTTTTAAAAAATCAAATTTATTAAAGTAAAATTTACATACTACAAAAATGCATACATTTTAAGTATAAAACTCAATGAATTTTGAGACATGTATATACCTGTGTAGCCATCACCCCACTAGTCAAGATATAGAATATATTCATCATTCTAATAAGTTCTCTGTGCTTATTTGCAGTGAATTCCATATACCATCTGTCCCAGGCAACAAATTATTTATATCACAATAATTTTTTTCTTATTGTAGAATTTCATAAAAATAAAAACATATGTATCTTGTATCTAGGTACTTTCAATGCAAGATTTATATTTGAGTTTTATCCATGATATATGTATTAAAAATTTATTCAATTTTAATGCTGTAAGATATTCTATTTTATGAATATAGTATAATTTGAATAGTGGATGTCTGATTTTACTCTACATATAATTTTTTCCCTCTAAAACAATATAATAAACCAGAAGTGCAAATTAAATTATACATGAACCACACTTTCAGCATTACGTGATACAAAAACATGAAGCTTACAAATTACTTAATTAGAATAAATCAAATTATAGAATGTTCCTTCTATCTGATATTGAAAGTATGTATAGAGAGGGAGAGAAGGCTTAAGAGACTTTATAAAAAAGGGTAAAATGGTAGAGACATTTAACTCAAACAAAGAAATTACTATTTATGCCCATGCCACCCTGAACATGCCCAATCTTGTCTGATCTCGGAAGCTAAGCAGGGTTAGGCCTGGTTAGTACTTGGATAGGAGGATGGGAGGATGGGAGACCACATAGGATGACTAGGTGCTATAGGTGGGGGGGAGGGGGAAGGAAATTACTACTATAAGAAAAAAGTCCAAGAATAACAGCCAAAGTACTGAACAAAGAACTGGGATTTGGTAGTATAAGAAATAATGATTCTGTAGAAAAGAAAGTGAAAAAATGGCAATACCTTTACCTACTCCTTATCATTATTCATTAAAGTATCTGTATTTTATTAAAATAACAGAAGAGGGCACTCTTGAACTAGTAACCTGTCCATGAATTGAATAGAAAAAAAGAAAGAAAGAAAAAAAAAACCCAAACCAAACATATCACATTTATATAAACTACTGTAAAAAGAAAACAAAATCTAAATCAAATAATTTTATCTGTTGACTCTTACCATTCCAAACAACCACAAAGCAGAAAAATGTAACATAATACCTCCAACTAAAATGAATATTCTATAAGCATTTGGGAATATTAAAAAATATACACCTGAATCAAAAATTCAAAATCTAATAACAAAAATGTATAAAAAATCATGATGAAATTAAACAAGGGTTGACTGAATTTAGCAATTAGGAGATTGTCTATATATACACACATATATATGTATATATATGAAATGAAGACTTCATTACATGATTACAAGGTATACAAAGAGAATAGATTCAAATAAATATTTAATTTAAAAGTATTGCACTCTTCCTAACAATGACAGAAAACCAGATAATTCATAAAACTTCCCAAGTCTAGGGACTATTCTGTGAAGGTAGCTAGTACAGGAAGTGCTGACGTGAAGACAAATGCGCACGCGCGCGCGCGCACACACACACACACACACACACACACACACACGGAGTAGTTGAACTAGCTGGAAGGTAAAAAAAAAAAAAAATCGACTCCGTGGCTTAGGGTGATTGGGAGATAGGAAACTGTTCTTTGCCCAGGATCTCATACTATATCTGTACCTATGCCATTAGAGGCTTGCTGCTTCCAAAGTGGGAATTCCAACCTAAAACTAACTACAGACACAGGTCAGAGTTTTGCTGCCATGAATATTGAAGGGAAACCCCAGCTCTGAGACCCTGACACTCAAAGAACTCTTTCTACTTCCCAGTGAGAGCCTGGAGTAACAAACAACAGAAGTCTACCCCTGAAGGAAAGGCAAGAGGGTGGTGAAAGAGCAATTATATAGTGGAGGGTGGGGAGAGATGATTAAAAGCTGAAATGGAATAGAAATTCTAAGAAAAACCCAAGCCCTACCCTTAGCACGAGGCAATGGTAATCCCCTACTCAAAGAATTGAAACATATTGTGCTAGAAACGTAACTGTAGCAACATCAAAACCCAAATCCTGCTCAACTTCTGACTAGTTTTCTCAAGTCCTGACACTAATGACCTAAGTCATTAATGACTAATGCTTTATCATAAAAAAATCTATTTTTACTTCATTTTGGACTGTTCTTCACATAGAGTGCTACAGGTAATGTTTAGTAAAAAGTAATAAGATAGACAGAAAACAAGGGAAAATAATCCTTTGTCAACAGACAAAGCTATCAACAGAAACAAACTCAGTGATTATTGCAATGTTGAAACTACTAGAAATTAAAAAAACAACAACTATAATTCATATGTTAAAGGGTGTAATGGAAAAGGTGGGTCACATGTATGAACAGATGGGAAATTTCAGAGTCAGAAACTATAATATAAAGAAAAAGAAATGCTAGTATTATATCCACATACATATGTACACATGCATTATCACAGATAAAGAATGCCTTCAAACAGTTCAGCAAATAAGTTGATATAGCTGAGGAAAGTATCAGGAAAATATCAGAAAAGCATCATTTCTAAATATAATTAAAAATGACATTTATAGAGAAAAAGTGGGTAAAAAGGAACAAAGCATCCAGGAGCTATATGACAAATGTCATATGATCTAACATATCTTTAATGGGATCCTGGAAAGGAAAATGTGAAAGATAGAAAATGGGTGGAGGAAATACTTGAACAATGAAATGAATAAGAATTTTCCAAAAAGAATAAAAGATATCAAACCGCAAATCCAAAAAACTTTAAGAACCTTAAACAGGACACACACACATACACACTAGTCAGATCATAACGAACTACTTTAAACCAAAGATAAAAAGAAAATATTGAAGGAAGCTGGATTTAAAAAGATCATTTACATAGAATGGAACAAACTGCTTTGTAAATTACCTGTCAGAAACTATGTAATAATATAGAAACTCACAAATTTATTCTAAAATAATTATAAAAATGCAAAGAATGTGGAATTGTCAAACCTTTTTTTTTTTTTTGAAAGAAGCAGTGCTGGAGGACTATTACTACCTATAGACTAACTATAAAGTTACAATAATAAAAACAGTGTGGTGTTGGCAAATGGATAAAAATATAGAAAATAGAATGAAATAGAGATTCATACATATAATGCCAATTAATTTTCATTAGGTAATTTAATGGTAAAGGATATTATTTTTAAAATGTAGTACTTGAACAATTGAACATCCATACAAAAAAGAAAAAAACAATACAAAAGAAACCAGTCAATAGCAACAACAAAAACAACAAAAAGCCCCAAATCTTCAACCTATCCTTAATACCAAATACAAAAATAAACTTGAAATGAAAAATAGACGTAATGTAAACCTCAGAACTGTAATACTGCACAGGACACTAAACTACAAAGCATAAAATAAATCTTTCTGACCTTGAGTTAAAAAAATTTCTTAGATACAACACAGAATGCCCAAACCATAAAAGAAAAAAAAATGTGAAATACATAACAAAGAAAAAACAGTTTTCTCCAGAATATATAAAAAACTTTTATAATTCAATTAACTAGAAAATAAAAAACATAATTAAAATAGGAATATGATTTGAGTAAATAGTTCACCATCATAGAGATACAGATTATAAGTACATGAAAAGATGCTCAACACCATTTGTCACTAGCAAAAAGAAAGGAGAGAGGAAGGGATGGGAGGAAAAATCAAGAAATACTCTTTCTCTTTCTATCTTCCTTTCTTCACAGTTCCTGAACTTCACAGCATTGGCATGTAAAAGTAACATGATGTATGGAAAAGTGGAATGGTCCAAGACAAGTGTATTTTGAGTTCCAGCTCAAAATAAATCCTATGAGCATGGTAAGCTAACAATAGCATTTCCTTTGTAAGTAGTGAAGTTGAATGTCATTTTATACATCTGTTGGCCAGTTGTATGTATTCCTTGAAAAAGTATGTATTTAGGTCCTCTGCCCATTTTTTTAAATCAGATCATTTTTTTGTTGTTCTTGTTGGGTTGTATGAATTTTTTATTTATTTTGGATATTAGCCCCTTATTAGAGGTATCATTTACAAATATCTTCTTCCATTTGGTTGGTTACCTTTTATTTTGATGATGGTTTATTTGGCTATGCAGAAGCTTTTTGATGTAATCCTGTTCATTTTTGGTTTTACATCTCAGCTTCACTAGTTATAAAGGAAATGCAAATTAAAACAAGAATGAGATCTCACTGCACACCTATTAAAATGGCTATTATCAATAAGACAAGAAAGAACAAGTATTGGAGAGGATATAGAGAAATGGGAATCTTCATATACTGCTGGTGGGAATGTAAATTGATGCAGCCAGTACTGAAAACAGTATGGAGGTTCCTCAAAAAGTTAAGAATAGAACTACCATGTGATCAAGCAATCTTCTTTTGGGTATCTATCTGAAAAATTTGAAAACACTTATTTGTAAGGATATACGTACCCTTATGGTCATTGCAGAAGTATTCAGAATAGCTAAGACATGGAAATAACCTAATTGTCCTTTGACAGATGATTGTAAAAAATGTGGTACATATATACAGTGGAATACTACGCAGCCATAAAAAAAGAATCATTGTTATTTGTGATAATTGGATAATGAGAGTATCATGTTAAGTGAAATAAGTCCTACAGAAAAGGACAAGAACCATTGGATTTCATTCATATATGAGATATAAAACAAAAAGCAACAAATAAACAAACAAAACCAACCAGCAAACTTATGGGTACAGACAATAGAATGGTAGCTACCAAAGGGGAAGGAGGAAGAGGGAAGATGAAGAGGCCAAGGAGATCAAATATATGGTGAAAAGAGACTACACTTTGAGTGGTGAGCACACAATGGAGTATACAAGATGTTTTACTATAAAGTTGTACATCTGAAACATATAATGGTATTAATCAATGTTACCCCGATAATGGTAATTAAAACTAAAAATGGCAAATAGCAAATACTATTGTGTTTCTTTTCTGGAAATATGGTTTTTGGATTCTAAATAAACAAACCTTTGGAAGAATTTTATTTAAGACTATCTAGTTTCCTTTATCAGTTATAAACAAAAGTTAAACGAGCACTTTTTGTTATAATTTTCTTAGAGGAACCTATTTCTAATTCCAGGGAAGAACATGAAATACTGTCAATGGGACCAGACACTTAACCTTTGCTTTTCCATATTCTCTCTACCCTTAAAAATCCTCAAGTTATCAACGGGCAAATAAATAAAAAACATCCTCTTCCCTTCACAATCCCCAAATACTATTTATAGGTAGTTCATAACAATTTGAAATGCTAATTAGCAACAACTGTACTTATGCATAGCATCTTCTGGGAATTCACACTTATTTAATTCACCAACCAGTTAATAAAATGTCTTGGTTGTGATTTCTCTTAGAACTATGATATATGGAACCATATTGAAGTTGACTTACAAAAAAGTATGCTATTTATTTACTTGACAAACTTTTCAAGGAACCTCAGAAAACTAAAAACTTCTATGAAGAATACCCTTGTTTCAAGATAAAAGTATTTCATTGGGATGAATGTGGTAATTACAAGCTTCCTATAATTAAAAAATTTCAATATCCTTATTTGTTTAAAACCTGACAGATAAACAGATAACTAATTTTAAAACATATTTTCATAGAATGAAAACTGATAATCTATATCAGTATTCTGATATTCACAGACTTTTGAATTGAAAATTATAGAGCTTGCCTAAATCTTGAAAACATAAGTGGTTTAGGAGTCATATCTCCATCTGTATATTATGAGAGGAAAAAAGTACTTTGTGCTTTGGAAGGTAATGAGATCATATCATCTTGTTAACCAAAACAGCCTTCCTTCTCCCACTAATCTTAATAACATCTAGAAATTTGAGGATATTTCTATAAGGAGTTTTGAACTGGAGCTAATTTGGTGTTTGGTTAATTGAATATCTTTAGGTAGCAGATTTCAAAGACAGAGTAGAGGCTCATTTTTTTTCAGTGTTTGAGTATTGGAAGTAGAGATACATATTTCACCCTCCCAAGAATGTTCATGTGGACAGAACTAGGTGGCATATATTGCTGCAGGCTTGGTTGGTTAACTTCCAGAAGTAAGCAGAAACCATAAACAACATAATGAGAATGGGGAACTATAAATTCAGTCTACAAAGACTGAGAAATTGAAGATGGCTGCAATTGAGGCCAGAACCTTGGAAAGCTCACAGAGAAAAACATTTTTCTGAAGAGCTATAGGCAGCTCACTTCCCTCACTATCACTTTTACCCCTGCACCTTCCAATCTTAATTTTATCTGCATAATGAAGGAGCCATTTAATTGGCCTTTTGTCCAGGTGTAATTCATTTTCAGGGTGGTGGTCTTTTTAATCTGCTGTTTAAAAGTGGTCCTTTGTATCAGGGCCTTGCCTACTCTACCAGCCTTTTTGAAGCAAAATTTTCTAGCTCTCTACTCTCAGTCAACTTTCCTGTAAAGGACCCACAACTCTGCCTTAAATGCCCTTTCTCTTCCTCTTCTGATGAATTCCTATTGTCCTTAGTGTCCATATAAAATGTAACTTCTCTAAGGAAACTTCCCCTTTCTCCTGGACTAAATTTTATCTCATGGTTATGCCATATCTATGTTTTACTCCACCTCATCTTGCACCACTTTATAGCATCTTTCATAATTGTAATGGATTAATTATTTGTGCCATTATTTACCATCTACCTCTCTTGTTAGAATCTAAGTTCCCCGTGGGCAGTGACTGTGTCTCTCTCTTCATTTCTCTGCCTAGTTTCTGCTGCAGTGACTTGCCACATGTGTTCAATAAATGTTTGTTGAATGAATAAATAAAAGGACATTTCTCCTTGGAAAAGGAAATCGACCTCATTGATAGCAGATGGTAGGGCTATTTCTAGTCTAAATGGGAAATTTTCCTTGAGTCTTGTGCTCTGCATTCTTATTCTTTTTTACTAGAACCCTCATCACTGAGCTTTATTTTAACTTTGGAAATACAAATCTAAACAAAGACAGAGGCTCTAATAGGTACTTAATCATATTATTTCCATAAATTATAATTTATATTTACTGTTGTAATCTGAGATCATTCTAAGTCAAGTAGAATTATTCAAACTACTTATGCCGCGATACAAGGCATATACACTATATTAAATAACTTGGAGGCATTTAAAGATATTTTAAAGCAATTCTACAATGTTTAATAAGGTATACTATTGAGAATTCACTCTTATAAATTCAAGTTTACATTTGTAGTGTTAAATTTATAATTAAGATATTTATTACTACAATATTTTAAATGTGTAATATGTTCGAAAAGACTTTCTTAAAGACATTCATTTGCTTAATGCTGTGGTTTAAAAGTCTTTATAATCCTTTGTTTTTAGTTGCTATTGTTTTCTAGTGAAGAAAAGGACTACTTGACTGGGAATTGGGAGTTCTGGGGTTTCATGGGAGTTTTGATAATAAATGGCTTGGTGGTCATGGGAGAGGCAGTTAAGACCTCTTGAGCCTCCATTTTCTCATCTATACGATATGACATTTTATAGTGTTTTTTAAGCTTCATTGTCCTGGATACTTCTTCCATACACTGTTAGTCAGTGTTCCATGATAAAAAATGATTCTATGGTAAAACATGCTTGGGAAAAATTAAGATAAACAAAGTTAGTAGGTTTTTAGCTGTGAGATTTCTCAATATGTCATATGTAACAATATGCTCTGTATTTCCAGAATTAGTCAATTTATGTGTTACCTTCAAAGTGATTTGACCATGGAACTCTTATTAAAGAATTTACCAACATAGTTATTGCCAGTCCATATACTATCTAAGAATTTTTAAAGTTTTATTATAAATTAAATTTATGACTATGGAAGTGAAAACTAACATAAAATCAAAGAAATAATTATGAAGAAAAGATGAAATTTAGATATTAAGAAAAATCTTATTGAGTACTATGGTTCCTATTTTTTTATTTTTAGATTATGAGAGAACTTGTTTATATTTTTTGTAGATTGAATCCATCCAACATACTATTTTTTAACTTTATATTTTCTCTTGATAAATATTAAACATACAGAAAATGATAAAGAAATATGAAAACATACAACTATGAGGAAAATAAAACACACATGATATGAAAGTTTTTGAGAATGGGGACTTCTTTTTCCTATTGTCTCTTGCTGATTTAAGGTAGTGAGAGTTGTGCTGGCAAATGCTGGCAAATGTGTCTTCTCCAGATGCATAGAACGTCTTTTTTTTTTTATATGCCTAAATGCCCTCAGTCTGGAATTGACCTATTTCATTCTAAGACTCCTCATACTTAGAGTAAACTGATGAAAAGATAGTCCAACATTAAGTAGATGGCAATATTAGCCACAAATCCCATCATACTACTGAAGCAGATTTCAGAAGGAGATCTTGTCAACTGGCAACATGAAATAATGGTATAGAAATGGATTTGAAATTTGCTCAAAGTGTTATATCCTTGTACTTTATGACATATTAGACTGAAGAATATAAGTGCTTATTGTGGGTGGCACATTTCATTATGACTGATTCCACCACTTCCATCTACTAATAATAGGTTTGTCAGCCATAAGGATCATACCATGTATTTGAATGTCCTCAGTCATAGCTACTGTTTGTCAGTGGTGATGCATATGGTGATGTGCATGTTTAAAATAGAGACAGACCTGACTGGGACATCTGGAGAAAGTGAAAAGCAGAAATAAAATAGGTGTCTAAAATAAACTGCAACTCTAATTTGTTTTGAAATTTTTGTCTAGACTTTTCTTTTATTTCCCTCGAGGTATAGCTTGGCTTACTCTTGTACTTCTAAATTAGGTAATTAATCCATGTAAACTTACATTCAAATGAGGCATTCAGGATAATATCCATCTTGGCTCTTGGGTTTTATGACCTGTGACTGGTGAAATTTGACACTTATATACTATGAAAACATTATAATGCTTTGTCAAAAATTTCTTTTTTTTTCTCCCTTCCTTCCTTCCTTCCTTCCTTCCTTCCTTCCTTCCTTCCTTCCTTCCTTCCTTCCTTCCTTCCTTCCTTTCTTTCTTTCTTTCTTTCTTTCTTTCTTTCTTTCTTTCTTTCTTTCTTTCTCTTCCTTCCTTCCTTCCTTCCTTCCTTCCTTCCTTCCTTCCTTCCTTCCTTCCTTCCTTCCTTTTCTTTCTTTTTTTCTTTCTTTCCTTCTTTCTTTTTTCCTTCCTTCTTTCCTTCTTTTCTTTCTTTCTTTCTTTCTTTCTTTCTTTCTTTCTTTCTTTCTTTCTTTCTTTCTTTCTGACATAGAAGATGAAAAGTAAGCCCAGGGGACATATGTAGCTATCATTAAATTTAGAACTATTTTGATTTTGGTATATCCCAGTATGCAGCATTTAATTTCTAGGTGATTCCAATATTACAAAGGATTTCATTATGGACAGTTATTAAATCGTTTTTTTTCATAAAAATTATTAATTCACTAATCTGTACTAGAAGAAGTCATTTGAAACAATGGGTTGGTTATTATAATATGATTAGTAGTGAAACCAAGAAAATTGAAGTCATCCAAAGCTACTTCTTAATAGAAAAAGAAAAGAGAAGTAAAATTAAAAATACGAAAGGTCCAGTACAAAACATTCCCTTTATCTGGAATATTTTAGTAACAATAATCTATTTTGATTATTTCCATTTAAAAGTAACACTACTTAAATCTGACTAAAAGTCATTAGATTCATTTCATAAATCACATGTAAAGTCATAGTAATCTTCTCAGACAATAGGCATGTGTGCCATGTTTCTTTGAATGTTTTTGCATTATTTTTCTAGGACAAGCCACATGAAAAATGAATAACATTGCTTTTATGAAAATACTGTTCGATGAATACATTAAACACATGTACTAAAAACACATCTAACTTCTTTTTTTTTCCTTCAGTAATGGAAACATTCCTTATTCACTTGTTATCTGAATTTTAAGTCTATAACCCTAAATAAAATTTAAAACTCATAATAATTTTAAACAAAAAATATTGTGGAAAAACTTAAAAAAAAAACTCATCACACTAGCTATCTTGGCTTCGTTAGCACTTGGCTATGCAATTACTAATCTTTTTATTTTACTATTTATTAATATTATAAAGTCACTAACCAGATTATTAATGGGAAGAGAAAGTCTGTTCTATGTATTCTATGTATTTTAGCTTATATTGTCCTTGGAATAAATTATTTAAATGATCATTCTGATTCTTTAATTATGTAGGCTTGGCCAAATATTTACCTCTTTAAATGAGAATACAAGCAAAACAGCTAAGTTAAGGAAATGGCACAAAGAAAGTTGTTTTATTTTTATATCTGCTGAAAAACAACCTCAGTGGTTTCTATTACTTGGCATTCTGTCTAACTTTCAAATAAAACTTAGTTTTGTATCAAAAAAGAAAAAACCATCTTCCTATAGGCTAATTGTGTGTAGTGTAAGGAACTTGATCTTTTTTCATTCTTTAAATTACAACTCATTTATTTAAAGGAATACTTGTCAAAAGAAAGCTTTAAGTAGTGAGTTAAAAAAGCAGTGTTAAATAATTGAATTGACTGTGATAAAATTGCCTTAGTTTTAAATAGACTAGTCTATTTAATGAATTGTGCTTTTATAGGGTGAGATAAATCTAATGTGAACTCAAGTGGTTTCACCAGAAACACTGAATTTGGATAGATTAGAAGAAAGTCAAGACAAGGCTTTTATAATAATACAGTTATATTTGATTTTATTAAAATTGTACTTGATTATTAAACAGTGTATTTCTACTAGGTTAATAATAATGAACTTAAAATATTACCAAGAATCTGGCACACCTATTGAACAATTCAGATCACTTGAAGAAGTACTATATTTGTTCTTTTTTTCATGTAGCAATAATAACTTGAAGCTTAATTATGAACACAGCATTTAACTTCCAATTTTTAGGAAGAGATTCAACTTACAAACCTTCAATATTAGATGAAATTATTTTGGCAATGAGATTGTGGCAGGAAGTTAATTTTGTATTTTAAAGTAAATTTGGCAAGTTTGCCTTCCTGTTTAATGTTGAAAAGGGTTTTTATAACATACTATTAAGCTACCATGCAGTCAGTCCTGTGTAGCAATGCTTGGTTATCACTTCAAAAGAGAAACTTTTTGTAGCTCTTGATTATACTTCTCGTGTTGTTAAATGTTGGAATATATTTTATGTGCTTAAAAACAGAGAAGGAACTTAAGGAAGAAAAAACTAAACTGAAACAAGTACAAACATAATCTATTTTCATCAAAAAGACATCATGAACTAAGACTGTGGATCATGTACCAGGTTGGCAATTCATTTTCAAATTGGCTGAATGGTGGAAACCAAATTCTTTGTTACATATGTCAAGGCTGAAAAAAGAGCAGGGAGAGATATTATCAGTTTATACATAGCATTGAACCATTCCACACTTTAAGAGTTATCTTCTTTTTATCCAAGCCATGAAATTCTTATTTTAGTACTTATTATCTCAGAAGTAGCTTCTTAAGGCAAAATTCCTTTTACCATCCACACAGACTTCCTGCTTGGTATTTATGTTCTTACTCTGAGGAATTTCTAATGATTACAATGGAAAATATGAAGTCAAATTCAAGTTTAAAATATGAGACAGAGATATTAAATCCTGATTTAGAGTCATAATCTAGTTTATACTAGCAAGCAAAATGGAGTGTTGTTACAGCCTGAATAATTTGAGTACATTCCCAACCTGATGTTCATCAATTTTAGAATATTTCAAATAGGCATTTTTGTAATTAAACTCTCTGTTTCTTATTACAGAAGTTGCACATGCTTGGTATAGAAACTTAAATGATAGAAAAGAAAGTAGTAACCATAATTTCATAAATATATCATTCTTTTAGTAACAATTTATTAAGTGACTGATATGTAGATACACGTTTTGTGCCTTTATGGAGTTTGTGGTCTATTAGAGGCAACAGATAGTAAATAGTCACAAAAATAACTATATGATTACATTTGACTTCAATTCTATGAAAACAGACTCCAGGATTCTCTGAGAATCAATGAACAGAACCTATTTTAGAGTAGGGAGAGGAGTGGAGTGCCATGAGGTCGTGGATTTAATCTGAGGCCTAAGGAGAGCCAGGGTAGGGGGGTAGGAGTGGTGAAAGGGAGAAGAGCATTCTAGATGGAAGGAACTACAAATGTCCTGGCCCTGAAGCTGGAAAGCTATCAGCATGTTCCAGGAACAGAGGCTCAAATGACTAGAGAGCAGTGAGTGAAAAGGAAAGCGGCAAAAAGGAAGTTGGAATAGTAGGTAGAAACCAGATCACCTGGGACATTTTACGATATTGAAGAACCTGTTGTTGCTTTAGCTATTATTAACAAGGCCATGATGAACATCTTTGAAGTAAATATTTGCACATATCCATGACTATTTCTTCAGGAAAAATTCACAAACAGTACAACAGGATTGCTCTGTCAGAGTAAGGGCATTTGTAAGCTTTTAATATGAATTGCCAAATTGCCTTCCAAAAAGTTGGAATAATTATTTCCATGGTAGTATAAAAGACCATCTGTGGTAAATATACTTTCTGAGCCTAAGTTATAGAGATGATTGGGGCAAATTTTTGGGTGCTATAATTTAGTCTTTAATAGTTATCTGAAAAACTGGAATCTACTTGAAGATTTTTTATAAGTTTGAGCCATGTGCCTGGAAATCTATAAAAATCCTGTCTTCCTTTCTGATTGTTTTTAATTATAAATAACATGTTTTCCTGTGATAGCACTTTACAATTATCACTAAAATATGTTGTTGGCTTCAAAGTTTGTGGTTATATGTAGTTTTATACCTTTGTACAGGTAGTAAAAAAAATTTAACCCACACACTAAAACATATATAGAAACTAAATATTTACAATTTGAATCTGGGGCAAATTATTGAAATTAACAATTAACTATCTTTGAGGCTGTATCTGAAAATACAAAGGATAACAAAAATAAATGCAAAAAACATTTAGAAAGTGTCAAGACAAATTAGAATAAGATATCTTTTACTCAGTATCATTTACCCTAATCTCAGATGTTCCAAGCTATTTTTAAGCAATTACTCGAAATTTTCAACACTAGGACCAATATGCTAACACTGGGTTTCTCACTAATTTCAGCTCTAACACTTGGCAATATACCCCAACTCTGATCTGCCTCTGGCTCTTTGGCTTCCACATCAAAATTTTGTTCTCTCTAGCTTTTGCTCATTAATCTCCTTAATGGATCTTGACTTCTCCTGACATTCTAGGTCTTCTTACTCTGTTCAGCCTCAGATAGGCAGATCTTCACCCTCATGCCCCATCTCACTCTATTGTGGCTATTTGGAAGGCATGTCCCTGGGAAGCATTGCTGGGACAGCCTTGGTCACATCATTCTTGAATCAGGGCAGATACTTGAACAAATAAATTCTATTTTTCCTTAAACTATTCAAATAGTTGTTTGAATAAATCATCAGATATTTATGGTAAGTTCCTTTTAGGCAATAAAAATTAATAAAAAGTACCCTTCCTATCTCCATAACACTTACAATTGATGGTTATAATGCAATATAATTTCGAACTAATAAATTAACACTTTACTTGAATTAATAAATAGGGATTACAATGCAATCATCCTGAAAGTAGATATACTGATTGTAGTGATGTAGGTATTTTTCTAAATGTGTTTAGAACTTTTCTTTTTGGAGAAATGAGATTAGGCATGGTAATTTTGTGAAATGTCAGCAGGTATATTCCCTACTCTTGTCTTTTTCTCTTATAAGCACATGGATTTGTGTGCTGTAGACATACATAATTGTTAAATTAAGTAGCTAATTCAGCAAGGGCTCAAGGATTTCAAGGAAAGTGAGAATGCTCAGTGTGTGTTTGAGTAGTTAGAGAAAGTTTCTTGGAGAAAATGGGTCTTGAAAATAGATATTATTTAGGAAGTGAAAAGGAGAAGACAGGATTCAGATGAAGGAAACCATTCTGGCAAAACAAAAGAAATGCATAAAGCATGGCATGATGCCGAGAAACATTTCGATGAGGCTTTAAAAGTTTTGCCACACGTTGTGCTATGATAATTGACATAGTGCGTTTTTCTTTAGCCATAAAATTAATGCACTCGACTGACCCACCTGTGTTGGAATATGTACTCTTTAAATGTATTTTCTAATAATGATGATGGCTTTATACTTGCCTCAACCTGTTTTGTTCTTACTTAGGAACATGTGAAGCTCATAGAATGAGACCTTAGAAAATTATTTTCTGTACTAAGCAAAGAGAATGGACCAAACAGTTACTTAATCCTCCCATTTCTTCAGCTTTTTGGTTATTTTTTACTCTTTCATTTTTCTTGCATATTATAATAAAATATTTATCATTTTGTTAGCTTTTCCTTTACAATTGTTTTTTTGTTTTCCTTTTGGTTCCACTTATTCAGGTCCTTACATTTTGAACATGGAATATGACAATATTCTCTCAACTGGTCTCTCTTCTATCATTTCTCTCTACTCTAGTTCATAGATACCATAGAAATTAACATGTTTTAAAAATAGTGCTTTTATTTTAGGACGTTTCCCTGGTCAAAATCACTGTATTGATTTCTATCACTTGAAAGATGGTGTTCTCGACAGTCCAACCCAATTGCATCTCCCACTAGTGTCGACCAAGGGCCCTCTGACCCAAATGTTGTTCATCAAAAATTTTTTGCCATTATCCAATGTAGAGTGCTTCTACTGCTCCCTTCTGAATTCTTCATGGCTGGTTTCAACATTTACCTCCTTCTTCACCTAGCAAACAGTATTGTGTAGTTCCTCCAGGCTGGTTGACTTCTTTTCTGTTCAATTTTTTTCATAGAGCTTTCTTTCATTATGTTCAAAAGGGAATGAAAACTCATGTGGCACTTAAAATCTTACTTTATTGTTTATATTCTTCCATATATCTGGTTGTTCCAATTTGAAAAAATAGCCTCTTTGAAGACAGAGACTGAATTTCTATTCCCCCACCCTCATAAAGTCAAGGACATTGATTTTCCACATAGTTGGACTTATTTATGATATTTGTGATGGTGATAAATATCCCCATATGACTAGACTCTTTAGAAAAATTAAACTACCAAATTAAGAAAATTTCAGACTATATATATTTTTTTACATCTTTTAGAAATCATGTGCCTCCATGGTAATGGGGCAGGGGGAATGGAAAGGGTGAGGAGGGATATCTGCTTTTTATACTCTGGATGCTCAATCTGTCAGCATTTTTGAAGGAAGTTCATACTATTCAATGTTGCCATTCATCTTGATTTTTAAGTAGTATTTCATAGGTTAAAAACAAAAAACTACCACTTATCCTATGGTTCCTAGGTGCCAGCTGTTATACCAAGTGTTTTGCATAAATTATCTCATTTAACATTCATACTATTCTTATGAGATACACATTACTATTTCCATTTTGCTGAGGAGGAACTGGAAGCTTTCAGGCCTATATTGTAGAACAAGTAGATGGTAAAGCTGAGATTTTAATTCAGTTTAGTGCTGGATTAAACACTTCTCTTCTCTCTTCCCCTAATATCTGTTATCAAGAAGATTCTTTAATGGTTCAAAGTAGAATTCAAGAACTTCTGAAAAGCTGAGAAAGAAGTGAAATGTAGATGATTAGGAGGAACATTTTCATTTTGGGGAGAAAGCGTGATTCCTTGATTATACAGATGACAACAGGTAGATGAAGGAGGTTATCTTTAAAGCAAGGTAAGCATTTGATATAAACAGGTGGAATACTGAAAGGTGTTAGGGTTTTATAAGTAGACATGATATTTGCTGCTGCATTGATCTTTTACTTTCAAAAATAACTAATTCTTATTTTCCTGCTTCTAGTCATAAGATTACTGATTTCCATAGACCATGTTGTAAGACACTAGAAGTTGAATGCAGAAGATTAGAAATAGAACCATCCAAAAAAATAACATTTTAGAAAATTGATGAAACAAAAAGATTTTTATGATCCAGCTTCTTTTTATTTTGTTACTATGAGTTTTTTTTCCCTGAAAGGAATCTCTCTTTCCATGTAGGAAAAATGATTTTTAAAAAGATAACCATGAAAAAATTAATTTAAACTTAGCCATATTAGGGTAGCATTAAGGCACTCCTGGGTATATTTTATTGGTCCATTAATATAGGCCCCGAGTGGTTGAATGTACCTAAGGCATACTGTATTAATGAACCAATAAAACATGCCCTGGAGTGCCTTAATGATATATTACAACCATTTCTATTACATACATAAATGTACTATTTGCTGAATGTCTTGCATAGTTTTAAAGAAAATCTTCAATTAACCAAAAACATTGCATCAAGAACTCTTACCCACAATAAAAAAGAGCAACAAAGAATCCTGTAATTAACTTACTGGGCTGGTTATCCATGAGGCGATTCTAGATTGATTTAATCTTTGGAGCTTTTTTACTGTAATACTTTGGAAGAACTGGTTCTTTGGATTTAAAATTGAATTCTCTCAGGAAAGGAAACAGATGGTAGCTCACAGAATTTATTCTGATCTCTTATTTAAAATATCCAATTCTGGCTTGTGGTTATGAAATTAAGTAGATATTAATGACTGAATCCAAATATTATCTCTGTGTGTCCATACTGAAGGTATCTTTTAGGCATTTGGGGAAAGTTTCTGCAGAGCAATAAGGAATGCTGCACGCTCTTAGGCAAACATGACGAGATTGAGAGCAACATGTGGGATCTTGTAAAAATGTCTACTCTTGACCAACATTTGTTCCATTCTTATTTAACTGTTAGCCCCACTGCCTTTTCACTAAAGTCATAAACGCTAAATCTCTACAGGTGGGAGAAGTTGAAAGAGAATGGAAAGGAGAAGGATATATAATAATGATGATAATAATGGATATTATTTGTTGAGAAGTTACTATACACCAGACAACATTCTAATTATTTATACATCTATTATCTACTTTAATCTTTGCAACAATCCTATAAGGGAGATACTGTTAAATTTGTTGTATAGATGAGGAAGTTAAGGTAAAAATAGAAACTTTTCCTAGCTTGAGTTTCACCCAGACTATCTGGATCCAAAGCCCATACTCAGATGTATAAAGCTTGATGTGGCCTCTACGAGAAAAGTATAGAAAAATACTTTGGATGGTAAGCACCTTTAGGACAGAGATCATTTCTAAGCTTTATATATCAACATATTACATTCTACATAATTTTCTTTCCCTTTACTCCTTCTTAAAATGGGCACATAAGTAGGGAAGAGATTGCTGCTGGAACTGAAGAAGCCTCTTAGCAGAGACTTTGAAGATGCAAAGTGACTTGTATGGAGCAATGATGTAAGACCTGATAGCTATGACAGATTGCAATATGGTTATATACAAATGGCCAGAAACATGATAAAATGTGAATGTCTTGTCATCTGACCACGGCAAAGAAGATGAGATAGTTGAGAGCCAGATATTCTCCCATCCTACTGATGCTGTGACATTAAGTTAACCCCTGGAAACAAAGATGTCACCCCTGGGATAATGAGTGAGTAAAGAAAACTAGCAGGCTAGTCATAGATTGAGAAAATACTACACTAGCTGACTAACTCTGAATTTTACCACTGGGCTAAATGGGAGCTTAAAATATAAATTCATTGTTAAAAAAATAAAGTAAAAGTAATTTATGCAAACACATGATTGAGCTTGAGATTTATATCCTCAATTGTTTTATTCATAAATATTTTAATTTCTACAGATTTGCATCGTAAGAGAACCTGATCCTAAAATGTTTAAAGAGGTCACTGAAATGACAGCAATTGTTGTTCGTTTGTTTTAGAGTCATAGGTTAAGTGTCAAATCATCATAAAATTAGCATTTTTGGAGAAATTGTATTTGAATTTAATTTCTTCTTTAAAAAGATATATAAAATACTAGAAATTTTATTATTTTGTAAACTTTCTTTTAACCAATTTTCCCAGCTGAATTTTAGTCCTGAAGAACAATTGCTGAAGGGTGTTCCTGCCTCCATTTGATTTTTACTCATAGTTTATATTTGCTTTGCACATTTTGTACTCTGATATAATTCTATTAGCTTCATTTACTAAAGGGCCTGACTTTGGTGTTGAAAGATATACAGTCATGTTTATTCAATCATTAGAATTGAAGAAAATTGGTAAAAATAAGCCCTATTGCATTGAAAAAAAATCTGAATAATCAACCAAACCCATTATAATATCTTTAAACATCCCACATATACTATTTATTAAAAATTGACTGCTCTTACGGAGGTTACTGTAGGTTACTTTTAAAAGACCATTAGGTTGGTGTTACTTATAATGAAGTGGTAGTTTAATACCAAACAGTAAATCTACCATACAATTTCAGTAAGTAAATAACTGCAACATGCAAGGTCACTGAGTGTATTTAGTGACTCACCGTTGATTTATGTTCAATGTAGAAACCAGGACATCAATTCCTTTATAAAGTTGACTGGACAAGTCATCTCAATGTGGTCAGCATCATGTAATAAAACAGCACTAACATATGGGAAATAATAGTGATGACTGGACATTTGCAATGAGTAATTTAGTAGACATATAATCCCACTGTTTTTGCTGTTAAAAGATTTAATGCTGATTTTGCTGATGGAGGCATCTTTGATGACTCTAAAAACAGCAACTTAATTATGTATGGTGCTTTAAAAATTTCTGAGGCACTTTCTCAGGCAATATTATTGAGGATTTTTTCTGTAACCCTACAACATAGATGCGGATCATAGCATCTCCATTTTCAGATGAGGAAATTGTTACTCAGAGAGTATATGTGATTTACTTAAGGTAATTCACCTGATAAGTGGCAAAATAGATTAAAAACCAGGTCTTCTTATGAATAATCAAATGTTCTTGTCATTCTCTTCTCCACACCAAGACATGGATATCAATAGGTCAAAGCAGTGTGTTCATGGTGCAAGGTGTTGGGTTGGGCATGGATACTGAGAAAGAAACAAAAGGAAAATCTATTTAAATAATAAACTGAATCATTTTTGGGGAATAGATATTTGCTTTTAGTTTTATATGGTATAAAATAGAAATACTTCTGAGTGAACACATTTTATAGAGCAGAGATTTAACTAAACCTAAAAACAAAATGGAGCTATGATGTAAAAATAAGATGGGATTTGTAGCCTCCAAATTATTCATAAAACTTTAGATATCTCAGTACTATTCAATATATTTTGACTCTAACTTACTTATCTGAAATACTTTATAGTGGAATATGGTGATGATACACATTAACATAAGTAGGAGGCAGTCATGGGATAGAGGGGAAAGCATTGGATATAGTACCAAAAGGCTTGAGTTTAACACCAAATTCTGTTGCTTGACTTGGACAAATCATTTAACTACTTTGTGGCTTAATTTTCTTAGTTAAAAGATGGAAATAACAAGATCTATCTCACAGAGGTGTTGTGAGGATTAACCTATTGATTATAGGAGTTATTCACCCTTGTATAGGTTTTAAAACAACAATGGACCTTCCAAAATTGAGTGTAATAGTATACGTATAGGCCCATGTACACAACTGTAGGGAAAGTGTTCATTATTGTCCTCAGAGTTCCAGAGGACTGTAAAATGGTTAAGAACTACCACTGTTTATGAAAAAGATTTAAAAAAGTGTGAAACACTATATAGATATTTAGATTCAAGGATAAAGAAGCAATGCCAAAAAAGAAAAACAAAACAGTAATTTTACTGAGAGAAAGTGTTTATTGGTCTCTAACAAACTTGGACTGGAATTCTATAAGATGATTTGGTATGTCAAATTTACATAAAACACAAATTACCTGTAATGGCAAAATTACTTTCATGTATAATAATTTTAAATACAGGCTTGTTAAATGGTGTTTTTGAACATATTCCATAGATGATAATCTGTAATTTACTAGTTTCTCTCTCTTTTTGAAATTATAATGTATTTATCTGAGAGCATTTTATAATATTCTTTAGGTGATGTCATGGAACACTTACATGTGGGATTAAACAAGTTTTCTCTGGTCCCAAGTAAAGTAAATGATCTGTTCACCTTCTATCTTGACTTAATGAATTACTTTATAAAATACTAGAAGCGCATCAGTCCTCATCTTCTACCAAGATCCTGTATTTGAAATTACTAGTCAATTCTCAATAAATATTATTTTTATGGGGGTTGTTTGTTTAACTCATTAAACAAACATAAACTTAACCAGTGGTAAAGTTGAGGGAGATAATGTGAGGAAGAAGAAATAACATCAAAGATCTTGCTTTAGAAAACTTCCTTAAAATACTAAGGGATTAGTACTGTGCTTCAAAAACAGGTGGGGGGTGGACAATGGAGCAACAGATTTATAATTTGGATATATGAGTGTTTTCTCAGACAAAAGTATTAGTGTCTGTGGAAATTATGTTGAGATGATAGTGGAACTTAGATTTCCTAACCTCTTTCTTGGTTTTGGTGAGGCTGAATGTAGTGAAAATCACAGTGGTTCAGGAACAATGCTACCTTAACAATATGACATTTTTTGTTGTTGTTGTTAGAAAAACTAAACCAGATAGGATAGCTAGAATAATGTATCAGTCAATGTCCCAGCAGGAAAGAGATGGCCCATTCCAATAGAATAATTGAAATAATACTTAATAAAGGAGCTACTTATGAAGATGTGGTAAACATAATGGGAAACTTAAGAAATAGTACCCCCAAACTAGTAATACAGGGCCAGTTTCTACTCCTAGGCTTGAAAGGGTGAATTACCTGGAAGGAGAGAGTCTTATGGATGGGCCACCTTGAGAAGAGCCATGATCTTCATGGGGGAACCGACAGCTCAAAGTGACCCCACAGAGAGGGCGTTAGGAGATTATAAATACCCTGTTCCCACTTTCCTCCCTCCCTCTAATCTCCTGCCAGGTCTTTCTAATAGTTGAACTCAAGCAAAAGTCAGAAGACAAGAGAACTAATTGACGTTCTCTTAATAGGCTGTCTTCCTGCAGCAGAGGAGGATGGAGAGTGTATTAGAAGGGTGAATGGAAGATATCTGTTACAGTTATGCTGCAAGGACAAAAGAACTCCCCCAATTTGGTGATTTACAATCCCAAGGGCTTACTGCTCACTCTAGTTAAATGTTCAACGTTTGCTCTATTCACTGTGGAATTTGTCAGGGAAGAACACGTAGTTAGAAGTAGCTAAGCTTAAAATATCTGAAACTGCTTTTACTTCAGCATTCCTCACAGTATTCAGGAAACAGTATTAGTTAAACTTCTATCTAGGATTTATTTCCAGCAGCCTTGGCCTTTCAAGGATTCAGACAAAAGGAAGAGTAGTTTCTCACTATCAAAATGTTAGCAAACAAACTTCATGCTTCCTCTCCAGAATGGACTCAGCATCCAGATTTCAAAACAACTCATAACAAAACAACTTTTGCCTAAATGTAGATGAGATCACCATGACCTTGATCTTCACCAGCTCTGTATAATCCAGTTTAATTTCCAACTGCTGCTGGCAACTGCTTCCCTTTGCTTTGGGGCTTGGTCTGGCCAATGCAGGCTTCTCTGCCTGGGCATGCAATAGCCTGGGAGCACTTGGAACCAACTCCATTAAGAAGCAGTCCTCAGTCACAGACCCAGAGGAATTCCCTCATCCAGTGAACAGCACAGCCAGAGGATCTCTTACAGTTTCTTAGGGCCATAAAACTGAAGTCACCCAAGTGATGACTTGCTTGATAAAGCACCCTTTATTGATTTTTTTCTCTTTCGATCTCACTTCCAGATTTTTCTACCAGTGTTTCCTGGGATCACTTTCCAAATAAACTATGGGGACTCAAATCTTTGTCTCAGGATCTACTTTGGGGGAAGCTAAACTAAGACAGTGTGTTATTTCCTTAGCTACAGGCTCCTTTTTCTTAGACTGTGTTGTGAGGCCTAAAAATACAGATAATTCAGAAGTAATAGGAGCAAGAAGTCTTTAGGTAAGTATTGCTGGTAGGTAAAGAAGATACAGGCAGAGATGAGCAAGGTCACCTAGAGTAGTTTAATGAGGACTGATTATAAAGCTCTACACTAAGAATAAAGTGAAAGAATTATAGACTCAAGACTTAGAAATTTTTGACATAAGACATCATTTAGACAGAGCATTTTTGAATATCTGGTAGAAAATAAGATAAATATAAAACATATCTTAGAGTAATTCCCCCAAATATATATGTATGTATGTATATATATGTGACCCTTGAACAATATGGGTTTGAATTACAAGTCCACTTATGGGCAGATTTTTTTCAATAAATACCTGTACTGTTTTTGATTGGAGGGCTGACTATCTACGTTGATCTACATCATTTTATATAGTTGAATTGAGCATCTACAGGGGATTCTGAAACCACTTTATTGTGGATATGAGGGAACAATATAAGTTTTGGGAGAATCAAAAGCTATATGCAGATTTTCTAGCATGCTGGGCTATGGGGTTAGTACCGCTAAGCCCCGTGCTATTCAAAATCAAATGTATATGTTTGTAAAAGATTTTGTGCATTACTTTAATCTTTTAATATGAAAAGTTTGCCAATTATTTATCATATAGTTGAATTAGTTTCACGTTTTCTGTCTTCTCCACTCTAGTCAACATGCATGGTGGAACAGGGACAGAAAAACTAATATATATTCCATTCAGAAAACAGAAAAATATACACTGTAGTCACTGGTCCATGATAATGATGAAATCCTGTTGGATGGCTACTACAAAGTCCTGGCAGTGAGGAAAAATTCTTTGATTAGAACTTGATTTTGTGCTTAGGAAAGAACTTCCTTGTCCATTGTTCTCTATGGCCTCTGGTTCTGCCATTCTTGCTTGTCTATTATCTGAAATGAAGGCTCTAGAGTTTTTGTTGCTTACTTCCTGCCTGTATAAGTTTGGTGGCCTAAGATTGTTTTAATGCTAGCCAAAGACTTTTAACTCACGGTTGTTTTGACAATATAATTTCCTTTAAAATTAATGACTTTCATTTCTACTCTTGCAATTAGTTCACTATGCTAGTAGCCACACCTATAGTTCTTTCTTTGACATAATTCTTAAATCTGATTTACTTCTTTTGTTTTTCGTCACCATTGTTTTTTCTTTCTCAACTCAATGACATTTACCTGAAGCCTTGGATTGAAGCCTGGGCTCAATCTGAACTTTGTCACATACCTGTGTCTTAAGACCTTTAATCATTCATTTTAAAAAAAATCTTATTCTTTAATGTTTGAGATAAATATTCACCACTTCTCCAAAGATTAAAATTTCTGGATGCTTCCTTATTCCCTTTTATTTTTACGTGTACAGTGAATAATTCTTTCCTGTGGTCATTTCTTCATCTAATAGCCCACCACATAAAGCTTGTAACATCTAATGCTAATATGATTCTGTTTTCTCATATCTTTTGCTAGAACCACAGGCTAGGAAGGTGAGTGATATGTCTCTCAAGATGTCATTGGCATTATTATTAATTAATATTTTGCCACTGCCTTACTCGATAATTCATATTTCCAGCTTCTGATATTTGTTTCCTAGCTTTCTTCTGCTGGTGCCACAGATTTTGTTTTTTTTTTGTTACCAATCATTCTGATACAAATTTTTATATAAGTCAACAATAATTACTTTATTAAATAAACCTCAAAATCTAAATGGCTTAACCCAACAAGTTGTTTGTTTCTTGACCATGTAAAATCTAACAGTCAGAAGGGACTAAGAATTCTATTTTATAAATTTATCTAGCAGCCCAAACTAGCAAAGTTCAGTTGTTTTCAACATATAATTTTCAAGGCACTGATATCTAGCCAGCAGCTATAGAAAAGAGAATGGAAACTTGTTTACAAGAGGTTTTTTACTTGTTCGTTTATTCTATCTTTCATTGTCTCTATTCATAATAAAAATCAAAAGAAAGTAAGGTTTTCTCTTATCTGCTCTAAGAGCATTTCTTTCTTCTTGGAGTGCACTTTATGGGAGGTTTTATATCTTAGCTTAGAAGTAGTACAGATTATTTCTACTGCATTTCATTGGTTTCAAATCAGTCATTTGATCACACCTAACTGAAAGGTAACTGTGAGTCCAGGAAGATGACAGGTAGATATTGATGAACCCATACCATTATAGCACTCTTTGCTACAATCACTGACTTAAATCTTATTTTCTAAATTTTATTTTACATTAAAGTGCTATATTATACATAAGAGCTGTAAAAACCATATTCCATTAAGAACTATGATTTTCTAATTTTCCACATTATGACATTTTGTATTAAATAAAATGAATAACTTTAATTTAATGCATAATACATGGGCTCTAAAATCAGAGTCTAGGCTGGTATTTCAAGCCTTGTATAGTATATCTGTGTTATCTTGAATAAATGATTTATATTATTTCAATCTTATTTTTTGAAAGAATTACACAAAGTGAGTGGTTCTCAGCATTTTTAATGCTAAAACTTTGTTAATTATATTTTCCTCCACCATCATACATGAAATATAAGTAATCATTTATTTGACTTCAATTTTAATTAATCAAAGATATAGATAACTGCCAATACAGATATTCAAATAAACATGATTTGCCATTTTTATCACAATGATAGAGATAACTATTTTGTTAGGCTAGATAATGACAAGGAAATTATTAATTCAAACGGTATCAACTTTTTTAAGGATCTTGGTTCTTATAGACACATTAGTTTCTAGAAATCGTTGGGAATTTTAAGTTAAATAGTATACATCATGACATACATTGTTGTTTAAATGATCTTTTCTAATTGATAGAAAAATCTAGCATCTTATTTTGTATTAAAATATAACTGAGTCAGTTTATTCTGGGTTGGTTTCTAGGTACATGTTGTACCATTTCAATATATAAATTTAAATTTTTTACTATAAGAAAATTTTTTGGATTATAGTTATTGATATTTGTCCATTCTATTGTTTTTGCTTCTCTTCATCAAGGATTTCAATTATACTTATAATAGATCTTCTTTGTCATCTGCGTCTATCTTGTATATTATTTTTAATCTCTTTATTTCTGCTTTTTTTTAAGTTCCATTTTTCTGTTTTATCTTCTGTTTTCCTATCATTACTTTGTGTATTATCTCTTTACTTTTTTGTAACTTTCAGTTGAGTCTTGCTTTCTGTTTATTTTTGTTTGTTCTTTCTGCTCTCATTTCTCATTGTCCTGTCTTCTGGCTATCACATTTCTAAGTTTTCTTGCTTCTGATTTTTGTTGTCCTTTATATCTTTTGCCATTTAATTAATTATTTTATTTGCTTTGCAAAATTAGGTCACACTAGTATAAAAATATGTAACCTAAATAAAATGTGAAGAATTTGCTTTATATTTTTCTATGTATTCTTATTATACATGTATATGTATTTATGCATTTGTTTATTTAATGTTTTTATTTTATGTATTTAATTATTTAATATGGGATGGTTACAGCTATTTTCTATTCATATCAAAGTGGATGGAGGATTTTCTACACTAAGAAGAGATTCCTATGAAGGGCGTAAGAGTGGATCAGGATAGATTTTATAGTATTGGGGCCACAGGGCTCCCTCTTTTTTCTTTTGTATTCTGTTGTCGGTGCAGAGTACTGAAAATATGGTTTCTCAATATACCCACCTTTCTATTATTTTCTGATACCTGTTTGGTTCCCCATTAGTATCTGAATCTACTGTTCTTTATATCTTAGTTTCTAATCTAATAAATTGATATTTATTCCAAGAAATTTTACTTCAGTTCAGGATTCTGTTCTGTTCTTTACTGGGTATTTTGCTGGGTGAGCTCAGAATTTTTTGTTACCTTCAGACTTTCCTGTCATTGACTTACACTCACATGCAAATTACAGCCTGCAAAGCACATTCAGATTTACCAGTTGAGTCTTCTACTATGTGTTGGTTCTTTCCTTTCAGTATGAATATTTAGCAATTTTTGGATTACCCAGCTTTTAGAAATATCGTTTGTCTTTCTGTTTTTTTTTTTTTTTTTTTTTAACCCTCACAGCTGCTGATTACACTTGGATTTGGCTCCACGTGCTCATATTCTGATTTGAGGGAGACTTTGATCACTTAGTTTGATCACTTAGTTTTGTCAATGATGCTATCTGTAGCTTTTTTTCTTGCTCTGGTGAAGCTGCCACTTAAGAAGTCTCTGTTTTCACTCTTACCCTCCTGCAATGCATTTACCATGCATCAAACAGAGTAATATTTTAAAAAAGTAGATTATACCATTCCTCTGTCTAAAACCTTGCAATGGCTTCTCATCAGAATTAGAATAAAAACCAAAGTCCTTGCCATGGCCTTCAAAGTTTGTATAACCTTGCCTCTGGCTGCCTCCTAGAGTTTATTCTTTTTTCTGCTCACTTGGCTTTAGCCACATTGATTTTCTCGGTACTCCTCACACTCACCAAACTCCCCTCCATGCTCAGGGCCTTCACAATTATAGCTCTTCCTTCTGCCTGGAACAGAATCTTAGATTTTCAGTAAACTGTTCACTCATTTCTTTAAGTGTCTCTTAACATTGACCCCTCAGAGAGATCTTCTCTGATCACTTATCAAAAGTACTTCATAGCAGTTACCATCGTCTGAAATTTTGACCAATGTATTGTATATTTTTTGTTTAATTGTCTGCCTTCCCAACTAGGAATGAATATCTATGACATATACTCTTCTTTATTTATTGCTATATCCTTAGTATCTAGAATAGCTCTTGGCATGTGAGAGATACTCAACAAGTACTTTTGAATGAATGAATGGAATTATCGTTTGTATCTGTTTTTGCTGTTTCAGTTATTTTGTATATATTTATATGACATTTATGTATTAATGATATGTAACCATTATCTCATTAGTTGTAAATGAATTTCCAAATTTACACTTTAGTGTATGTATATGATATAGTAATCAGTATTCATTTTCTTCTTTACTATATTTTCTATTATTCTTTATCTTAGAAACTCCTTCTCTATCAAGAGCTTGGATAAATTTCACATATATTCACCTAATACTGTCTAATTCTCAGTCTGATTGTAGATGAGCATAATACTCAATTTTCATTGAGATTTGTTCTACAACTAGACAGCAAATTCCCTAGACCAGATACTAGTACTTACATACTGAAACTCCATTTGCATGAAGGTTCCCCCAAAATACTTAGACTGTAAATGCTTTTCACTGGAAAGGGGACAGACCAGGTTTTCTTTCTCCCCGGGGATCTCTCGAGAGGTACCAGGAATACTTCCTATCAGCCTAATTCCTCCCTACTTTACTTTCCTTCCTAGCCAAAGGGGAGGAGACTCTTCCCAGAACTGGCATTACACTTTTCTTTCTTTCTTTCTTTCTTTCTTTCTTTCTTTCTTTCTTTCTTTCTTTCTTTCTTTCTTTCTTTCTTTCTTTCTTTCTTTCTTTCTTTCTTTCTTTCTTTCTGCAATTGCCACTCACAATGGAATATATATGATTTGTCCTGTATATTACTGAGTAGGGGGAATGTTATAATTTTAGGGATAGTCCAGAGAAAAATCCTTTATTGAAATTCCGACAGAGATTCATTGATATTTCAAGCTAGTGGTCTTTGTAGCCCCACCCCCCTCTCCTCTCTCATGTGTGTATGTGTTTGCTGAGGCACTGTTTATAGTTATGAGATAGAACAACTTTGGGGAGAATTATTTGCCTCATTGTGTGTGTGCATAGTTATTGCAAAAATTTCCAGTACATGACTGTGAAGTGCCTTGACTTTTGCCTTTTGCCTAACTTACACAAATTCACCAAATGGGCTAGCTTTCAGGCTCTGCTGGCTTGGGTGTGGAGAATGAGGGGAGAAAGAAAAGGGGGTGATAGGGTGGTAGAGGTTGACATGTGAGGAGGGCAATACTATTTATGTTGTGAGGGATTTAATGATATCTTGGACATCTAAGAGGATGGGGAAATTCTCAACAGGCTTAAGGCATGCTGTGAGATTGTGAAGAAGGGAGTGGAGATCAAAGCACTATTAAGGTAAAATAGTAGAAACAAAAAACTCTTTTTTTTGCAATATTTTATTCTATGACTTACACAGTATTTAAAATTTTTTTCTAAAATGTGACAAAGAGAAAATGTATAGAAACCTTTCATGCTCTAGGTTATTGTGAAAAGTACATTTTGCTGATTTTTACTTTCAGAGAACCACCCTTCTGGATTACAAAGTTCTGAATCTAAGAGAGTTATGGTGAACAAAAGCTGAACAGACAGAAATATATTCAACATTACTTTTGCAAAACATATCTTTCTTTTTAAAAAAAAATCCATTTCTAAGAATGTATCTAGTAACAGGAAGGACAAATTCCTGTAAGATCTAATCATAGTTGGCTTTTAAACTTCATGGGTTAAGGAAAGTTCTATTCTTTCCATTGTTTATAAATTGTTATCATAGTTTCTCTCTTACCTTTTGAATATTTTAATTTTAAAATGTTTTTCTTATGATTTTGAAAGTTCAAATTACTTTTCTTAACATTCTTTTTCTCCTTGAATAAGAAAACAATCTTAGAAATTTAGAATATGATAATATTTTAGCTTTATCTAGGGATTACAAGGTTCAAATAAATTCTGCTTTCCTTTTGTTTATATAATTTAAATATATAGCAATATTAAATTAGAAATGTCAGATAATTTCTAATCAAATTTACTTACCTTCATTATACTTACATTCACTCCACTATATTATTCATTGATTATTCAAACAATTTCTGAACTAATGAGCTATGCCAATTATTGACCTGGTACTGAATCTGTAAAGATAATGAAATATATTTTTGTCCTTGAGAACTTTATAGTCTTAGTGAAGAGACAGACATTACACATAAAACTTTCAGTGGCACTAACTCTGATGGAAGTAAAAAGAAAAGGGAATTGAAGTTTAAAGGATAGAATTACTATATGAAGTGTCATGAAATGCTTCTTGGGAGAGATAAAATTTGAGCGAGTCTTAAAAGCTGAGTAGGTGTTTCAAATTAGTGAAGGCAAGAAAGAACATTCCAGAAGAGAGAGCACAGCATGCTTATTACTGTGGCAGGTCTTAATGTGCTTAGAGAATGGTGAGGACTTTAGTATGACAGGAATTTAGAGGTTTATTGGTGGCTTGAAGGAAGTGAACAAAAGTTTAGAAAGAAGAGGCAAAGGAACACTAGGCCAGAACTAGATTGAAAGGGCTTCAGCACTAAAGTAAGAAATTTGGGTCTAATTCTGTAGGAATAGGAGCCAAGAAAGATTGTAAAGCAAGTAAATGACATGAGCAGATTTGATCATTAGGAAAATAGCCTCAGTCAGTACCTACTGGGTTGGTCAGGGGGATCTGAAAAAGAAAAACCCAGCAAAAAAGCATAAAGTTCAGAATTGGGCAAATGAAATAGAAGAGAGGACTGGATTTAAAATAATTCTGCTACAGTTCCCACAATAAAGACAATGTTTAGATTTTTAAAAATTTTAGGAGGAAACAAAATGAAATATTAATATGTGGATTTTATACCAAGAATAAAATCTTTCAATCAAACTTCAGCTTTTACCAAGTGAGTATGTTTTAATAGTCCCAACTTTAGGTCTGCCAAGTTATATTTTTAAAATATTAATACTATTCAATAAAAAAGAGTCCTTTCTTTCCCAAAGGTGTGCTAATGTTCATGTGAACACTTTCCTAGCTGTCTACAACATGAAACGATCGACGTAGACATAATTTGGATCTTCCAGAGCCATCTATGCTTTTGATGGTATAAGACAAAAGCAATCCAATAAAGCAGTATCTTTTACTAAAGTGCTCACCAAAGTCATGTCTCAGAGGGCACAAGTTACAGTCACCTCTTTTCTGGGTTTTATGTTTTCCAGAATATGATAATAAAAAAGAAAAACAAGTTTGCTGGTAAACCATGTTTATAGCCTCCTGGACTATAAAGTTTTTAAGGTTTGTAGCAAGAGTCTTTCTCTTTAAAAATTAGCATTTTTTTTTTTTTTGAGAACAAAAGTGTGCAAGGTACAGGCCTGCAGAAGATGAGAAGTAAGTTAAGGCAGTGAGTGAGGTCTTTTGAGCCTGGAGCTCATGGTTCTCTAGGGTACATGGATCCCCCAAACCTACAGACAGACTATGGAAGGTCTTCCAACTTTCTGAAATTGTGGGAATAATTACTGTAGATGTATGAATTTATCTGGGGAAACTTTATATCTTTCATTAGATTCTACAGACTTAAAGAACTGGCAACCTTTGACGATACAATTGGACACATTCAAACAATGACGGTCAATACAGATCAGTGTATGATAAGACAAAAATAGTGATTTTAAATAATAAGTTCTTGTTACTTCAGAAGATATAGTTAAGTTGTCTCAATGGATTTAGGGGTAATCTATTTAGTTATGTATTTATAAAGTTTATTTACATAGTTCCACAAGTTTGGATATGTTCATCTCTCTAAGACTGTTTTCTTTTTTATTACTTTATAAGTTTGTCATGAGGTAATTTATATAAAACAGTTTACACAATCCTTGGAAAATGTTTTAATTATATATTTATGGAAAATGCATATATGACATTTGTTATACATGTGTATGCATAGTAGCTATAAATATAAAATTTTGTCTTAATGAATTGTTGAGATTAGTCGTATTTCATTTATGGTCATCTCTTGGAAGTTGAAGAAAGAAGGTCAATTAATAAGAATGTTTCTATTTGCAAGTACTATTTTTAAGAAGGTAAACATTAGGTTCTAGTGCTAACCACATATTGTGGTGCTGTGAATGAAGAAGAATCTCAGTAAATGACAAATAATCTCCAAATGCAGGAACTTTTAAAATGAATGAGTCCAAATGACATGGTAAATTAATCTTTAGGAGGGTGTATAACCACTATAGATCAGGCTCTACTTCTGATGACAAGGGTTGTAACAATATTCTATAAGAAGATCGAACACTGGTTAAAGGCCAGGTTTGCTACTGCTTACATCCTGCTTGTTGGGTGACCCAGTGAGACCCAGCTGGACTCTTCAACTTTCCCCAGCGCAAGGAATTGAAATGTGGGGTAGGATGGGGTCCAAGTTATAATCTTAGGGGGTTTGGTCACTAACTTTGCTAACACACAAATGTGAGGAAGAAGCCCAGGCTGCAAAAAGGCCCTGCCCTAGGACAAGGGTGATTAATTAAGGAAGATGGCAACTTTGTTGTCCACTGAAATTCAATAATTAGGCCTCTGGCTCAAGAGCTTGAGTTTTGAGGACTTAATTTAATTGGAAGGATTGTGACAGTTGTTCTTCCTTTTTCAGTCCACTTCATCTCTTCATTATTCCCTTAGCTAGCTTAGAAGATACCTAGAACATTTAATGTCCCTGTTATTTGATTCTTTTATACTAAAGTATGTATATCCTCTAAGACAGGCTTTTCCTCTGACAGAAAAGCTTTTAAAATAATTTTGATAAAACAAAACAAAACAACCTAGCTATGAGACAAACTGATTATTAGTTGGAGATCTGTTTGAAAGATATTAGCCAGCCCTAAAGTAGAAACACATTTTTCTCTATTTTTTTAAATAAATATTCATAAAGTCATATGTAAGTTGGATGGCTTGTGGTTAAAGCAGTGACTAAGGAGAGATAGAGTGTTGAAATAAATAAAGCACAGGCTTTGCTGCCAGACAGACTGGGGTTGAGACCTAGGTTACAGATTCCTAGCTGTATAATGGTGGACAATTTACTTAACTTCTTGGAAATGTCCTCTTCTATGAAATGGGATTGATAATGCATCATAGGGTAAATTTAAGGAGTAATAGTCAAGTGGACAAAGTGCCTGTCATCAGTGGATACTGAGTAGATTAAAAGTACTTTATTGTTTTGTTAGTATTCAATTCTTGCACAGCCTTAAAGAAATGACATATCAAATACTATTCTTATTTATGCAACACATCTGTATTAATTATTTGCTATGTGCATAGGGATAGGTTCTGGGAAACAAAAAGAAGTGAAGTGGAATTCCTACATTCAAAGAGATAGTAGTCTAACTGTGCTCCTTCAGCTGCAGACCTCTTATGTAGATACATGTGTTGTATTCTAGCCCTGGAGAAACCATTATTCTGTGTTGTTTCGAATTTTATTCCAATAAAATTTTTGATGGTCCCCTCTCATTCTTTTTTTTTTCTTTTCTTGGAAGTTGTAGTACATTGGGATATAGAGAATTTAGAAGAAAAGCATCACATAGAAATATATACCAAAATTAAGTGACAGGAATTAAAAAACAAATAGGAATTCAATTACCGCATATTCTAATGTTTTAAAACTGATAAAAGTTTCAGTTTTAAAAAATGAGAAAAATTTATTTTGTGTAAAAATAAGTGAAATGTAAAATTATTTTCACTATATTATTTAAAAATAATTTTAGACTTCTTTTTAACCACTTCTTACAATATTCAACTTTATTTCTGATCAATTCTTAGAATTTTCCTGACTCTGTGCCTTTCTTGCCAACTATCACAAGACCGATCAACCTTTGTTTCTATAACTCCATGTCAAATACAGAGAGTTTTCAGACTCTACTTTTCTTCCTTATCAATAAAAGTTCTAATCAGTTGTTATCATAGGTGTTTAGATACTTATTTATCTAAGCCTCTCTAAAATACATGAAGACAGAATTTGTTTCTTTCTTTTGCTTTCTTCTTTGTATTTCTATTTCTAGCAAAATACCTGGTATGCAGCAAGAACTCAAGGCCAAACTAGTAAATACTTCCATCAAGAAGCACTGTGTGTCTTACATACCAACTACCAATGACTTTTTCACTTTCAGAATAAATGGAAAGTTCATGATAAGAACAGGTTTCTAAAAAGTTTGTGCAGGAGATACTCTTAGGAATCATTCCATTCACTTATATCACTTAACAGTAGAGGAAACTGAGGCCTGGAAAAGATGAAAATGATTAGTCTGTTTTGTGTTTCTCATTTATATATTTTAAAATAGTATAAATAATGGCATTAATATATAATTCATTATATTCACAACAGAGCAAGGTAATTTAATTTATCATGTTTTTACCAGCTTTATTGAGGCACAATTGACAATAAAAATTGTATGTACTTAAGGTGTACACTGTGATGATTTGATATACCTACATATTATTGAATGATGACCTCAGTCAAAATAATTAACACATTTGTTGTCTCATATTATTGAGCACCAACCCTATGGCTACTCACAAATCAGAAAATTTTAACTTTTTCTCTGAGCGTTGTACACTGTCAGATTGGCTCACAGATGGAAGTTATGACATACAAGCTGGGCAGTGTGGTGACAGAGGTAGAGGTGGCTGAACAGGGTCCTTGTGTAACACAGGCAGTGGGATCAGAGGTCTTTGCCTTTAGGATCATCTAAAATGAGGTAGATCATAAAAGGAAGTCTAATCTGGAGAAATTGGATAGGCAGGTCCTTATGAGCTTGAGGCATGGCAAAGACTTATTTTCTCTCCTGATCTGATATAAGAGAGAAGATGAAAAAGAAAAAGTATAAAGATATCCAAGGAACTCAGCTAGAAACATGCTTGGTAGGTTGTTGTCTCCATGGGAATCTTGTGGACAGGGGTTGCCCACTTGAAATGATGAACTTGTGCTTGACACACCAGCCCTTGAATCTAGAATAGAAAAAGTAATTACCAAATTTTGCCATTTTGAGGAGCAGTCCAGTGGTTTGGACTCTTACTAAGAGACTGTTGAAGGAAACTGCAGCTACCTGATTACCCACAGAAAGATCTAGGATGAAACACACACACACACACACACACACACACACACACACACACACACGCGCATATACCTATGCAAAAATATACACACGTTCTGGTTTGTTAATATTCTTCTATTCTTATTGTTGAGATTAGAGATACAAATATTAAAACAAAAATAAAATGGATTAAAATTTCCAAATACCCTGGGAAAGTTAATTGGTAACGTGTTGAAAACTGATATTCAGATAAGAATCCAGAATATCTTCTCTAGAATGAAAAAAATCTTATTCTCAACAAACTCTTTTGAAGTACATGTTCTTGTCAAATAAAAAATCAATATACAAGTATTTCAATATATGAGGATTTAGAAGACATACACATATTCCAAAAACATTTTTTTAAAATCTGATTTGGTTTCTCATAGTTTGATTTTTGTTTTTGTTTTTTTGGCTACCATTTTATTTAGTAAATATATCCCAGAGCAATGTAAAATGTGTCCAGTTAGTTCATGAGTTTCTTGAAATAGTTAATGTCTAAATAATTTTATTATTGGCAGAAGTAGCTTCCTATTTTTTAAAAAATAACTTAAAAGGTCTTATAAGGAAGGCTCATAAGGCTTCTTGGAAATCAAGTGGTTATTACAAAACATTTTGATGTGCTTAGTACAGAAGAATTAGAAACATATGGCTTACATTTTTCTTAAAATGCACATGGTTTTTAAAAAGTAAGGGGTAATGTTCTTGGCAAAATAGGTTTTGCCAAACCCAAACTGTTTAAAAAATTGTTCAAGATGTTTAGCAAGGCCAAAAGGCCCCAGGCTTCTACTGTCCTAATAATAGAATCAATCAAGAAAACCAGAATGAAGTCATTTGAACGGTCTCTTGAAATAATCAACAAAAATAAATCTCAATGTAGTAACAATCATAAGCAATTAGAATATAATAACTTTTTTGCTCATACTGACTAAAATCCCAAGTTGGTAGTTAAAATTGTGCTACAAATTCTGGAAAGTTGACAGTGTACTTAGCTTGACTGAAATAATTGATTGCATTTACAAAAATGGTGACGAGACTAGAAGGGATTACACAGACAAAGTACCTACAGAAATAATTTAAGGATTTTACCATGGTTGATTAAAAAATAAAGTTTATGTGATTATTTAAAACCCACACATTCTTTAGTAAAAAGATGCATGCAGAAACAATGACCACAAAAATTTCATTAACCTGGTATGAGGACAACTTGTCTTATCTGGAAAAGAGTCTATTAAATCGCTTAGTGATGTTCCCAGGGATGATGAGATGAAACAGTCCAGGACATTAGACCTGAGGCTGTGTGTGTATATGACAAGAATCAATTTGGTGTAATGTCAACTGTCAGAAAACAAATCCGAAAGGAATCTAGTCTCTGTACATTAATATTTGGTTCTCAAAACTCCTTTATTTGAAATGATATCTTAATCTCACACATAGTAGGCATTGGTAGAAATGTGCTAATTGGTTTTGATTTCTTCTTATAAAAATATCTTTATATCATTTCTCAATATCTTAATTTTTTATGCATGACCTACCTCTTGGCATTATTAGTAAACTGCTAGGGTTCCCTCTGCTGGTTGACTCCTTGATGTTTTTTTTTTAATAAATATTTTTATTTTCCTGACTCAGACTTTATATAATCACCTCCAGCTAAAGATAGAAACATTATTTCTACTGGTTGAGCCAGTGAGCCAATAGTAAAAAGGTTCTGGAACCCTTCCAATTTCCTCCTTTCCACTCAAGACTTATGGCATTCTCTCCTACGGAGAAGAATTCTAATTACTAGACAACTTGGGAACAGTGCAGGCCCTATTAGCAGAGTTTTGCATGAGATGTAGAGTTTGTAGAGAGACAAAGTGCTCATAGAAAACATCAATGTCACTCCTTCCTGTTCTACTAGCTCTCTGAGAAACTGTTTTAGAAGCAGATGGGGGCAATGAATTTAAAGTCACAGAGGAGGATTTGGGAGGGTATCTATGTTGAGCCATAGACATTGAGATTGTAAGAATTACTGTGTATATGTAGGTGAAGGTGTTACTTTGACTTTTATCTAGAGCTAGCCCAAAAGGAATTGTGTGTGTGTGTGTGTGTGTGTGTGGGGGGGAGAGAGAGAGAGAGAGAGAGAGAGAGAGAGAGAGAGACAGAGAGAGAGACAGAGAGAGAGACAGAGAGAGAGACAGAGAGAGAGACAGAGAGAGAGAGAATGAGAGAGAATGAGAGAGAGAAAGAGAGAGAGAGAAAGAGAGAGTGAGTGTGTATGAATTTGGTTGGTGGTAGGGAAGAAAGATATTATTTCAAAGAGTACTAAAAATATATATCAAGGCTATGAATTTATGACTAAAAAGTGATTTAAGGGGAGTGATATAGTTTGGTTGATTAAAAATTTTCAATGAGACATAGCCTTTAGATGCCAAAGAAAAATATTTTAATTAGAATAATTCCAGAAGTTCCCTTCAATGATACTGACACAATCTTTCCATTCACTATCTTATCCTTCCTCCCCTACTCTATCTTATCCAGTTTAAATCTTGGTCATAACTCCCCAAAATGATTTTATAACCACCAATGTGTCTTCATCTACTGTTTGAAAAAACATTTCTCTGTGAAGTTTTCTTTGGCAGTTTCTTCACACTGATCTTTCAATTGTCTAAACTCATAAAACATCTATTAATTCTATGACTTATTTGGTGCATACCAGTATACTGGATTAATGGTTTAATTTGTCTCCTTGTTCCCACTTAGATTATGAATCATTTGCAGGGAGAGACTGTATATTGTATATATTTTTTTGTATTTCTCACAGTGTCTACTACAGCACCTTATACATAAATTCTTAATGAATATTTGTTGAGTGAATTAATTAAAGTTATAAATAAAAATGTGTACATATAACCCTAATGTAGAGGGACAAAAAATAACAGAAAGATTTAAAAGTATGAATGTCTTTTTTTTTATTGCTTTAGCAGTACTTTATTGAAATTCTTCATATTAAGAATAGTCATATTGTCTCTTGACTTCCTGGGGAAGCTATGCTTTTCTAGTGAGTATAAATCTTAACAGCTCAGGTATGTGAGTTACATATAGTTGTTATTTTACAAACAAATTTAATTTTATTTCGAGGACATATTTCAACAGGGTAGAAGGCTTAATTGCAGTTTATTTGGGGTTTTCCCACACTCAGTTTCTTTTTTTGGAGTTGTATTTGATTCTGGAGATCTTAAATAGTTCTGTGACTGTTTGTGGAATTGTCCCTTGGCCATTAATTTAGGAAGGTCACTGCTGAGACAATCCTTTGCTGTCTGCCTTATCTCATTGGGTCTCTGACTTTCTCCTAAATCCATGCCATCTGTAGAGTTGGAGGTTTATTCTGCTGTTTCATTTCATGCTGGGTTATAGAAATCTCTGAGATGCTGATGAGACCTTGTCATTCTTGATTTGTTAGGCTATTCCCTCTATGGTTTTATCATCTCTTCAGGGTCCTTCCTAAGGAAAAAGATGCTGCAGTTCTCTCTGGGAATCACTAAATATCTTTTCTCCCAATTCTCCTGCAGAAAATTTCTCCTTTACCTCTTATTTCTAGAGAAATATAACAGTCTTATGTAAATATGGGATTAGGGTAGAGTGGACTCAAATCCTCTCAAATCCTCTGCTGTAGTTTATAGTGTTTTTTCCTGATCCCTCATCATTTGTTTGAGGACCTTTTTTTTTTTTTTTAAGTATATCAGAGACAGAAAATAAAGTGAGGAACACATACTTACTGCTAAATTCTTGAGTCAAATTAGAAGTAAGGGTGGTTAGGCTAGTAGACTATTATAAGAAAAAATGACTAATATTTCAAAAGTGTTTTTCCCAATACGTTTAGGAAATGAAAATAAGATGTTTACTCAAGTTGTTTTTACCCTTGTAAAATCATGGAACTCAATAAATGGCCTCTTCTAGGGTATGCAAAGACATTGAAGGGGATAATTGGCTTGGAAGAAAAGTTTACAATAGAAGGATCACTATGACCAAGGTAAAAGAGAAGAGTAGAGTGATCCAATGACTGTACATAGCTTCATTGTTGCATAGTAATATATGTATAATGTATAGAGCCACACATTTGCTAGCTTTTATTCATTAGGTTGTTAGATCTATTCATACACTGAAAAACAGTTTTGGAGTGATGTCTGTATGTGAGATAGAGTGTTGATATTGGGGAGAAAACTATGACAGGCAATATCTTGGAGCCTTATGGAGCCAGTAGTCTAGAACTAGTCTCTGGCATTTTTTTGTCTTTTATATATTACTATAATATATAAAGATAAAATAATACATAATATATAAAATTAATGTCATATTATATATTTATTAATTCCTTCCTTTTCAAACCTCATGGTGAGATTTAATTAGAGATACCTAGACACAGTTTTGGCTCCTTGGTTGTGATATTGGTAGTTAAGCAAAGAATACTCCAGACTGATGCTCTTGTTTGAGTGCTTTCTGGCAACCAATCCAAAGGTATAATACAACTCAAAACACCCATCTGACATTTACTAGCTTCCTGAGTTCAGCCTCTTTTACTTATTCAGTAGAGGAGGTGAGAGGAGGTGTAATGTCTCTTTTACCTATTTTGTAAGATTGTTAGGGAGAGAGGAGCTGAGATTGTTTCTAAACTAGAAAGAGCTATATAGATATGATACTGTTATATTTTAATGTAATTAAAAAGTACATTAAAATTATTTAAAGGAAGCTTATTTTTAAGGTCACTTGCATTTTATAGCTTCTTATAAAATTATCTTAGGATTATCTCAAACATGTTCTCAGAAGCATTGAAAATATTAAAACAAATGATAGAGTATGTGAGTCACATCTGTAATAGTAATAAATTTACTATTGGTTGTACCAATTTCCCTACCCAATCTTCTACACATAATATTAGATCATATTGTAATATGAGATCCCAGACAGTGACTTTATTAAATTTACTTCTGCAAATAGTAATGAAGAGGGTATAAAGGAAAGAACAATGTCTTTTATAAAGAACAATTTTCCATTACCAGGCATTTGAGAAGATGTGGAGGAAACTTAGCACAACATATGAATAGAATTAAAAAAACCGCTATATTTACATCGGATATGTTAAATATTATTATAAACTTGTTAAAATGATGAACTTAGATATATATGACTTTTTACCTTTCTCCAAACATAATTTTATTTTTAAAAAGCCTTAAATATTATGCTCAGAATATTCATGTTTCTTAACATTAGCATTCTAACAGAACTTCCAAATACTCCTGGTTAAGTAAAACACTTGTATTTTAGGATTTTGTTGCCAGTTTCACAGATCCCACTTGACTGTGCCTATCCTCTCATGTTTCTGTTTGGGCTAATTAATCTGCTAATGGGAAGAAGAGGAATAAAAATATTGCTCAGTTTTTATAGTTTTATATTTTTAAAGAATTTTCTGGAATGCTCAAGGATCAGAACACCATTCCAGAGAGTGAAACCTCAAGGGCTGTGGGAAAAAGCAGGATGTGATTCAGGAAACTTAAGGAGTTCAGATTTTAAAGCCCCAATTGCTTAAACTTTTAATGTTTGCTGCCTCTATTTAAATGGGTACAATTAGTTCAAGGGACAAAGCCAAAAATTTCTGCCACTTTCTAGCTTAAGCCTCTGCTGTTTGATATTAGTTAAAAGTCTTTTAGGTACAGGGAAATAAAACCCAACTCATACTGATTTAAGTAAGAACAAATAAAAGCTGTATGGTGTTTATGGAGGTGGAGGGAACTTGTTGGCATATGTCACTGAAATGCCAAAGATAGTCTGTATTCAGGCTTGACTAAATCTGAAGATGTGGGTAATATTAAAAGCATCAGTAGTTCTCTCTTCACCACACTTTCATGTGTGGTTTCATTTATTCAGTCAGGGTCTCCTTATAAAATGGCTACTCTCAGCTCATGTCTTCTAAGCTTAGTAATTTCTAGCAGAAAAAAAAAATCTCTTTCATGATAGTTCCAGTGAAAGTCCCAGGGTTCAGTCTTACTGAATGACTGTATCCTGTGTCTATCTCTAAACCAATCACTGTTGACAAGGAGAGAGAATCTACTGGTTAGGTCTGGGTCATGATTCCACATAGCTGGTGGAAGGTAAAAGTGAGTATGGTGATGGTGGTTGGCAACAGAGGCGTTAGATGTCCAGAACCACATGAACTCAGAGAGGAAGAGCAAAGTACTATTGTCAGGTGCAAGGACAGGTGGGTAGCCAAAAACAAGACATACCCACTGTGTGCTTGAAAATTATATGAAAAAATAAGTTTTCCCATAAATTTACCATCTTCACATTTCCATTAATAATAATTTCAAAATTCCACTAAGAGACAAAAGTTCAGAATCCAAGTGCCAACACTATTACTTGGAATCAGTTGCTACAAAACTGAAAATGCTTTGAAAACCACAAAGTACTACACTTATTAAAGCTACATATATAAAAGTATTTTTCACTTACTTCTTTGCTTTTAATTTTTATGTCACTTAATATAGTCAAGTAATCGTAACATAATGTCACTCTTATGATTGTCTGATACTTTATCAAAAATACATTCACATATTTGAAATGGAAGGATGGTTATTGATTGTGGTGCAATAGTGCTAAAGCATAATTTAAAAGGATATGTAGAATGAATGATTTTAAGAGCACTGAACTACTTAACACCCTGAAATATATTGCAAGAAAAAAAATCTTGCCTCTAAAATATTTTTCTGTTTTATTCTGTGACTGAGACTTAGAGTCACTTGTGTAAATATGATTTTTATTGTTAAAAAAGTATGTGAAGTAACGTATAAATATATAAATATTGGAAATGCATATGGACAATATATTGTTGAATTTCAGCTATTTAGAGTATGTTACATTTCTGTCAAATTTGAAAAATAGGATATAGAGTTAGCTCTGGAAGGAAGTACATTTTGCTCAATTTTTTTGTTACCAGTATTTTATGAAGAAAAATTGATCGTAGCCCAATTCCTACTCTGTCACTAATTAGTTGTCACCTTAGATTAAGTCACTTAATCTCCCTGGGCCTAGTTTCCTAATCTGGAAATTGAAGAATTTTAATTAAATGCTATGTAATGCTGCCTTCTGCCCTAAAATTCCATAACTTATGCAAGCTCTGAAAATGTCAAATCATAAGATATCATGTATTTTGGAACTAGTTAAAATGCCAAGGGCAGAGGCACATTTTTTTCTTAAATGGATCCCTGCATCTAATATAGTTACTTGATTCTTTCCAAACAATCATGAAGAAAACCAGGATCATTGTGTGGATATTTCTATTGACTGGCTTAATTTCTCAGCTGTTCCAAGAACACTCATGTGATTTGAGACAGGAAATTTGATTCACCTTTTCTTTCTAGTACACATGTAATTCAAGGGCAGGATGAGATCACAATGGGTAATGCATACTGAAATGTTTCAAAAGTACATGACTGATTATTTGGGATTTCATTTTATGGAACTGGTTGGTCTATTGTGAGCTCCTTCATGGTACCATAGATGCCGAATACTTTGTCCCTTTTCTGCGGCCACTCTCTTCTCTCTCTAAGAATAGCACAGCAAATCTGCATACTCTTTTTTAGTTACTCTCTTTTTTTTACAATCTAATTGACTTTACATGCTGCTATCCAGACATAGCCCTTTGAGACCATTTCCCAACCAGAATAAAAAAAAAAAAAAAACAATAATAGGAATGGCTACAAAATATAATGTTTTTTTTGACTATTAATGCAGGAGGAAAATGTCTAATGGGGTGCAGATTTCTTCCTAGTTGAATAGCGTGACCATGACCAATCAAAAAGGAAACCTTTAGTTGAAGTTGTATTTCCTTAGTTCCCCTCCATCAGGACAAGAGTTGGGCGTGGGTGATGGTTGCCTAGTGTTCTACTTACGGAAGCAGAAATGATGTGCAAATGGGTAGGGGTTTCAGTGATTCAGAAGAGAGCAGAGTTCTTTAAACCATTATTAAGAATAAGGTAGCAAGACTCCACTTGCCCTGCTAACTGTTAAATATTTTTGGCTGTCTGCCAGCATCCTTCAATATTTCTTTGAAGCTTTCTTTTACTTACTACAGTAGAATAATTAGAGTGGACCTTTTCATCTTTACTTAAACACACACACACACACATACACGCATGCACGCACGCACGCACACACGCACAGAGACACGGGTACAGTTTGCTCTGACATATGCTTGCTAGAGTCCTCCTTCAGAGATCGTCGATGGATCACATTTGGAAAGGTCCTGGAGTGGGGCAGCAGCACTAATTCTTTTGAGCTCCTCAGTCTCTGACTCTTTGTGTTTAAATGTTTCCCTAATAGATCTAAGGAAGATTCATTGGTGATTGGGAGCTGATTAGATTTTACAAAGAAGCTTCTTCCCTGGGAACAATTAAAAAGGGAATGAAACACCTTATCTGGTCAAATAGGCAGTTGAAACTTTTGTTTCTCAATTTGGCATGTTAACATTTTACCCGATTATAAGATATTTCATTGAGAAAGGTAAAAATTAAACATTTAAAAAAGTTAAACATAAAGTAGGTAACTCTTCTGGACAAATGTATATATCTTATAAAAGTAACTGAGACACTTTCTTCTAAAAATATGGTCATTACCATAATACATTGATAATATTAATTTTATTGAAGAAACATAACAATGCCTTTTTTATGTCTCCTTTCTCTCCAAGCTGCTGAAAATATTTAACCATCACCGCCTCTATCACCATAAGAAAATCCTGGGAAATGAAAACTTCCTTTCTCTTAGAATAACACATCTTCTGCATTAATATATTCACTATGTTGTTTTCTAGTGTTTGGTTTTAATTCAATCAGTAGTCCTCTGGGGAAAATAAAAAATAAAAGCTGTTGAAGATAAAGCAAAAATGTGTAGAGAAGAATATGGTTACTTTTTTCTTATGCGATGCTGAGTAAACCACATAACTTTTATTATACTTGACTTTCTATTTAAAATCTATAATAAAATCATATTGATCCCTAAACACATTATGTGATGATGGTGACAAATCTGGCATTTGTCATTAGACATGACAATCAGGTCCACGTTATCAATTACTACTCTTGTTCCAAGAACTAGCGTGAGAGAGTGGCTCTAGGGATGCTCTTCCTTTGAAGAAGAAACTCCTACTTTCCCTCCACCCACATGTGTATTCAGGTGTCTGACAAATGGTCTGATAGTCTCATACAAATAAGTAAAGTGCAAGGTCGTCTTTGGTGGAAGCAAAATAGACTAAAGGAAAAGATCAGGGGAAATTCCAGGCTGGAACTCTCAGATTACTTAGGAAATATTGCTAAATCTTCAGAGTCCTGAGGTGCTCTAAGATGGCAAGGTTTTAACAGTAAATTAGGCATATAAAATTTTGCTTAGAAAGGCAAGCTACAGCACAGTTGTTTGGCTAATTGAAGTAGTGGATTTTTTCACCAGCAGGTGGAGGGTTGCTGTTGCAGGAGTTGGCTGTAGGCACAGTGCCAACATGCCTACTTTTGGCAGCTGGCTGGAAATCACCCTGTTTTTATTGGCGTATTCATTAATATTAATTTTCTCTGGCATCCAAGCCACTAAATTTGTGACTTTCATTTTCCCAAGATGGTTGATTATAACCGCTAATGTATCTTCCAAGGTGGGTGACACTGATTCTGGTGATGGGATGAGGGAGCTGGCTGCTTTGGGGGCCTGGATCGTACTGGCCATGGCTCCGCCCCACTTGCCTACATGTGCTATGGGACCAGGACTGCCATAGAAATTCAGACATGTCAGAGCAGACACTGTACACCCTGAATGATGTAACATTGGAATGGATGCAGTAGGTAAAGTTCATGGGTTTGTACATTCTGCTTGGTTCTGGCCTCCACCTGGAAGAACATAAGAGCTCATAATGAGAAATGTCAGGAAATGAAAATTGTTCTCATGTTTAACTTACACAGAAAAAGACTCAAAGAAAATATTGCTTTTAGCTGTAAAACAAAACAAAACAAAAAACAAGCATTCTGTTGCCAACTTGGGATGTGTTTTTAGTTTAAAAAGTGTGTTAGTTAATATTTATTTTTAGTCAACAACAATATTGTAGCATTAACATTTTTAAGGGCAAATAAATAGCTTCAAAGGTGAAGTTTTCTTAAAATATTTTAATAAAATTTCAATTTCTATCATTTTGAGTAAGTTAAGAATCATCTGGGTTGTAGCTGTGTCAATGCTTTCTACTGACATCACATTAACAAACACCATAAATGCTAGATACCAGGGGACTCACTTAATAAATAGATAGCCCAGGATTCAGTTTTAGTCCTTCTGAAAAAATATGACATAATTTTCCATAATAAAAGAAAGACATTAGTCCTGGGACAGAAGAACATTTCTGTCCAAAACCAATTTTCACCCCCCACGATACACATGTGTGTATAAGTTTGTAGAATATGTAGTGTGCTGTCGAAGTTCATTGGCAAACATTTTTAATTTTTGTGTTTCCGTTTATGTGTGAGGATGATAATCTATAACTTTCTTCTTTTGTGCTATTCTTGTCTTATTTGATATCAAGTTTGTAGCTAATGGTTTCGTGAATAATTTTTTGCTTATTGATTTTCTGTTACATTCATTTTAAGTGTTATACAGTATTATTATTTTGTTCCTGTGGTTAGTTTTACCTTATTATTCTTTTTCTAGCTTTTAAAATTCTCCTGTTAATAAAAATAAATTTATTTTTATTAATTTATTTTTATAATAAATACTTTTCTATGTTATATATTTACTACTTGGTATTACTTTAGGTGCATTATACATTTTTAAATAAGTGCTTTCTTTGTTTCATTTTATTTACTTCAAGTCTGAAATGTTTTATAATTTCCATTGTTATTTTCTCTTTAAATGAGTTATTTAAACAAGTCTACGTTTCCAAATATATAGAAAGCTTTATTTTTTCATTGCTGAATTCTATATTCTTTCTTTGTCTAAAAATATGATCTTCGTAATTAAAAAAAGTCTCAATTTATAACTTACTAAATGGGTCACATATTTTGTAAATGTTCCATATGAACTAGATAATGATGCATATTTTTATGTTTAGTTTGGAATTTACTAAAATATAAATTATAGATACACATTTTTATCACAGTTAAATTATATGTAATCAATATTCATAATTTCATGCTGTAATTTCTTTATATTCTTAATATTTTTCTCTGCTTCTGAGAAATGTATTAAAATATTCCATTTTAATTTTTTATCGTGAGTTTTTCTCCTATAATTCCGTAAGTTTCTGCTTTATATTTTTCAAAGTCAATCTGCTTTATATTTTTCAAAGTCAAATTGTTAAATGCATAAAATGTAGTTTTACTTATTTTGCTTTAATGTTTCTTAATCTTAAATTATATTTCAGTGATTTTATGCTATAGTTACAAAAGAAATTTGAATTAGTAAGTACTTGTAATTAATTAGAACTAATTAGGTTATGCCTGATAAGTCCTTTTTCATTCTTTTATTTTCAGTTTTCAATTGGGTTTTAATTATTTAATCCAATCTGATAATCTGATATTAGATGGGTTTTCTTTGTTTACATTAATCCTGATTACTGATATATTTGGATTTCTACCATTTTATATTTCCTTTACTTCACCCTCCCCACCTTTTTCTGGCTTGTGTTAGTTTGATAAAGTTTTCTACCTTTCCTTTTTCCATATCCTGTAATAGTTTAAAGCTATTAGCAACATGTGTATTGATTTTTACTTTTATTTTATTTATTGCTTATGTTTATTTTTGATCCTTAATTTTTAATCCATACACTTAACAGTAAAATCTTTTTGACAAATTCCAAAATTATTTAATGGCTCTAATCAGCTCTCACACACAAAGAAAACTTTAGCCTTTTTAGACCATTTATTGAACAACTTCCCACCATTTTATAATGCTATGTGGAGTTTTTTCTAAATTTAAATATAAACAAATGTCACGATTATCTATGAGACTATATTATTAATTAAACTTGCCAGCTCATTGTATCAAAATTTGAGCTTATCTTTATTTTTATATCCATTTCTTTCTCTAGAGTATCTGTTAGTAATGAGAATCTATGGATGGTAGCTCTCTTTTTATATTTCTAAAATGACTTATTTTGGGCTCATTCTTGAATAAGTTTTATATATAAAACCTGTGCTGACAATTATTTTCTATCAGCATTTGAAGATGCTAGTCTGTTGTTTTCTGGCATCTGTTGTTACTGATAAGTCAAATTGCCATTTCTTTGTTGTTTACTTTTTCTTTCATAGCATTTAAGATTTTGCTTTTTCTCTTTTTTCTTTTTTCTGTAATTTCACTATTATATTTCTAGGAGTGAATTTATTTTTATTTTTCTTCCTTGGCACTCTAAATGTATTTCTGTCCCAGGACTAATGTCCTTCTGTTATTATGGAAAATTATATAATATTTCTTCAGAATTTACTATTTCTGTCTCTGTGCTGTATTCCAGGCAAATCTTTTAGTACCGTTGTTCAACTCATAAATTCTTTCCTCATCTGTATGCAGTCTACAATTTAGTTTGCCATTTGAATTCTTTAATTTTCAAACTTTTATTTTTTCAGTCACCTGCTTCTCCCTACATTTTTAAAAATTCCATTATTTCTTTTTCTTTTAAGTGGATATGAAGTCATTCATGTCTTTTTTTAATAGTCTCTTATTTTCTAATTTTTTTTTATTTTTAACTTACTACTGTTCATTTTATTTATTTATTTATTTTTAATCATTTATTTTTTTATAGTGACATTGGTTAACAAAATCTGGTTAATTTCAGCTATACATTTTAACAGTAAGAAATATATACATTTACATTGTGTGTTCACCTCCCGTAGTTAGATTCCTTTCTGTCACCACATATTTGACCCCCTTTACCCCATCTACCTTTCCTCTTCCCCCTCCCTCCACACTCTGGTAACCACTAGTCTATTGTCTATATCTATGAGTCTCTGTATAGAAAAGTCCTCTACTGCTTTTAGGTTTATATCCCACATATAAGTGATATCATGTGGTTTTCAACTTTTTCTCTCTGGCTTATTTCACTTATCATGATTATCTCGAGGTCCATCCATGTTGTTGCAAATGGCAGTATTTCATCTCTTCTTATGGCTAATATTCCATTATATATATGTATCACAACTTCTTTATCCAATCATCTATTTAGGACACTTCATCTCTTTTAAATTTACTAAATATATTAAAATCTTTGTTAGACTTTGAATATTAGTTTTTCCTGTGAATTAATGTTTGATTATATTTATTAAATTATTTAAAAAATTAAAAACAATTTATTTTTCAATTTTAGTTGGCATATAATATATTATGTTAGTTTCAGATATACAGTGTAGTGATTAGACATTTCTATAACTTACTAAGTGTTCACCCCGATAAATCTAATACTCATCTGACACCATACATAGTTTATTACAATATTGTTGGCTATATTCCTTATGCTATACTTTACATTCTCATGACTATTTTGTAATTGCTAATTTGTACTTCTTTTTTCCTTTGCCTTTTTTACCCACCCATCAAACCCCCTCCCATTAGGCAAATTTCAAAATGTTCTCTGTAAGTTTGTTTATGTTTTGTTTGTTTTTTGTTTGTTTCTTTGTTCTTTATATTCATGTGGCATTTGTCTTTCTCTGTCTGACTTATTCCACTCAGCAAAATACCTTCTAGGTCCATCCATGTTGTTGCAGATGGCAGGATTACATTTTATCTATCTGTCTATCTGTCTGTCTATCTATCTATATATCTATCTATCTATCCATCCATCATCCATCTATCATTTATTTATTTTTTGGGTGAGTAATATTTTATTGTATATATGTACCACTTTTTTTAAATCTATTCATCTATTGATGGATACCTAACTTGCCTCCATATCTTGGCTATTGTAAATAATGCTGCTATGAATATATGGATTTAAATGTCTCTTTGAAGTAATGTTTGGATTTGTTTGGGGTATTTGATAAGTACCCCAAATTGTGATTACTGGGTCTTTTTTTGTCTCTCATTACAGCCCTTGTTTTAAAGTCTGTTTTGTCTGGTATATGTATAGCTACTCCAGCTCTTCTTTTCTTTTCTTTTTTTCCCAATATGGATGAAATATCTTTTTTCCATCACTTTACTTTTAGTCTGTGTGTATCTTTGATCTGAAATGAGTCTCTTATAGGCTACATATGTAAGGGCCTTCTTTTCTTATCCATTCAGCAACCCTATCTTTTGATTGGTGCATTTAATCTACTTACATTTGGAGTAATTGTTGATAGATGTGTAGTTATTTCCATTTCATTATTCGTATTTTTTTAAATTTCTTCTCTTCTTTTTATCTGTCTTTCAATTCTAAATGATAGCTTTGCTAGGTAGAGTAATATTGGTTGTTAAGTCCTTTACTTTTCATCACTTTGACTATTTCCTGTCAATCCCTTCTGGCCTGCAAAGTTTCTGTTGAGAAATCAGCTGACAGTCTTATGGAAGTGCCCCTGTAGGTAACTAACTGCTTTTCTATTGCTAGTTTTAAGATTCATTGTCTTTAAACTTTGACATTTAAATTATATGTCTTGGTGTGGCATTTAAATTGTGATGAGCCATTAGGTTCATCTTATTTGGAACTGTCTCCAGTTTCTGGGTTTGTATGTCAATTTTCTTCATGAGATTAGGAAAAATTTCCATCATTATTTTTCAAATAGGTTTTCAATTTCTTGTTCTCTCTCTTCTTCTGATGCTCCTATGAGGCGAATGTTGGTATACTTAATGTCATCCGATAGAATCTTTAAACAATTCTCATTTTTTTGGATTCTTTTTTTTTCTTTTTGCTGTTCTGATTGAGTGTTTCATGCTACCTCTACCTTAGCTCCTAAATTGTTTGATCCTCTGCTTCAGCTAATATATTGATTTCCTATGATGTATTCTTTTTTTTTCAGTTATCGTATTCTTTATTCTAGCTGGTTCTTTTTTATGTTTTCTATCTTCATTTTTATGTTTTCTAGCTCTTTGTGAAAGTTCTCACTGAGTTCATCTACTCTTCTCTAAGTTCATTGAGCATCCTTATAACTTGTATTTTGAACTCTGTATCTGGTAGATTGCTTGTCTCCATTTTGTTTAGTTCTTTTTCTGGAGCTTTGTTCTGTTCTTTCATTTTGGACATGTTTCTTTGTCTCACTATTTTAGCTACTTCCCTGTGTTTGTTTCTATATATTCAATAGGGCTCCTATATCTCTAACTCTTAGTAGAATGGCCTTATGTAGTAGATTTTTGTGGGGCTCAGTGGCAAAGTCTCCTGGTCACCTGAGCCGGGTGCTCCACATTTGTCTTTTGTATGAGTTACGTGTGCTTTCCTGTTGTAGTTGAACCTTGGTTGCTCTTTGCATGTCAGTGGGAGGGAGGGACCCTCAGACTGATTGGTTGCAGAGACTGGCTGTGACTATAGTGGAGATATTGTTGTGCAGGAGCTGACCTTACAAAGCAAAATTCACTTTAGTAGTCTGCCTTCCCAGTCTGCCTTTTGGGTGTGTTGTCCTTGAATGTGGGGCTGAGTGGTGCTCTGGCTTGTTACAAAGCTAGCCACCTCTTGTGCTGGTCCCAGGGCCTTCTGGGAGGAGGCCCACCACTGGCCAAGTTCAGCCACAGCCTGTGCCCTGCCTGGTGTCACCTGGCATGAGCAACCAATCAATCCAAATATGGCTTCCACTTGTGTTAGGCTAAGGGCTGCTAGTGCTGTGCTTGGGGCTGGTCAGCATGAGGTACAGAGCATGCTGAGGCCAGATGATGTTTGTTTGGGTTTTGCAAACCTTTGAGAGATTTTAGGAAAGTTTGCAGCATGAGTTAAGACAGGCCATTTGTATGGAAAAGCACCAGGAAACAGCTTGTGTGGGCTTGTAAACTGAGTGAAGCAAGGTCTCAGGGAATCACCACAGTGGTACGACCTGTGTTAGCCAGGTTGATGGAGACTCAGAAACTTTGGCTGCCACCTGTGTCTGCACACCAGGTGATGGGAGGGCTCAACCAAGCAATAATGGATTGTGCCAGCACTTCTGTTTCAGAGAAAGCTGCTGCTCCAGCATTTGCCCTGAAGCCAGAAAATTGAATTCCTCTCCATATGTCCCTGGTGACTTTCAAGTTGCTGCCCCAGCTCTGGAGCTCAGAATGAGTGAGTCTACCACTGAGTAAGATTGTGCTCTAGCCCTTCAGGGAGAACACTTGTAACTCCAGAAGGCCTTCCTCTCACTCAGCTGCAATCTTTGCTGGTTTTCACAGCCAGAGGTTTTGGAGACTTCTCTCTCTAGTACTGGAAACCTAGGCTGGGGATCTTGTTTGGGGATGCTCAGGAGAAACCTTAGCAGCCAGGATATCTCTCTTGATTTTTAACCCACATATGTGGGTGTGGGATCAGCCTGTTCCATGTCTCTGCCCCATCCAGCAGTCTCAAGGTGTCCTCTTTTGTATGTATGTCCCCAGTTGTAGGACTTCTGTTCAGCTAGACTATAGTGATTCTCAGTGATGGTTGTTCTGTAGTTTAGTTGTAATTTTGATGTGGTTGTGGGAGGAGGCAAGGATAGCATTTACCTACTCCACCATCTTGACTGGAAGTCCCAACTGGTTAACATTTTTAGTTTTAGAATTCTTCATCATATATTTTGATATTTTGATTTTCAGACCTTTTTTGAATGGAAAGTTAATTGTCTTTCTCACTCTCTCTTCTTATTCCTCTATAACTAGTATGATGCTTCTTTCCAGCCTTTCCAGCCTTTAAGGCCCCAAATCCACAACTTGGCATTATTATGTCTGCAGCTGTTATTGGTGGTGTGTGGCACTATCACTGATCCAGTCACTATAAAGTAGCATGGTTCAGCAGCTGGGTCTGAGGAGATGGCTCTGTTTTCCACTATTCTCAGACCCGTGGTGTCACCAATGACACCATCTCAACCAGCAGTCAGTAGCTGTTTTTCCTTCAACTTCCTTTAATGGGTGGTGATATTCTATCCCAGCCTTCTGCCTCACACCATAAGGTAAGCTCTGTCCCTCAATCTACCATGGAGTTATTTTGTTCTCTGACTCTGTAGAGGCACCCAACTCCTGGCCCCATTGGCTTTAACTATGCTGGAACTGAGCCAACCTGTGGCTTCAGTCCTGCTCACCACTGGGCTTCTTTCTATTTGCGTTCTATAGAGATGCTTTCAAAGCAATTGTATCTTTCTCTTTTCTTTTTTATTTATCATTGATATGTCTTTGGAAGAGAGGGGATTTGTCAAAGTCCATCAAAATATTTTGACTAGACTTTTATAATTTTCTTGAATATCTATTTAGTAAATCCATTTATTATTTTGTACATATTTTATATAAGAACTAATAATTTATCTAAGAAGCTATTCCTTTATTAACTTCACATATGAGTGTCAAAAATCTTCAAAATTTGAAAAATAAGTTTTCGAGCAGTATTCCTATTGTAGCCCACTTATGAAGGTATTTGTTCTTTCAATTTGCAATGTTTAGAGATTGGTGCAGGATAAACTAAGCACATTTCAAATTTAAAATCTTCCTTTCTTGACATACTTCTTAACCTGGTAAACTCTACCCATCTATACAAGTTATCATATATTTGATATCTAATACTCCGAAGTTTTATTTATTATTATTATTATTTTTTAGATATTGTACTTTTTATTTTTATGTGTACGTGTATGTGTGTGTGTATATATATATATATATATATATATATATATATATGTATATATACATATATATGTGTGTGTGTGTATATATACACACACACATTGGTTAATGAAATCCAGTAAGTTTCAGGCGTACATTTTAACATGTATATTGCACTATGTGTTCCCCTCCCATAGTTAGATTTCTTTCTGTCACCACATACTTGACCCCTTTTACCCCATCTACATCCCTCCTCCACCCTCCCCCATTCTTCTGGTAACCACTAGTCTGTTGTCCATGTCTATGAGTCTCTGTTTGTCCTGTTCGTTTTTTGCATTTAGGTTTATATCCCACATATAAGTGGTACCATGTGCTTTTCAACTTTTTTGTGTCTGGCTTACTTCACTTAGCATGATTATCTCGAGGTCCATCCATGTTGTCGCAAGTGGCAGTATTTTATCTCTTATGGCTGAGTAATATTCCATTGTATATATGTACCACAGCTTCTTTATCTGGGAGAGAAATCTTGCAATTTTCCTGTGATTGTCACATTAATTAATCTCGATGACAAAGTGAATTTGCTTGTTAAAATTATGGAGAAACAAGTGAGATAACTGAAAAAATAGAGGGGATACATATTTTTATTAAGCAGTTGGACATGAGGCTTAACTTATTTATGGAATTCTCTCAGTTTTAGAATACTTCAATCTGATAATGCAAATAGAGGCAACCTGGGAAAAGTGGTACCAGGATTATGGTAGTACTTATTCTGAAGATAATATACAACCTTAAAAGTTAAAATATTTAATATTATCTTTCCAGTATTTACTTTACATATTTATGTCCACATAATGTAAATTATAAATTCCTCCTTTTGTTTATAAACATATATTTCATGATGTAGAAAAATTTCATGTGATAGATACACATTTATATGCTACATCTGGATTAATTTAAGGAATAATTAGCAATTATTATTGTGCATAATAATAATTCATAGGCACTGCTCAGATTCTTTACATGGGGGGGGGGTTGATGAAGAGGCTTTTGCTGGTGAGGAAAATAGCATATTATTCACTGATTATGAGCACTTTAATCTTACTCTATTTTTTCTGCACTTAACAATAGCCCTCAAGCCAGCAACTACTGATGTTTTGGACCCATTTTAAAATAAAGTTATTTGTTTTTTTTTTTACTATTAAGTTATAGGAGTTTCTTATATGATTTGGAAATTAAAATCTGTCAATATATGGTTTGCAAGTATTTTCTCCCATTCTTTAGGTTATTTTTTCCTCTTTGTTCATGGGCTAAAGGTTTGAATAGACAGATATTTCTTCAAAGAAGACCTAAAAATGGCCAACAGGTATGTGCAAAGATACAAAATGTCAGTAATCATCAGGCAAATGCAAATCAAAACCACAATAACATATTACCTCATACCTGTCAGGATGGCTATTAAAAAAAATCAAAACCTAAAAACAAAAAGCAACAAGTATTGGCAAAAATGTGGAGAATGGTGGTAGGAATGGAAAATAGTCCCGTTGCTATGGAAAACAGTATGTATGTGCCTCAAAAAATTAAAAATATAATTATCATATGATTTGGCAATTACACTTCTGTGTTTTTATCCCAAATAATTAAAATCAGAATCTTGAAGAGATATCTGAAATCCTATGTTTTTTGCAGTACTAGTCACAATAGCCAAGGTGTAGACACAATCTAAATGTCCATCCACAGGTAAATGAATGAAGAAATAGAATAGAATAGAATACTATTCAGCCTTAAAAAAGGAGGAAATTCTGCGATATATGATAACATAGATGAACATTGAACATATTATGCTAGGTGAAATCAGCAAGTCACAGAAAGACAAATACTGCATAATTCCACTTAAATGAGGTAGCTAAAGTGGTCAAATACGTAGAACCAAAGAGTAGAATTGTGATTTCCATGGATTGAGGTAGGAAGGGAAATAGAGAGTTACTATTTAATCAGAATAAAGTTTCAGTTAAGCAAGATAAATAAGTTTTTGAGATCTGGTGTACAATATTGTACCTTTGGTTAACAATATTGGGCTGTATACTTAAAATTTTGTCAGAAGATATATCTCATGTTAAATATTTTTAGCACACTAAAATAAAATTGAAAAATAATAATACACATTTTGCAAAGTAGTTCTATCAAATGAAATTAATAGACAGTTCCTGATGCATAGTATTACTAAATAAATATTTGTCTTGTTTTTTTAAATTAAAAATTATAAAGATTAAAAAGTAAAAACAAACTTGCCACAACTCCCACCTGAAGTAATGTCACCCTATTGTCTTAATTTTCCAAATCTGACAAGGATAGGAGTGAGAGCTATTTATTGTTCTACTTAGATCCTCTTTTATGGAAAAAAAAAAATTCAACCTTAGATCTCTCCAAAAGGCCAAATAGCAAAGAATAGTACTAACACCACTAAAAAATTCTTAACAATTTTTATACTCACATTTCTATCTCCAGTTTCTACAGAATTTTCTATATATCTAAATTATTTTTCTCCACAAGTTTATTCAAGATTTTAAACATGGTATCATCATTGCTTCCTCTTTACTGCTTATGATCAAAGCTGAGCCACACCCAATTAAATTTTGATGATGAGGACCTTATCTCCATCAGACTTATCAATAAATCCAATATTCAAAGATGTCCTATTCTGTCCCTTTTCTTTACCTTTTGTCCTAGCAACTATCCTAAGATGTGTCTAGTTTTACTAAAAGCTAGTTTTCCACAAAACTTCTGAGCACAGTGTAGCCTGTTCAAGATGGGAACCACAGCTGAATTCAATGTTTTTCATATTAATTACATTTAACCATACTTACTTTCATGAAACTGAAATGAACAAAAGAGGAGAAAAGGACCCTGGGGTGAGTTGTGGGAGTGTTATACCACAGTTTGCATTATCCATGGTTTCACTTTTCATGATTTTAGTTATCCAAGGTCAAACACAGTCCAAAAAAATTCTGGAAGTAAATAATTCATGAGTTTTAAATTGTGTGCTGTTGTGAGTAGTGTGATGAAATCTCACTCTATTCCATTCTCCCCTACCTGGGATGTGCATCATCCTTTTGTCCAGCATCTCCATGCCTATACGCTCTCCATCCATTAGTTACTTAATAGCCTTTTTGGTTTTCAGACTGACTGTCTGGTATCACAGTGCTTGTGTTCAATAACCTTTCTTTTACCGAATAATGTCTCATTCGCCTTACTTCATCTTATCACATAAGCATTTTATCACCTCACATCATCACAAGATGAGGAAGGTTAGTACAGTACAATAAAATATTTTGAGAGAGAATGACTACATTTGCAGAATTTGTTACAGTAAATTGCTATGCATATTCTATTTTATTATTAGTTATTTTTATTCATCTCTTAGTGTGCCTAGTTTATAAATTAAACTTCATTATGGGTATGTATACATAAGAAAAACATTGTATAGATAGGGTTTACAACTATCCTCGGTTTCAGGCATCCATTGTGAGTGTCGGAACATATTCCTTGTGGATAAGGTGGGTAATACTGTACATTACAGTTTTAGGGAAATAGTAATAGTTTGTTTTATTTAGAAAAAAATATTTTTAAAAAATTAGTTTAACTCATTCACAAGTTCTAAGAAGTTCTCTTGTGATGTCTGTTTAATAAAAAAATGGTAATATGATGAGTTGTAGGCCCAGGCAACCAGAAATCTTGATGTTTGATCTGGTATTTTTGGCTCTAAGGTTGATTGGTCTATGAGAAAACCAAAGGTAGCCAAAATGCTTAAATGTAAGGTTAATTCTAAAACATGCTGTGTTTGTGACTAAAAATTGAGAGAGGAAATTTAGTATAGTGTCATTGAGAATAAGTTGCAAGCACAATTGTGTTACTGGAACAAAAAGGGTCCATTTGCCTGTGTGCGAGTCAAAGAAGAAATATAGGCAAGTTCGCAGTAAAGAAAGTAAGGATTTATTTCAGAAAAGTCCAAGTCCCAGAGATGCAGGTGAGCTTATGCTCTGAAAAAAACTGCCCCCACCCCTGCCCGATGTCTCACAAATACATATTATATAGGGAAAATCAGTTGTCATGGAAACTAAGAGAGTTGGGGTAATTGATCATTGTGTTCAGTTCTGGAATAAGCCTGGTGCCATCCCATCTGGCCCCATGGCCTGGTTCCATGGCCCGTGGAGTTGTTGTTCTGCCTCGATGGGATTGGGGTTGAACATACATCTGAAGCTAAGATGTTATCTTTAGTGTAACTGAAACTTATTGTCCCCATGACTATAGCCTTGGGTCTTGATAAATCATATGTTTTAAGGCTTAACGATTAAAGGAGCAGGGATACAGAGAGGGAGGGTGGAAAAAGCAAGCAAGGCCCAATGCCATTATCTGGGCAAACCCAGCTTGAATCAGAGAAAACTATATTAAAGAAATGAAATGAAGTTTGTACATAGTTTCAAATGCACTTAAAGTAGTCCCAGGGATATGTTTTACTTTTCAGTTCTGGGCTTGTGATCCTTTTGGGATGTTGTAACAAAAATAACATAAATTAGGTGGCTTATAAACAACTGACATTTATTTCTCACAGTTCTTAAGGCTGGAAATCCAAAATCAGGGTACTAGCATGGGTGGGGTCTGGTGAGAACCCTCTTTCAGGTTGCAGCAGATTTCCCAATGTATCCTTTCATGGTAGATTGCAGAGAGGGAAAGCAAGCTCTCTTGTGACTCTTTTAGTACACTAATCCTATTCATGGGGGCTGGTGCAACCTCATGAACTCAAGTAATCTTAATTGACTTTCACCTCCTACCACCACATTGGAGGGGAGGGTTTCAACATAAGAAGTGTCGAGGAACAAAAACGTTCAGTCTGTAACAGTGTTGTAAATGTTTTTAAGAAAGAGGCCACAAGATATGATGCCCCGCACAGAATGAATAAATAGAAAGTGTGCAAACTACATATTCTTTTGAGGCTCGTTCATGTCAGTGTTTGGTCCTGCAGTTCAGAGGACAATAGGTAGGAAGCAGTTATAGTTTATAATGACTTAGAGGTAGGTTCCTAGGAGTATAGACCTGGATTTTTGACATTACTCTTGCTCCTCTAAATTTCTACAGGGCAGGGATAAATTATCTTTGGCCAGTCACTGGAACTTCTTGGATAACTTCATTGTCTTTCTGAAGTTTAACAAGTTAAAAATATATTCTGGCATATTTGATATCCTGACCTTTGGAAATTTTATTTCTTCTATTAAATATTAAATGATACCATGTTTTATTTGATCTAATTGAGTATAGCAAAATATTTTCCTAAACATATGTAAGAAATGAAACTCTCCCTAAACATTAAATTGTTATAACGACTTAAAAAGCCACTCCTAGAGGTGAATATTATTATAAACTCTATCTGGAGAAATTTTATGAGTACCAAAGCCATTAAAATAATTAACATTTCCTATTGGCTTCTATTATTTCTGCATCTTGGATCTTGAGAACAACCATACTGTTGAATTTAGCTACTGAAAAGGAAAAAATGTGTCATACACCTGTCCAAAAGAAAGTCCTGAAATAATTCTTACACTTTCCATCTATTGCTACTCCTCTTTTCTTTTTTCTTTCCTTTCATTTTAAGAAAAGAAAAATAATACTTTGAAATAAATTGATTTTATTAGATAACACATTGGTCATACCCTTAGCCTGGGGTTAGAGCATAACTTCAAAAACAATAATAACTAAGACAATCATCTAATTTTACTGGAATAAAACTGAAAATGTACACCCAACAAAATCATCCCTGAGACTACTTTAGGTGTATTTGTGCTTGTACTTTATTCTCAATGACATAGTAATCTACTAAAGTTTCTCTCTCAATTTTTCTCTTTGCAATCTGGAAGAACAGATTCACCAGTGATTGTACTCATTTATAAAAGCATCCAAAACAAAATTGAACCCCAAGGCTGATAAGCTATAAAGATGCTGATCAGATCTGAGCAGAATGGACCATGCTTTGGGGCTCGCTCAGCTAAAGATGGTTCTAGAAGACTGATGGCTTTATATACACAATTACAAACACCAGAGCTCTGTCAGATGAATGGAAACTCATGAAATATGGGGCTAGCCCTTTATTAAGTAAAGAATGACATTTCGTAAAATACTTCCTAAGATTTAGTAATTTTTGGAGGTAATTAAATTTCCGACATTCTTTGGTAGAAGACATAATCAAACAATCTTACAAGAGAGAAAGATCTATATTGTTCTACAAAACAAAGATAAATTGATTTTTTAATGGCCCGAGCTAAAAGGAATGAACCTTGTCAAATTTATATAATTGTTATCCATAACAAGTAGAAGTCATAATCGATAAGAAATTAGAAATCTTTGTTCTTTCCAGAGTTCCTAGCCAAAGAGAGTTTGAATATAAGAATACAACTTGAAATTATGATGTTTTCCAAAAATATAAATAGCTAAAAATATAGTTGTACTGAGACAATATATTAAAAATGATACTGACCTTCAGTTTGAGATTAATGCACATTTATCAGGGATGATATTAGTCCAGGAGGCCAGGCTTAAGTAGATTTGCTTTTGGTTATTATGTCTTAGCAAACCCCTATGACTTTTCAGATTTATATGACTTAAAATTTGCATTCCTAGGGACACTTTTTGCCAAATTAAAGTTTAATTCCTTGTATAAATGAATAAATATGAATGCTAATTTAAAGTTTCCTGGATTCTCCAGATTTTATTTCATAATGCTACTGGTAAAACAATGATGAATATTTAATATCATTATCTAAAGTAGCCTCATTTATCTTTTTTGATCTTAGGTTTTCTATAGAGAAACTTTGTGCTCAGTTCATCCAGAGTCTCCAGAGTTTTCATGGTTTCTCCTGGCTTTCCACTAAAATGAACTTACTTGGACTCCTTATTTGTACAGATATATACATGAATAATAATAATAATAATAATAATAACAACAACAACTTGTTTTAATAAGAAAATGAAGCTAGAATTATCTAAATCCTTAAAGACTGAAATTAATAAATTTTGATAGTCTCAGAGAATAATCTGAATTAAGATAAAGGAAATTAGACACATTCTAGTATATGTCTGAACATTCTTTTCTTTTGAGATGTGCAAATTGTTTTATTGTTGTGCATATTTAATTTGAATTAAAATGTCAGAAAAAGGATATATTAAACAATCTGGAGGCTAATATTTTCAAGGCCCTAGACTATAGAACTGTACACATAGGTCTATACAAATAGGGTTTGAAAGTCTGCATACCCTATTTGTAAATATTTAAAAGTCATAAATCAAAGTAACAAAATAAATATATTCTCCCCTCCTGCCTTGACAAATATAAGTTATAACAACTGGCAGGCCAAATTCGAATCTGAATTATAGAACCCCTAGGAGCTTGTGATGCAAGGTGATGCCCAGGAGGGCTAGCCAGGAGCTTCTGGCCTGTAACCACTGTCTCTTCTTCTGTCCTTTCCTCTCTGTACCACAAAGCCTTACAGGCATTTGGGTGGACATACCAGCCTGTATTCCAAATTCCATTTACACCTCAAATACTTATCAGTCTTTTGGTACTTGTTAGGCCTATCATATTTATAATATAGTAATCTTGGTAGGAAGAGGTCAATGGATCCAAAATGTGAATTCTAGGTCACATGAGTATGGGTTTCCAGGGTACCAAGTACCCTGAGTGTAGTCTAGAAGGTAAGTGAGTAGCCAGACCCACTTTTGCCTTATAGGCTTCTTGCCCACAAGGGGGTCAAGGCCAGAGAAGATCCAGAAAAGGTTTTCTAAAGCCCAGGGCCCAAAGTAGGGGCTCCTCTTTCCCAAATATAGAGATAATATTGACCTAAGTTCTCTATCATGCATTAAGGTGTAGTGTGTAACTCAAATAAGGCCATTTATTCATTTTATGTCTATACATTTTTATAAAGAATTTTGAAAATAATGTTATATAAACAATGAAACTTAAAAATAATTAGCCTCTAAATTAATGAGAAAATTGTTTAGGAGTTATTTACACAATTTCAGAATACACATTTCCTAGTTATATTTAAACTAGCTGCAGTTTGGCAGAAAAAAAGGGAAATTTATAATGAATCTGTAGTTTAGATTTGGAAGGTTTGTGGTAGACAGAATTTTTCCTCCCCAAATAGTCCACATCCTAGTCTTTGGTGCCTATGAATGTGTTACAAAAAGCAATTAAAGTCTTGGATGAGATTATGGTTGTGAATTAGCTGACCTTAAAATAGGGAGCTATTCCATATCATCCAGGTAGCCTCAAGGTTCATAAAGTGGAAGAGAGAGGCAGATGAGTAGCCTAGAGTGAAGCAATACTAGATCTGAGAAAGACTCAACTTGCCCCATTGCTGGCTTTGAAAATGGAGGAAGGGGTCAGAAGCCAAGAAATGTGATGGTCTGTAAAAACTAGTAAAGGCAAAGAAGGAGATTCTTCCCTAGAACCTTCATCATCAGGGGAAGACAGCCCTACCAACACCTTGATTTTTAATTCAGTGAAACCAACATCAGACTTCTGACTTCCAGAACTCTAAGATAATAAATATGCATTGTTTTAGGACATCAATTTTATGATAATTTACTACAGCAACAATAGAAAACGAATACTAATCTCTAATTAGAAAACAAAAACCAATATCTCAGCCTAATGTGATGCTTCAAAAAGCTTAGAATGTTACTGAAAGCTCCTTAAAAATGTATAGAATTGATTAATATTTCTTAAAATACAGATGAATGAACTTTAGAATAAAAAAATGTTGTCAAGTGCTAGGTAGAAAATTGTGTTATGATGTATTAATCATAGGATACATATATGCAAATTTAGCCTGTGTAAATGGTATCTGTGTAGCCATAGACATATTAATTGAGGTATTTGCTTTGATATCCCATAGGAAATTTTAGCTTAAATTTGGATTCTTAATTGAGTTTTAAAATATAATCAAAAAGATTATTCTATGAGGCTACAGTGCATTAAAATAACAGATACTATACACAGAAACTTCTGAAGGTAATGAAATTGCCATAATCATTTATATTTCAGTGACTGCAATTTTTTTGCTGATTAACATTATATGTCCAAAGTATTCAGCTTACTTTCAAGGAAAGCTTATTTAAACATGAGTAAAGATGTAATTAGATTAAAGAAAAAAATCATGAGTTTATCCAAACAGAGGATGTTGAAGAAATCTCAGTGTCTTTGGAAGACTGTAAAAACACCCTGTCAATCTTAAAAGTAAAAAGTGTTCCAAGTCTTGAGAGTGGGTAAGGAAAAATGGCATGTCACCATAATGCTCTGTGCAAGTACAAATATTGGATTCAGAAGAATTTTTATTTTCTTCATTTTTATTTTTTTAATGAGAAAAAAAATTGTCTCAAATGAATTTGTTATGGCATCTTGGATTGTGATTGAAGAAGAAGAAAGTTGTATGAATTTGTGGTTAATACAGTTTATACTTTATTAATTAAAATAAATGTATATTTAAAATATTGTTAAATTTCCTCAAAAAGTTATATTAATCATATAGGTATGGGTGTGTGTCTACACATATATTCAAATTTTACATAGAGCATTATGGAGTTAAAGAAGGACAAAAGTAAAATATTCAAACAACTTTCAATTTCTTTTTTACCTGATATGTATTGAATTTCTAAAAATAGCACAATAGGCAGTGAATAAAATAATATAAAATGTAGATAAAAATATAAAGCAGTGCAATTAAACAGATATTAGAATCTAAATCCATTTAAGACTTTATCCTCAAAATCAAGTGTAAAAATCATATTAGCACGAAGAGGCTGAGTTCACCATCAAAGGCATTTATTTCTTAAACTGAATTTTCCTCACGTCAGGTGGCTTTCCTTTCCCTTTCTCTCATTTTTTTTTTTTTTAAATCAAGCCTAAGGAAACGTATAGTGAAGTTCTCTAATAACAAAGAATAATGGGCCTCCTACACCACTGTATGCAGAGGGCTGTCTATTCTATTTTTAAAAGTCTCCAGGGAAAGAGCTTCTACAACTTCCTGTGAATCTCTGACTTGGCACCTGGCAATCTTCCCCTCCCGGGGTCCCCAGGCTGGTCTTCCTCCCTTGCTTAAGAATTTATTATAGATCAAATTATTTTAGGGTTCTGAATATATTGTTATATTTAAACGATACTTTCCCCCAAAGGGGCTCAATTAAAAGAGTGCAGGATGTCTGTGCTGGAGTGCTGTCTTCAAAGAAAGGTGTTCAATTAATATAAATGGGTGAGATTCAGAGGTTAAATACGAATCAAAATATTTCAGATAAACTCAATCAAGAGTTTGGATATAGCTGGAATCTGAAGTACGTCTTTCCCTCTGATTCTTATCAGAGTTAGAAAATCACGTGCTATGGAAGGCAGATAATCCCAGCCAGACTAAGTACTCAAGTAAGAACCTTGGCCATGCTGTCTATTTCTTCATCAGAAGGCCATGATGATGTTTACCCGCTTCACATTTTTTATGTAAACTGATTAATATCTGTAGTAATTAATTAATGGTATTATTTTTAAAAAGTTAAACCTTATTAGGCACTCTAAGGGCTTAATGCTGTTATTATTTCTCAGGGTGCTTTTATTGTTATTTTCCATTGAAAATTACACAAAACTGTGGGAGAAAATGGTGTTCTATTCTTGCCATATAATTATTGGTTGCTTTTGGGGAGGAGAAATAAATCTATTTTAAGCTTTTAAAAAATATTTTTTAATGTTCTCCTAATCTTTATATTGACATTTTTATCTTAGGAAAAAGCGCCACAATATAACTAGAAATTGAAAAAAAAATTATATTGCTTTTATAGTACTCATAAACTTCCAATTAAAATGTCAGTAGAATTATCTAATATAAATAGTCAAAAATATTAACTTAGGTTATCTTTTTTATGGTTTATTTGCTTTGCTTTTTGGGAAAAAGATATAACTTGTTTGTGTTTTATGGTTACTTGTAACTCAGTTATAATAGTTTTTAAATCTAAGAGCAATTGAGATTCTAATTTTTGGGTTATAATTTTGTTAAAATTAACATGAGAGCAGATTTTAAATTAATTATACTTTTAAAAGTTTCTCTCTTCTGTTTCGTATTAAAGAAAGCAGGAAAGTTATTATTATTATAAGCAAGTTATGAGCCGGTGTAGTGATAATAAAATAACAGGTTACTTCCAGTAATTAAGGTCAACTTGTTTTCCTGTTTGTCTTTTGTTTAGGGAAGGGATTTTGTCTACATAAAGTTATTGAATGTGTTACTGGAGCCCAAAAAATGAGTGGGCAATTATTTTCATTGTGTAGTTTTTTGCTTTCTGACACTGCTGCTATAGTTTCATTCTAGGAATACAACAAGCGCTGTACCATGCAATTTTTAAAGTATAATAAAGATGAACTTTTTTGCTCTTCTTCTAATTCAGCTATAGTACTAAGATTATCCTAAAATAATGAATCTGATGTTTAAAAGGTATTAACCAGATAATTATTTCTGTTCTCCCTCTCATTTGCACGTGCAGCTGGGAGGAGTTGCAGAGTTTCTGGGTGCTGTGTCCTGTCTGCTATCAGTTCTGATTCTCGTCTGACCCAGGAGGAGGAAGATGGAGGAGAGAGTCAGTGTGTTAGTTTCCCCTTTTGTTTTCTAGACACATCTTAGAGTTAGGAAGGAAGAGAGTTAGTATTAAAAGGAAAAAATAGCATGGGAATGTTACTCTTTGTACCAAGATCCACATAATTTAGCTGAAAGTACATATAATAACAGATAATAAACGTAAGGTTTGTCATTTTTTTTTTCTGTAAAATTAACTATTTCTCATCTGGATCTAGTACATAGTTTGTCTTGTGAAAAAGATAATACTTAATCTCAGAAAATATTTTTAAAATGCTTTGCAGTTCTTAATGAAATGTGTCAGATTAATGCAAAAGCTTCTCTTAGTCACTAATCATATTCAATCATGTTTTATCTTTTTTTTCAGCAATAATCTGTCTCACTTCTTAACAGACTATAATAGGGGAGCAGTGAGAGAAGAGGTAGCAGAGGGAGAATATACTTTGTGTTTTACTCTGTTCTATATAATGTGCTTATGTGTTACATGCGTGTACGTGTAGTGGTTATCATTCTTAAAATAAAATGTTTCAAATAGGGCTGCAATTCTCAGTCAATCATTAATTGAACAATAGAAAAGATTATTTTACACCTTCCCATTAAAAGATAATTACAAAGGTATTCCTAATTTCAGTAATTTTGAAATAAGAAAATTATTTTATTATACCTCATTTTGCTAATCTGATATTATAACTACATTAAAAATATTTTCTTCATTATAGTAGTATCATATCAAAGAGAGAATAATACATGGAGGTTAAAAAACTTGTGTTATTAACCAAAATAATTTTTTAAAAACTTGCTTCCTTTTATTAGCTATGTCTTTAGGTCCAAATGGAATATTAAAGTAAGGCTTTGTCAATTTGGAATATGGACTCGGTACAAGATATTTGAACCTGCTTTAGGAAAAAATTATTAAGAAATTTATGTGAAGGATCTATTGCACATTTCTTTTTGAGGTGAGCAAAAGCAAGTCTGCTATTGCTGATATCACCTGAAAGCTTATTGAAGGAAATGGTGTAAACATTTTATTTCTTATAACAGAAAACTGTTTAAACATTGGGGTTAAAAAACCTACTCAACATATTTTTAACTGCTCTAGTTTTAATTCATAATTACAAGCTTATTCCAATTTCTGCATAATGAAACCACATTTTAGACCAATAGCTGTTATCTACTTTTTCTGGTAGCCTTGGGGTATGAATTTTTTAATATTCATTTTCTAGGGGCAGATAAACTAAATACTTCCTATTGGAAGTTATCGAATTAATCACAAAAATCTTAGTTGCTATTCTTTTTTCCACATACCTCATTTTTAAAAAACTGCTCACTTTATGTCCCATTTTTCATAAACCTGGAAGTGGTTTTTATAAAATGTACAAAGGAGAATATGGAGAAATCTATGAATATAAAGGATCATGGAAAAGATTAGAGCCATAGTGTTTTAGTGACTACCTTTCATTCTCTTCCATCTTGTGCAAAGTCAGTTTAAGCCTCAATATTTTGCTTATGGCAATGTTTTAATAACTAGTTTTGTGTTGGAAGATTGTGATTCTCACTTACTGAAATGGCATTAGGTCCTCATATGCAAATGATATGGACTAAAGGTAGATTGCCCTCACCCCCTCAATCATTCAGAATCCTCTCACAAACATCAGTATGTTGCAGCATAAACCATGTGGCAGCTTTTGTTTTTGGATGGCAGTGAATAAATACAAAAATAAAAATTCTGTGGCCCAGTAAAATCTAAAAGTGAAGCAGTAGATGAAAGGATGGTGGATGACTTCTCAAATGAAGTAAAAATAGATGAATTTATAGTTAAGATTGTTGTATGTCAATATTGCAGATGGTCAAGATGTATTTTTCATATTTTTATGAATTCTGTAGGAATATATGTTCCCCTATTCTGCTTTTCAACAGAATAATACTACTTCACAATACAATAAACTATTTTTGAGTGAAAAACATAATCTATACCACTAGCAAGTCAAGGTCAAATACCTCATTAATGTTAAACTATGAACTTAAACATATTTGAGATTCAAGCATGGTGATAGAAAAATGAAACAGAAAGCCACATAAAATGCTCTGTGTATTGGTTTTCTAGTTATAAGGACAAACTTCTGTGAAAACTTATTTGACCTTAGTGAGCACATATGTGACGATGTCCTTTGTAATCTTTCATTCTGACTTTATGTTCTTAGCTCTTGGGATAACAGACTATGAACACTCAGGCCCTGGGTTTTTTGAGAAACAGATGCTTCTCCACTATTCTGGTCCCTTTTTTTATAAAGTGGAGACATTTGAGAGGACTTGATGGTGAGAAGAGATTGAAACTCTTAATCTGTCCCAGTGCCTGTGTCAGCAAAAATTTTTATGCTCATCTTTTCTTTGTGCATCCCTCATTTGCCTGTACTCTTCTCTCTTTTCTCCTACTCCTTTTGCTTATGATTTAAGAAGTCCCTAATTGATACTAAGAAAATTTTGCTTATCTTAAGACTATTTCTCATTTTCTTTTTTTACTTTTACCTTCATATCTTAACTGACACTTGCCTTTTCCTCTGGAGTTCCAGCTTTTCCAAAGATCCTTCCACAACACTGCCTGTTTACCCCCATTCCTCATCTTTCAATGTCTCTCAAGTCTCTTTACTGACTTTCCAAATCATCATTGCTGCCCTGTAGGGTTCCCTACATTTGTCTTATGTATTCCCAAGGACATTCTTAGTATTTACTGAGCAATTTCTCTGCGGGTACTATACTAAGCACTTTACATGCTTTGCTTCATTTATTTGTCACAATACTTTAAAAGATGTCTATTATTTCCATGCAATAGTGGAGAATGAAGATTTCAGGGATTGAATAATTTGTCAAAAGACAAATATCTGTTAGATGGTACAGCTGGGAGTCAATCTTGAATCTAGTTCAGAACTCCTGCTCTTAGTCACTATTACCATATTTAATTCATATTCTCCTTCCTTACTCACCCCCATTCTTGGTGACATTGATATTCTTCTGTCAGTCCATCAATTAAGTGTTACAGACTCATAGTTTCAACATTTGCAGCATTCCACTTTCACTGTACAGATGTCATAATCTAGAATTACACATAATATGCCAATTTTCCACCTTTGAAATTTCAGTTAGTGGGCTCTTCACAAGCACAGCAGCTTTGCCTACTATTCTCCCTTTCTTCACCTCCATCAAACCTACTTCTCAGTGCTGTCACTCTCCTCACTTATAGCCCCTTCCGTATTGCTCAATCTTTTCACTTCCTCAGCTATATCACCTTCTCCCACCTGAACACTCTGGTTACCTCTAGCTTTAATGGTTCTTATCTATCGGTCCAGATTTCTAAAGACTTGATTTTAAACAAGCCTTTAGTGTCAACCTCCAACCTAAAATAATTCCTGAAATTACTTTATCTACATCTCTCTTTAGATTACCAGGGGAGGGAAAGATTACGAGGATATCTTCTAGCTTTAAATCCTGTTTTTAAGAAGACTCAAGACTTGACTGTCAGATATTGGTTCTAGCAACACTTTGGCACTTTCTACTTCTTGGAAGTTCCATTGAAATTCTCTGATTCCCTAATGCTTTCATCTGAGGTCTTGCTCCAGACCTCCTTCTACTTCCTCTTTTCTCACAAACGAACCCTAATCTTGGCAGAGAGGTCCACTCTAACCTCTTTCTCCCAATCGTTTCTAATCTCTTGAGTGCTAAGATCTCCTGCTGAGTCTTGTTCACCGTGACAATCTTTCCCCACACATATCTAGGTTTGGTCCAGTTTTTATTATGAGACATCTCACTCTGAAGCTTATTGTTTTTTCTTTACCATGATTTAAGTCATTCTTATTACAGTGATTTCTTCCTCCTTACCCTCAAACACACTTGGGCTTTCTTAAAAAGTTTGCTTGACAGTCTGCCTCTTCTACCCATCATTTTATTTCATTCTGGTTTAACTGCCTTTTGCCTTACAATCTTAAATGAATGTTCTTAACCCACTGTATCTATCTTTTAACAATCTTTCCTTCTTTAATTCCTGGAAATTTGACTTATGCACCCAGCATTTGCTGAAATTATAGTCATCAATAAAGTTTTTCTTGCTGGATCTTTTTTTTTTTTTCTGCCCTCATAGTTATTGATGTCTCTGTCAAATTTGGTACAAGAAAGCTGCAACTCTTTACTAAAAAACACTTTTTTCTTAACTTTCATAACAACATTATTAAAGTTTGCTTCTCCCAACTTTGGCCATTCCTTTTTGTTTGTTCTTTAATATTCCTTAAAAGTTAATCCTAGGAGTTCTAATTTTCTGTTTCTATAATAACTACCTCATAGTTCAGCTATAAACTCTATGACATTCACTTTAAAATCATGATTTCCTTTCCCAGCTCTCCAGTCACAGGTGGCGCATTTCCACTTGGTTTTCAAACAACTGTTTCTTTACGGTCTAGAACTAAAATCATTCTTAAATCATATTTTATTTAATTATATCTCTCCAGTATGTAACAACTGCCTGTTTACTTGATAGACACTCGTATATTTGGTACAATAGTATTAGAAATAGACTTTATCGAATAGCTGATACAGTGTCCTATGGACAATGGGACAGACACTTCAGAGATTTTATTTAATATTCTCAAAGATCCCTTGAGGAAAGCTCTGGGTAAACACTGATGATTGCTCAACCCAACCTCGATCCACAATTTCTTTCTCTCTACTTTCATTCCAGCCAGGAGTGGCACAGTGATGCGATTCTAGATAATAAAGTATGAGTGAAAGTTTAAAGTATGAGTCTTCCAGGAAAGCTTTGGTTTTCCCTAAAAAAAGGAAACATGCTTAGCTCATGTGCCTCTTTACCCTCTGCCCGTCCCCTTGCTGCCTGCCAAGAACATGTATGTAATCACTAGAGATGCTGCAGCCATCTGGTGCCTATGAAGTAATAAGCATGATAACAAAAGCAACAGCTGAAGAACATGAAGGATAAAGACAGAAAAATCTGGGTCTCTAACAGCATCTAGTTACTCTTCTCTCAGATATTACTTTTTTAGTAAATAGTGCCATTCTTTGGACAGCTATGCTTGGTTCTTGCATTTTACTTTTTGACTATCCCAGCATCTCACATTTGGGTTTCTGTTTTTATTTCTTGGCTAATCTGACTTCAGTCTCTCCCCATACAAATGCATTCTTGTTACTACTGCCAAGCTAAGCTTATTTAAAGAGCTCTGCAGTGATGGTAAGATTACAGACGGAGGTGTTAGTTAATGCTAAGTTAATAACACTAAGTTGATAATAAAATACATAAATGTATCAAATGAACACATTGTTTTCCTTAAACTTAATAACATTGTATTACAATTATATCTCAGTAAAAAATAATAAAATGTTATGTAAAGGCCACTAGCAAAAAGAGACTGCTTTAAACTTATATGAAGCTTCTATATAAATGTACATAGAACTTCTATAGTGTTTATTCTTTTCTATTTATGCAATTTAGTCTTTATAAAACTGTGCAAAGTGTATTTTATTATCATTATTACTGGGAAACTGAGACTTACAAATGGTCAAGCCTATAGTCACCACCAGTAAGGCTGAATTAGAAATAGAATCCAGGTCCCTTGACCCAGAATTTGGTGCTTTTAAAACCTCATCACTCTTCTTATGCTGTTTTGCAATTTATTTTTTGCTCAGTAGCCCGCGGAGTTACTAACATTATGAAATATCTAGTGCATTTTAAATACATTTTCCATAATCTTTCTTCATCTTCCACTTGTATCTTTTTTTCTTGACTCCCCAATGAAACTCCCCCACTTTAGTCAGACCAGTCTAGGTATAGTTTCTCAAGCCTATCTATGCTGTTTTTCAGCTTGATATTAACTTTTTTTAAGCCTGGCCTAAATTCCACCTCATCCAAATAGATTTTTTTTTTTTTTTAATAAAAAACTTACCTAGTTAATTTGGGCCATTCTGTTTTTATATTTATGTAAAATTTCTTAGCAATTAACCTTATATTCTCTTGTATTACTGTTTAATAATCTCTTTATATCATATACTTGAGGACAGGGACTATAAGCACTTCACTATACTCTACCTAACTCTAAACCCAGTGTGCAGTACCCACAGGAACTTATGAGATTCATCAAACACGTAATTTATTTTATTTTAAACAAAATTTTTTTTTTAAGTTTCAGGTATACAATTTTATAATATATCATCTGTATATTGCATCACGTGCTCACCACTCAAAGTCTGGTCTTCTTCTGTCAGCACATATTTGACCCCCTTTACCCTCTTCAGCCTCCCTCAACCTCTTTTCCTCTGATAACCACCATGTTCTTGTCTGCGAACACAGTATTTCTTGATTTTTCCTCCCATCCCTTCCTCTCTCCTTTCTTTTTGCTGCCCGCCCTCCCTCCTTCCTTTCTTTTCTTCTTTCTCTTTCTATCTTCCTTTCTTCACATGTTCCTGAACTTCACAGCATTGGCATGTAAAAGTAACATGATGTATGGAAAAGTGGAATGGTCCAAGACAAGTGTATTTTGAGTTCCAGCTCTCTCTCTGGTGGCTTATATAACTTGGGATGATTATCTTTTATTTTATTTTTTTTTAAATTAGATTTAACAAACATTTACAGAGCATTAACTATGTATAAGGTGATATATAAGATGTGGTGGAACAAGGTGAGAAGGCATAGGCAAAAAAAATTCTTTAAAGGCAGACAGTAAAAGTGCTCTAAAAGAGATTTTATGCAGGCAATAATCATCCTAAGACTGAGAGACAAAAGTTAATATCACACAATGGACCGATTTAAGTACTTGCTAATTTGACTAATCATGGCCAGACCCCATGTTGGAAGCAATATAGTTCCCTTCAATGCTGGCAGCTTTATTGTCCCATGAAGCCTAGTTCTTGCCTATATCTATATCTATATTATCATGATGTTTTTCATTTTCTTCTTTTTTCACTGAAAAAAAATGTTTATTCGCCTCATTTCTTCAGTTAAGTAGTTTTACGAAGTAAGTCTTCATATTCTCCAAGTGCAGAGATAATCAACTTTGTTTTCTGTCTTTTTCTGTTTGATGCCCATAGTAATTAAACTCACCAACCCTTTGCTTGAAATCTAGAACTTCAGGAGTTTTATAAAACCCTTGAAATTATGTGAGAAATTTCCGAATTGATGTATATGTACATTATTCTAGAAATAGAATCCAGTATTCTTCATCCTTTTCTCCAAAGGACTTGTGTTTCTATAAACATTTTAAGAATTACTACTTTTAGTGGCAATTTTCCATGTTTTTTTTTTCCAGCAGCAGCTAGAATATTTCTCAGTTTTACTAGATATTAGCCATTGTTTCAGCATTCATATTAACATATAGTCACATACAGGCATGCTTATGGGAGTTCATTGCCTCAGTATTTATTATGACTGTGTTCTCTCATATTTTATCACTTGAATTATTCATATCCTTGGTGGGTATGTGGGTATGATAAACATACTTGTCTTTCAGATTACATGAGAAGGAGATGTGGGAATGTCTCCTTTATTCACAAACCTATGGCAGTGTGAACTTCAGTCTGTCATTCATGTGTAACTGGAGTGTGAAGGTATGGAGGCAATCACAGTAACTTTACTAGTGAGTAGTCTTGACACCTAGAAGCAAATTGGAGAGTACAGTTTCTGAACTGGTTTGGCCTAGAGGCCTTTGATTGAGGATGAGGAACCTATTTATCCATACCCAATGAGACTTTGTTTTTTGGACTCTGACCTCAGGAGGAGTCACCACTGCATTGCTTCTGGAAATATTGATTTTAAGATTTAGATTAAGCATTCAGTGGAGATTTTAATTAGGCAGCTGAAAATATGAGATTATCTCATAAGAAGAGGTCTGAACTAGTCTAAAATTGAGAGTCTTTATCATATATAACCATTGGACTAAGTGAAATCAACTAGATACTCAATGTTAATAAGTAGGAGAAGTCTGAAGACTTCTTCTGAGGGACTTTGAGGACCTTTAGAAAGACTTTATCTAAAGAACTCTATAGATATACTTAACATCCAGAGATAAGGAGATGACGAAAGAACAGCAAAAGAGCCTAAGCAGGAGCCCCCAGAGAGCTTGCTTTCCTCCCTCTCCCCTTCTTTCCTGACATCTCTTGCAGAATGCAGCTCTGAACCTGATTTTCAATGAAGTCTAAAATGTTTCAGTGTATCTCTAGGGCCTTGATCCTCTCTACTAACGTCCTCTTCTGTGGGACGGCCAAAGACAGAATTATCTCCTTGACATACACATCCTGGAAATCCTTCACTCTATCAGTGCTCTTTCTGGGAGAGTGGTGTAATTTGCCACAGAATAGAGGCCTTGGGGCGTTGAGTCCATAACCAATTTCAACTGCTGGACCTCACAGGGATATTAAATCTGGCATTTGCTTACTTCTAAGTCTCTCTATCCTTAGGATATTTTGGAGGCATGCTCTAACTCAAAGATCAATATATTTTCCATTCATCTCTGGAATAACCTTATCCTAGCCTCTACAAAAACTTTTAAAATCATAGCAGCAGCAAAATCTCCAGTGAATTTAGTGTTTTCTGATAGAACAGTACAAAGACCTTCAATTAGATCAAACTTCTCTTCCCCTCCAGAAAGAATTCTAATTTCTCAAGACATTTGATTTCTATAATGTGTAAATTAAAACTGATTTCTAGTTTACAGCATTTCAAGAGAGTTTGTTAAACTTTTTCAATTTAGTGAAGTCACATTGCACTGTGGATGTTTGACTCTCACCTGATTTGTTCAGCACTACAAAGCAGTGTCCCCAATTTTCCTCTACTTTTCCAAAAATTATCACAGCCCTCAATGAGTTAATTCGCTTTCTTATGTAATATAAATATAATGGACAGGTGGTCACAGAATCTCAGATATTAATAAGAACTCCTTAAAAACAAAGTCTCAACCTTTAGATCTAAAATATGACCCATACAAAGCTCAGCAGCTTCTATAATCACCTGAACATTGTCACATTCAAAAGAAACATGTCTGGCATCCAAAAAGGAAAGGAGAAAGCAATTTATATCTAGATCAGAGAACATGTATTAAATAGGATTATATTTCATAAACCAAAGTGGAACATCTTAATAATTCTGCACCCACTCTTTCCAAAGTTTGCAAGTCAAGGATTTTCTTGATATTGTACAACAGAACAAAAAGAAAGAAAAAATGAAACAAAGACATGAAAACAGAAAAACATAAAAAACAATAAAATATCATAGATATGATTAATGTGGCTGCTCTAGTCATTCATAACTTCCCATTTAAATTTTTGTTTATAAAAATGTAATCTCATTGTTCTCACTGATTAGTGGTATAGCAAGCAACTGTTATACACTTCCATTTAAGAAAATACATATTAAGTTATATTAAATACTTTTTATCACTCTCTACTGGGTGAAAAATTTCATTTAAAAAGTGTTTGAAAATCTCATTTGTAGACTTTTTGTTTCCATTTCTTAAGGCATTAAGAAACTGGCGGCATCTACTTCTGATCTTTTGGGACCTCTACTTCAAATCCAGCAACCATGTTGGGAGGAAGCCTAACAAGCCCACTGAGAGGCCAAATGTAGGTGTTCTGGTCAACAGCCCCAGCTGAGGTCCCAGTTGACAGCCAGCATCCACCACCAGACACATGTGTTCTTGGGCCTCCACATGACTCTAGTGTCCAGATAGTCGTTTACTTGCAGCCTTAAGTCTCCCCAGCTGAGTGGCCTGATATCATGGAGCAGAGGCAAGCTTCTGTGCCCTTTCCAAAATTCTGATTCACAAAATTCTAAAGCATAATAAATGGTGATTGTTTTATACCTCTAAGTGTAGACTGTTTTTTCTTTTCCTTTTTTGTATTATTATTTTTTTCAGTTGACATTCAATATTATTTTATATTAGTTTTAGGTATACAGAATACTGAGTGTTTTCTTCATGTGGAAATAGTAACTGGAACAACTATTATCAGCAAGAATATACCACTATTGGTCACAACCTATATTCTCTTAATGGATATAAATAATATGAGTGAAATAGGGAAAAGGCATGAAAATTAAATATTAAATCAAGTTATATTCAGAGCCTGCTATGTAGAGCCTGACATGGGAAAGTGATTGATCGGCATATGGCCAGACAATGGGGAACCTGAAGTAAGATTCCTGCTAAGGTTACCAACAACCACTTCTCCGTACAGCACTCTGTCGATGGAGCATTATTCCTTCTCTAATAAACTCTCCTTTTGACTCTAACTCTGGTGTGTGCTTAGATTCTTTCTGGTGCACAGTCAGGACCCTCACAGACACACTCTCTCTCAGTGCAGGACTTGAATTCCCACTCAGGGGGATGTTCTGCAGCATGAGAATCCTATGAATATACATTTGGACATCAAAAATGAATGATTTGAGCTCCGAAATATAGTAACATATATTATTGGCTCTGAACATATGATATTCCCCTTGAATTAACAAACAAACAAACAAACAAACAAACCACTCCTAAAAATTATAGAATTTCCTTTCTCAAAAAACCAGTCGATTTGTAAATAGATTGTGAAGCATGAGGTTATTTCTCTGGTAGTGACCTTGTCACTTCCCTTGTTTGTACCATGTCCTTCACTCTTTCAAACATTTTTGATAAGGGGAACTTTTAAAATCGCTAAATTGCAGCTTGTGGCTGAGGTATCTAGATAGTTTAGGTGGCAGCTTTGAACCCCCTTATTATTGCAAAGTAGAAAGAAACGGCTTTATTTCTACCAATAGGGTCTCCTGCCAAATTTAACTTGTACATTTCTAAATCACTTACATATTTTAAAGGATTAAAATTAAACATGAGATTAAAAACTTTCCTCTTGGCTTCAAAGGGAGAACCAAAATCTCCACAGAGCTTAACTGACAACCTCCTTTGCTACTTGGAAAGGGGGAGGGGGAAAAACCTTGCTTGAAGCATTTCTTTAGTTCTCAACCTCTTCTTTTCCAGCCAGTGTATTTCTGGAGTAAACAGAAAATTGAGGTAAATTGTGATGTTTGCTTTGGCTTTACTCAAACCTAAAGTGACATTTAAGAAATTGATACTAAATATTTGTCCACTTCTGAACTAGGCTCTGACTCTAGACCTTAGGAGGGTGGTTAATTTGACATGTTGTGGCAGACTTAATTTTGTTGCCATAACAGTAACTTTCCCCTAATAAATTTCTTTCTGGAGGTTTTAGCACTTCAAAAGATGATACAGCATACCTTTTGCAAACAAGAGGATGATAAGGTTTCATGTAGGCAATGAAGCCAATGATTACTTCTGAACTCCAACGTGTAATTATGAAGGCAAGACGAGGAAACTTTCAACATGCTTGCTAGTGGCAGAACTGAACATGGACAGAGATGTCAATTTGGGGTTGAGGTTCAAAGTTAGGAGCTGGTTTCCAGCTCTGCAGCTGCTATAATTACACAATTTTGTACATTGGAACCATTTATCTTCTGCCAACTGTGGTAATTAATTTTGTCTTCAGTCAGTAGAGGGGAGATTGATCTTCTCTTTATGAAAAAGTTTCTCACGCAAATGTTTCCTAGTGTTGAAATGTCAAATGGTTTTTCTCCTGTTTTAAAGGTATTTACTGGAATCTGAGCTCATGATTCTCTGAACCCATGACTAATGCAAGTCAGAACCAAGTTTACTGATGACGTACATTTTCCTCTGTAGGGATTAAAGGTATTCAAAGTGAACACTGATTAGAGCTCTTTAGTGATCTCTAAGCCTATTTGCATGTAATGCAAGAATAGTTACCTGTGCAGGTGAGTACCTGTTAGTTGCACAAATAAAAAATATAATCTTTTGTGGGCTTACATTTTCTTTTAAAAATGTTCTTATAAACTTATTGCCCATATGCTTAACAGCTCTTTAACTCAAATACAACCCAGTGGCTTTGTGAAGTTAAGTTAGTATAAAAAAAGCCTTGTCACTGGGCAGCCCTATGTCAATTTGTCAATTTCTAGAAAACTTGGATTATATCTTCAAACATTCTACCTCTTAAGTTTACTTACTTTGGTTTAGTATGAGTGGTTTTTGATATAATTTCTTTCTGAAGTGTGGATACATTAGTGTGTGTGTGTGTGTGTGTGAGAGAGAGAGAGAGAGAGAGAGAGAGAGAGAGAGAGAGAGAGAGAGAGAGAGAGAGAGAGACAGGGACAGAGAGAGAGAGAGACAGACAGACAGAGACAGAGACAGAGACAGAGAGAGAACAGTTTTAAAGAATATGAGTAAATGTCTATGAACTGCATTATAATCTGTATTTTGTTTTTTACAGAAAATCACTGTGAATTAAAGACAGTATATAATGTTCATTTGATTTATTTCTTGAATCTTCAACGTTTTTGAACTGGTTAAGCAAAATTGAAATTCACCAGTGACTTTATCTTAAGAGATTAGATGAATCAAACAATGTGGATAATAAGCAAAATGCGATTGGGCTTGAGGGTAAGAGGAAAATTTGGGAGTGGCTGAGGATGAGGGGATAGTGATGGGAAGGTAAAATTAAGAAAAAGTTTATATTTTTTTTTCTAAAAATTTCAGTTAATTTCCAAATATCCTATCCAGTTCAGTACTGAAATTTTAGAATTGCAAGAAGCTTTAAAGATGACCATCCAGTGGTTGTACTTCTCTAACTTTAATGTAAATATGAATCTCCTGGGGATCTTGTTAAAATGTAAATTCTGATTCAGGAGGTTTAGGTTGGGGCTTGAGAGTCTGCATTTCCAAAACCTTTCCTTGAACCAAACTTTGAGCACCAAGGATCCAGTTCACTCTCTACTCTTTCTTTTTTTTTACAGAGCATAGTGATGGCTAGAGATGTTGAGTTTCCCAAGGCCACACAGCTACTTAGTGACAATGATATGAGGAGGACCAGGTCATCTGGTTCTCTAGTACAGGATTTCTACATGGAATCAGAGTTTTTCAGTCTTGTTCTGTTGTCAAAAGCCATGAAAATCATGATGTTTTTTGCAGAATATCCTTAAATACTCATAAACTCAATTAATATTATATGACTTTATGCTAAATAAGATAGCATCTTTTAATGGATTCTAGCAATGGAGGTCCATTATTGAATTTTAGCAGTGAACATGTTGGTTAGCTCGAGTAGATCCAGACTTTGTGCATCTTTAAGGTTACATAATTTGAGTTTTCCTTTAAAAAAAGTTATTCAAAATTACAAGTACATATTAATATGAAAGTTAATATTTATTTTGAATGGGAGGTGAAATCCCAATAAGTAACTGGAGCATTGGTGATTCATGCCCCTGTCTTCTGAAATCACTTCACACAATTTACCAGAAATATTTATGAAGAATGCTTCCTATTTGCAGCTTCAAACTCACTCCCAGTACTTATAAGAACCTGTGCCAGTAAGTGGTCCTGAAGCTTAAACTTCATTAACGTCTCGGAAAAGCTGCTTCTGATCTGGGACAAAGTTTTAGAACCAGTGTTGCCTCTATGATATAGGCTTTCTTTATGCTATTGGTGTCTGGACACAGTTCTAACCGGTCCCCAAGATCCACTCCGCACCCATTTCGTGGAGGGAATAATCAGTGTGCTGGTCCTCCACCAGATTAGACTTTTTGAGATTCTTATCTAGACATACTCTTCTTCTGTTAGAATAAAGACTCTTGTGCTAATGCTCATTCAGGTTTATTACTTACATGGAAGGCAGAAAGAGAAGCCATTAGAAAAACCAGAAAGGTAAGAGTCAACTAATTGAGCAAATGTTCCATCTTTAGAACTCTCTCTCATCTCAGCTCTACAATTTCCACTGCATTCTTTTATCATCACCTGGACCATCTCAGTTGTGACTTAGCTTTTCATCCTTTGATAATGTTCAACACTTTAGGTCAGTAGGATATTTATAAAAGTCACAGGAACGGTAGAGTTGAATTATAAAACATATAACCAAAATGTAGCTGAAAACAATATGCACATGTTGTAATGATTTTGAGGGGTCTTAAAATTGCATTTAAAACAATTTTAAGTTTATTTTTTTAATGCACCAAACCGCATTTCAGAAGATATTTGCTATATTATATTTCATATGCTAGATAATCCCTGTTGAACTTCAGTTTAGCATAGTTTCGGCACAACTCTTGATTAAGCTAAAATTAGCAGAGAGCATAATGATGTTAAAAACCTCTGAGAGACAAAGTTAAGAACATTGCATATTTCTTTGTATTGATGTTATATAATGAATCATAATAACACATTTCAAGCTGTTAATCTTGTCTGCTTATAGTTTTGTTATATTCAGTATTTATGCCAGTTATGGTGGGTGCTATTTCACATATATCTAAAATTGGTTCACAGATCAGGATGATTTATTTAAAATAGACAAACATCGACATTAAATTATACTCTGGAAATCAGCTTTGTCTTTCTTTTTGTAGCTAACTTAGAAAAAAACCTGGTGAATCATTCAGTCTCAGAGTTCTCTTTATGAGCGATTTTCTCTGGGAAAAGAAGGGGGGACCTTCTGCTAAATTGGGGATCTGGGTAACCAAGCATCTCTAGAAGGAACAAAGGAAAAGAACAGAGGGGCTAATTGTTTAATTAGTAAATGTCTGCTTGGTTAATGACATATTAATGAGTTTTTAAGACCGTCATATCATTTACCATAAAAGACCCATGTGCCTATCCCTGGATGTACTGTATAATTAAGTAATGTGGCCCAGAGGAGTTAATCATTTAAAACCCTGTCATCTTTCTCAAGTTTGCAGATAGAAAAGCTAGCATAGAAGGCACCTGCCAGGTAGAGTTAGGGTGGCACATAATTCTGAACTCAATTGTCTTTCTGCAGTGGTTATAGTCAGATGTCTGCCCAGAAGCAGAATCTTTTTCTTTTGACAACTAAGGGAGCTGCTAAGATAGTGCCATTTGCTCTTCGGTCTTCAGTTATTAGCAGTGACAGTGTGAGCTTACAGAATGAGGGCCATTGAGCTGCCTTCAAGTACTTAAAAGAGTATAGAGGCTCAGAGGACCCTATAATTCTAGAATTAGGCTATCCAATATGGTAGCCACTTGCCACATGTAGCTATTTAACTTGAAGTTAATTAAAATTAAATAAAATTAGAAATTCATTTCTAAATCACATTAACTACATATCAAGTGCTCAACAGCCACATGTGGCTAGTGGCTACTTCTTTGTCTGCACAGATATAGGACATTTCTATCATCACGGAGAACTCTCATGGACTGCGCAGTGTTGAATGCAAATGGCGGGACATCAGGACAGTAGTAGACAGCATTCACCCCATTTACTCCGCTTATACCTCTGAAGAGATAAAGAGAGAATGCATTCATTCTCAAACTCTGGAAGGTCAGCCCCGTCTTACATAACCAGTTCACACCCTTTTTTCATGGTGCAAGATCGCCACCAGAACACTTTCTTTAGATTAGGAAGTGAAAATTTACCTTACCATAGACTACACAGTTTAGGTGTCATAAATTATCCTGCTATTGGTAAATAATAGAACTTACTACCCCAATTCGCACTATGGAATGTTCAACCCAGCTCCTTGTTCTCACTTACTTCACCCAGATCTTCTAGATCTGTTCATTGCAGACCCTTAGAGCTAAATTTAAGTTAGAAGCTGCAGTTCCACCGCTCCTGCATATGTCAGTGTGGTTTTCCCTTGAGTTAAATTCTGTACCCAGAAATGTTTGAATGTCTCAATTTTCTTGGATCTTCCACATTTAGCTGTCAAAATAGGTTACGTTAAGCAATTCATGTATCATACCCTTTTCCTAAAACTGCCCTAGAGTCTGATTTTCATTAATATTTCCTTGAATCACCTCTCATTCTCTCTCCTTGGTCCTTATTATTCTAAATATATTGGTCATCTTAAGGTCATTATAAATGTAATATTCTGCAAACTGTAATTGTATATATATGCAGGTGCCATTTATACAATTGGCGATATACTCCAGGGCATCCTTAGTGTGGAAATGCTTGAGAACCTCTCCCTGATCTGATCTTAAAAGCAAGAAGAACCTACTCCCTTTCAATATTTCTATAATGGCCAATGCCCCTCACATTAAGTGTCTTTTGCTAGAGCTATTTAACATTGGTGCTATTGCCAATGACTGCCACATCGTGATACTTGACATTTATGCTTCAAAAAATTTAGGCTTGGAGTGCTACACAGCCCCAGCCTCCCCTCCCCTACTTCTGACAAATCACAGAGATTTTCTAACACTTTCTTTGTGTCATTGGCAATTGAAGGACATCAGTCAATTCACTGTCAAAATATAGTTCTGGAATTCAAAGTGCACAGCTTGAACATAGTTCTATGGCTAAGCACACATCCATCTTTCTGGCTTGGAGAAGTCCTCCAGGAAGTGTTGATTGAGCACCAAAAAAGTTAGCATAAAATTCATGTTTTATTTCCTCTTCGTTTTATATCAAGTGGAGTAGTTAATATTGTTCACAAATGTTTACTCTCCCCACCTCATCCATGAGAGGACTAAAATTCTTTCCCTTTGGCCTTGTGACTTGCTTTATCTCACTGTGGAGGGTGTGTTTTCCCACTCTTGCTTTGGGGCTTGCCCATGTTATTTTACTTTGGTCAAAGAGATGTTATCAGATATTATTTGAGCAGAGACATGAACTGTGTTTGCCAAATTGCTTTCAGTAGCTGTTTTGAGAGGATGAGCAACACATGGAATAAGTTGGACCTCGCCTGAAGGCGGCCTACATCAGCTAAACAGCTGGTATGCAGGTGTGTGAGGGAGGAATATGCTTATTTTTGTCTGCCACTGAGATTTTGGATCTGTCAACAGCCGAGACATCAGCCAGACCCCTCCTTTTAATTATCAGCAGGACAATGTTGATTCTGTGTGAAACAGTCAGATGGCAACTAGGGTTCTGCTGGCACAATTATCTGGTCTTTCTAGCTTTACATTTTAATGGTTATGAGGTACTTGGAACCAGAGCAGGGGAAGTATTTGCCTACTCAGTCCCATCTTTGTGTACTGACTGATAGAGAAATACAAGAAGATAGTCTTTTATTAATTTTTAAAAATTTCTATTGAAGTATAGTTGGCATACAATATGATATTAGTTTCAAGTGTACAACATAGTGATTCAACATGTATATATCTTACGATGTGACCACCACACTTAGTAACATCTGTCACTCTGCAAACTTATGATATTATTGACTTTTTCTCCTCTTTACCTTCCCCCCATTCCTCTGGCTAACTTCAGTTTGTTTTCTGTTTCTATGAGTCGTTTTTGTTTTGTTTCATTTGTTCATTTGTTTTTGCGTGTTTGTTTTTTTAGATTCCACATATAAGTAAAATGATATAGTATTTATCTTTCTCTGTTTGACTTATTTCACTTAGCATAACACCCTAAGATAATTTTTAAATTCAATCCCTTCACCCAAAAAGCAAACAAATAAAACCATGACCTGGTTATCTGATTATTTCTTACGTCTTCATTTCATTTGTAAGAACTAAGTTTATTGTAACGGAATAAATAAAATATTATATTCTAATTATTTTATTATTTTTCTTTCTCTCCCAATAAAAATGTGATATTTTTGAGAATGAGAATTGTGTCATTATTTGTTTATTTATTTATTTATTTATTTATTTATATTTATTTTTATTATAGTGACATTTGTTAATGAAATCCAGTAAGTTACAGGTGTACAATTCAACAGTAAAGCATAAATATATATATTTTTTATTTTATATATATATATCACATTATATATTCACTGCCTGTAGTTAGATTTCTTTCTGTCAGCACATATTTGATTAGTAATGTCAGAAATCCAGAAGTAGGTGAAGATTTTATTTCTTGCAATGTTCATAGGTGCTAAGACGGTTGTGGTAGTCATTGCGTAGTTTATAAGTATCTGTTTTTCTTCTTTTCAGGACCATAGTGCATTTGAAAGTTTCCACTCTTCTTGAAGTTATCCTTGACCAATTACATGGCTTGCACAGTAAGTTGTGAACAGATGTAACGTGTGTTATATGTCACTTCTAGGTAGAAGCTTTGAATATTACCTCCATATTCCCCTTCTTATTATAACTGACCACTTTCCACATGGTAGAAGATGATGCTATGGAAGCTTAGTTCAGGGCTGATAGATATGTATCATGAAATAGAAATACACATTTACAATTGTAACACAGTTTTGTTTTTGTTTTTTGTAATTGCACCATAACCTACCTTATCTTGACTCTTACAATTCCTTATATTCGAGATGATTGAAATCTAGTGAAAAAGATTGGACAGTTTACTATCCAAAGCAATATGAGAACAGCACTATATACATGGTTCAAAATAAATTTTATCTGAATGCTGAAAAAGAGGGAAATTGTTTCTGACCAAGGTGATCAGAAAAGACATGATCAAAAATGAATAACTTGAGCAGTCATTTGAATAAGATAAGATCTGGAGAGACAAATGGTGGTGGGAGGCATTCAAAGGAGATGACATGGGAATGGAGTTTGAGAGCCCAAAGGATGTTTCAAAAATGAATAGCAGACAGTTAGGCGAGCATCTAGCCCTTTTTAAGCAGGGTCAATGCACATAGCCGGGCAGGCTTTCAGTATAGAATCTTATGCAGTAGCCTTGGGTATAAGGGACAATTGATAGGAAAGACCAGGTAAGTAGGCCAAGGTATAGTGTGAGAACCTTTGAAAGTCAGACAAAGAACTTTGACTATATTCTGTGGGCAACGAGTCATCGATTTTAATTATTTATTTATTCGTATAAGGTGTCTTATAAAAACAATATTTAGGATTGTTTGAGCATGTTATACATGATAAACAAGGGGAAAAAGGGATTTCTAGCACTTTCTCTACACTTTTTTTTGGTGAGGAGGTTCACTGTACCAATTAGAGGCTGAATGGTGAGGGTCTGAAATCAGATTCAGAAGGTGGAGATACAACAGAAACTTCTAGAGGGAATCGAGTATCATGTGCTTGTTAGTGTACAGGCTCTTGCCACTTGACGGTTATAGGTCCTTAGTCAAATTACTACTTAACCAGTCTGAGCCTCAGAGTCCCTATGTACAAAATGGTGATAATACCAACACACATTTTACAGACTTCTTGAGAGGTGTAAATGAGAAAATTTATTTATTCCAGTGACCGTTTAGCCCATATAATAAGTCCCCAGTAAGTGGAAGTTGCTATTATTTAAAATAATGGTCATTTTGGTTTCTTACAACAAGTATTATGGTATTTTCTTATTAAGCATTCAATCTGCTGTTTCTATGTGATACTTCTTTAGAAAAGGAAGACAAACTTCCTCAAAATGTTAAGCTATCAAAATAAAAATGAAAAACGAAAACACTTTCCTGTTATTTCAGTATCACTCTTCCATTAGACCAGAAACACCAAGTTAGCATGACCATCAAGGCAGTTCTTTGTGCAGTTGGTAATTCCTTTTAAGGCCCTAAGGGAGTTCAGTAGGGAAGAATACTGAATAGGAAAATAAACAAGATTAGGTCAGCACCCAATCTCCCTTTGGGGGGATTCGCAAAACTGTTTTTGTTTAAATAAGCAAAGCTTTTGCAAAAGTTTGGTTTGCTTCTCACTGAATTCAAAGCTGTTTCTTTATCCTTTGGCTAATATTTTAAAAGGCAAAGCAAATATTAAAAAAGGTGAAGTGGCTGTTTAAGTAAAAAGTGGAAAAAATTGTTTTCGAAAGTTAGAGAAAGCAAAATATTAAAGCCCTTTTTAGCTATATAAACTGAAAATCAGAGAGTTAGAATAATTTCATGTGCTACTCTGTCAGGATCTATTATGGGCACATATATTCATTTTATCAAAATTAATAAGGATGTTCTTATTCAACTTTACAAATGAGGAAAGAACAGTAAATTTAAAAGGCTGAAATAAAGATATAACTTTATTCATTCATTAGATACAGATTTATAAGTGCTTGCTTTATGGCAGACACTGTTCAAAATAATAGGATATAACCTTGATCAAAGACACAGATTCTAATTTTCAGCAGCTCAAAGTATAGTGGGGGTAAAACAGGTAAAAAGAGAAATAGTTTAATGAGGGCTTTGAGAGCCAGACTCCCAAGGAAGTCACCTGGGGTGAGGTGGCCTTACGGTTTTGTCTTGCTGAGGACTAAGGGTTAGCATCTGCTAGGGTGAGAGGGCAGGACACCAGGGGAAAAGTCTGTAGGTAAAGGTTGCTGGAGCAGAGCATAAATGTTGAGGAGTCACCAAACCTCGGCCAGGCAGCATGCAGTTCCTTGCCACACTGTGGTGTCTACACTTTTATTTGTTAGCTTTATTAGAATCTGACAAATTCTTACCCCTTCTACCGCTACCATCTTGATCCAAGGCACTGTTATTTCCTTACTGAGATTATTGTCATGGTCTCTTGCTTGGTGTCTCTGTTTCTGCCCATGTATCCTGAGTCTATTCTAACACTATCAGAGTGATTCTGTTAAAATTTAAGTCAGATCATGTCACACTCTGTTTACAGCTTCCAATATTTTCCACTCATTTACAGAAATAAAATGCCCAATTCATTTATTCTCTGTGGCTTTACTGAATCTGCTACCTTCTTCTACCATTCACTTCTCGGCAACGTTAAATCTCTGATCTCACCTCTCATTGTTCTTCGCTCTCCTCTCTTTGCTAAACAGGCTTCCTTGCTGTTCTAGAACACACACATATTTCTAAAGCATGCTCTCTCATCCCAGGACTTTTATGCTTGCCATTTTTCCTGCTTACAATGCTCTTCTCTCTGATCTTTACTTAAATGTCACCTTTTTGATGAGGCTTCCCCAGTTCCTTTTACATAAAGTTGTAACCCATCTTTCTACCCATCTCAGTAATTTCTGTCATCTAATTCACCATTTAACACACTTAGATTTTATTTATTCATCTTGTTTATTTTCTCTCTCACTCCTCCAGCATGTAAGTTTCACAAGGGGAGACATGTTTGTCTATTCATTGCTACATCTTCAGTGCTGACATTAGTGTCTGGGATAGCATGGCATCCCGTTAAATATTTCTTGACTAAATAAATGAATACATCTAGATATACAGGATAGTTACCAATGGCTTCTGAGATGAGATTTCTAAGATGAATGCAAGGCAAAGAGGAAACTTTGGGCTTTTAGGTGTCACTAGGTGTGGTAGGGTTAGTCTATATGGTAACCACAAATACAAAGAGATACTAAAGCTTATATTGTATCCTATAGGTTATATAGTAACCTAAGGGACATATAGGCAAAACCCAGTCAGCTCAGGTCTATCATTGTTACTCTGAAAGTCAGAAATAGAAATAAAATACTAATATCATAATCCAGATGAGTAAGAGGTTTTAATAAACACAAAATGTCAGGCTCATTCTAGGTTCTTTATTTCTGATAGTTTCTTCCCTTCCTTTTCTTAATAGAATTCAAGATTTATTAGAGCTGTTCATAAAGCCTATCAGTAAAAACTATGACCCCTTTCGGCAGAGATTTTGATGTATAATTTTTGGTTACACTTCCAGCTTGAACTCTTTTTCTTTGTAATTTACCCAAAGTGGCTTAAGAAAAACAACAATCTATTGGTTCATTTTGTTCAAAAATTTGTAGTAGGCCTAGATGTAACCAAAGTCTGATCCAGGAGTTCAAATGATGCCAATAGGACTCAGATTTTCCCTACCTCACAGGACTGTTTTCCTCCTGGACTAGTTTCAGTCTCAATCTCTCTCCTCTTGGTGACAAGATGGCTGCTGCAGCACAAGCCTAACTACATTTAAGTATGTAACAGAGAGGAAGTGACTTTTCTAATAGTGTCGTTAAGTCCTAAGCACTCTGATTTGACCAGTTTGAGTTACTACTATGATCTGGGTCTAGGGAAAATGTAATATAGTGATTGGCTCTCTCATGAGCCAACATATGAACTGATGATTAGTTAGAAGCTAAATAAAAGTTAGAATCTGTGTCAAAAAAAGGTCACTGCAATGCATCAAGAGCAAAACACATACTTTCTGTTTTCTCCCAGAATATTTTGAAGATTATTTTTTCATAAGTATCTTAGCAACGAGTTATTGGATTTTATATGAAAATTAATAAAATAATAGCACCTATATGACACATTTTGTCTATTTTGCACTGTTTCCCCATATTTTATGAATGTCAACATAACGTGTAAACTTCAGAAATTACTAGATTATTTTAGAGTTATTACTTTATGGGAATTTAAATTGAGGTTTTTCTTAATGGAAATTTCTCTGATGATGATGATGATAATGATGATGATGATGATGATGATTATAATAACATTTCTATAGGGCATACTTTGTGCCAGGCACTTATTAAAGACACACACAAGCACACACACATACACACACACAGCCCTATAATAAGTGTTGGGTTTATTTTTCACATTTTCTTTCATAAAGAAAGTCTTTGTTTACAGATCTTTTTCTTTATTGTTAAGGAAATACAACTGTTCAAGGAAATTAGGAATTGCAGAGAACTCCTAGGATACATCAGAGGGCCGTAACTCGACTCCTTTTCAGTGTCACCTTAGCTGTATAAACTTAGATCTCTTGTGTGTATCTACCCATATACTGTCAGTGATTGCACAGAACTAGGGGTGAAGTAAATTTGCATATGAGTTAATCTGCCATTCACAAAAATATTGAGGCTAATTAATGCTATCTAGACATGTGAATTTTTTCCTTAACGATGTGCAAAAAAAATTGTGGGTAAAGTATGTAGCAAAATAATGAAAAGCATGAACACTGATATACCATTCAATAAACTGACAACACTTCTTGTTTTGGGGAGTGTATTATCCTATTCCCTGATTCATCAGCACTTCTCTCCGTGATATAAAATCAAGAAAAGAAGTTAAGTTTTTAGGAATAATCCCAGACTGTAGAAATCACTAAGTGAGATAATTCTGTCAGCCTCACTGGCTGTCTTTACCAGGAGCCAATTCAGCGACTTGTGGTAGTCACACAAAGGGAACATATTTTGCATAACTTGACTTCCAAGCCGTGATTATCCCTTGCAGGCTGTTTGTTTTTCCAAGTGGTCCTGCTGATTAGAGGCTCTGAATGAAATCTGTGGTGGTTGATAACCTAGCTACCTTGGCTTTCTGCTACATTAAACCCTTTGGTCTGCTTTAAATGGGTAGCACTAATGCCTGTAGACTTTCTTTACCTTCAGAAGCTATATTTCTTCGCCAAGAATTTGCTTCTTGCAGGTCGTCAAGAAGTATATGATGTGTTGGCAATGTTAATATCACATTGCAGCCTTTGAGATTACAAAGTCTCAGTATAATAGCATGTATCACTTGATTTTGTGATTGAATTTTTGAATAATTTAGTGAGTATTTAATGAATGTTATTTATCATCACCATCTTCACATAATAGACATAGAATTCTCCAAATTCTATTTCAAGGCATAATAGTCCCTTTTGATATTCCATGTTAAAGAGCAGTGTGGCGTAGAAAAAAATGTTATGGTAGAACGTGTTTATTCAAAATTTACATTAGCATATCAAAGCCTTGAAGCACCATTCAGCATTTCGAAAAGTTATCGTTTGTTCAGGAACCCTTTTTTTGTTTTCCATGTGACAACCTTTATCATTCCTTGGAGCTTAATTTCCATGGAGTAATTTCACAAATGCTTATTTGAGCAATGCACAGGTCCTGTTTGTAGGAGGATCATCTCTGTATCTCTGCCAGGTACTGGGGATTTCATGTTTGTAAAAAGACAACAGGAAACCATACAGTCACAACTATGTGCTCAATTTTGCCCTTATAGCACAATGTGGAACAATAAAATGAGTAAGATTGAATCTGGATTTCATGTAATTTTCACATATAAAGAAATAATATTTTTCTTTTGCTTTTTCCCTACCAATTAAAAGATATAAGAACCATTCTTAGCTCGCCAGCTGTGCAAAAAGTCAGCAGATTGGATTTGGCCCATGGACCACAGTTCACTGACTCCTGCTCTAAAGAGAAATTGGTAAACTAAATGATGTCTATGCTTCTTTCCACACTAGTCAGATAGGTCTTCTGTATTAACATTTTCTTACCTTTTTGTGTGTTTTTTTTGAGAATTCTAGTAAACTACCCAATACTTAGTTTAAGTTGTTATCAGTTCAATTAAACTTTTCCTTTACAGTTTATTTCATACCGGTATCTTCCATCCTGAATTGTTTAGAACAATGCATGACTGGGCCACATCAGTCATACTTCCCCTCTGATACTTTGTAATGCCTTTTTCTTTGTTACATGTATCTTAAAGGATAAAGGTTTTGTAGTCCTTTATTTTATTTTAAAGTCTTTTATTTTAGTATTCTATGATACTTTATAGTACCACTGTTAACCAAACTAGCACATAGTTATGTATCTTTCAGCAATCAATCAACGTGTTATAGGAAAACAGACATTGCATAAATCATACAAGAATAAATGTTAACTGTATATTTAAAGTTAACAATCAATTGTCTGCATAGTTAGTAATAGAGAATTGAAATTTAAAAGAGATAGTAATGTGAATATTATTATGTTTGGAGTAGTATGACTAATTCTCAGATGTACATCTAATAGAGTGGGTAAATGGCTTTTTTTCACTTATTATTCATTCATTCTCTTGTTCATTCATTCATTCATTCATTCATAAGTGCTTATTGTGTTCCTATACTGCATGCTGCAGGTTCCAACTCTACAGTGGATCTGAATGCCATTCTCATTGCTAAAACATGACATCGACTCTAGATCCAGCTTTTACTGAGTGTGCATCTGAAATGTCTCTCACGTCAGTCTTCTCCACTCCTGACCCTTTACTCCTGCCTGCATGGGGCCCTCATCATCACTTCACTCAACTATTGATCTTTTCATCTCTAGTCTTAACATGTCTGCTATCTTGTACAGGCATACTTTGTTTTATGGCACTTTATTATGCTTCACAGATATTGCATTTTTTTACAAATTGAAGGCAAGACTCTCTACCAGTAAAAAGATTATAATATGCATTTTATTGCAATACTCACTTTATTTTGGTGGTCTGGAAATGAAACTGTAGTATCTCTGAAGTATTTCTGTACATGGTTTTCATAATGATATTTTTATAAAATAAAACTTTTCATTAAGATGTTGCTAGTTTCCAAGTTTTAACTGCTTAATGATCCCTATACCCTGCAGGATTTGCAGACTTCTCAGGATGTGTAAAGTCTATAAAAAGACCCCAGCCTCTCTCCCCAGTCTTATCTTGTGTTAGTTTGATATAACAAAGTACCACAGACTAGTGACTTACGCGACAGAAATTCATTTTCTCACAGTTCTGGAGTCTGAAAGTCGAAGATCAAGGTGTAGGAAGGGTTGATTTTTCTTAAGGCCTTGCTTCTTGTCTTGCAGATGGCTGTCTTCTCCCAGTGTCCTAACGTGGCCTCTGTGCTATGTACATGCATTCCCAGTGTCTCTCTGAGTGTCCTCATTTCCTCTTATAAAAACATCAGTCAGATTGGAATGGAGCCCACTTTAACAGCCTTGTTTTATCTTAATCACATCTTAAAAAACTCCATCTCCAAATACAGTCACATTCTGAGGTAATAGGGGTTAGGGCTTGAACATATAAATTTAGGGGAACATAATTCAGCCTGTAACACATGTCTTATTTTCTTCCTCTTCCCTGAAAAGCATCATTCATACCTGATATTTCCTATATTGCATCAAAAGTTTCCACACCTCAAGCTTTGTTCAGTCCGTTTCCTTTGTGTGCGAGATCTTTCTTCTATATGGGGCTCTTTGTTGTCTAATGAACATTGATGATGTATCAAGATTTGATTAAGACCTACTTTTTCATTATTGTCTTTTCTGACCTCCTAATGTCTATGGAGACTTTAAATTATAGCACCTGTATCGTGTGATCATGTGTTGTACTAATGTGGGTGTGTCTGTGCCCTGAACCTAGACTGTAATCCACAGACCATGTTTCATTACTGCTCAATGAAGTTTTGTTGAATGAATGACTTCTACAATCTTTGCTGACCTTCTTTAATTTTAATCAGTTAGATAAATTGTTAGATAATAAGGCAATAAAAATACTACAGTGTCTGTGTTACAAAAACAATATTTGTGAAGATACCTATACTATCACCATAAACTGAAGAAGTTAAATATAAAGTGCAGGAAAGGACATTCTCAAAGGTAACGTTATATGCAGTGAATAGAAGTGCATACAAATTGAACTAAAAACTTTTACTTTTAACTAAACTGTTCTAGTTTTGTTTACAAAAAATGATTTGTGTAGGTTTGCTTTTTAAAGACTTAAAAAATTGGGGGAATCTCTTTTTCTTTTTTTCTTCCCCTCACAAACAAAAAGAGCTAGCTTTTCCCTAAAGAAGTTTTATCTTGAAAATTTGCTTACTGAGATACAGATAATTATTTTTATTTTATATTAGAATTTTACTTGGTTCTTTGGGACTTAGAAATTTGAGGAAAAAATATCTTAAAGTAGAAAACTTTCAGTAGAATGATGTACCCATTTTCTAGTGAAATACATAGCAAGTTTTTCTAAAAGCTCATAAGCAGATAGGAATTGAAAGAATTCTTATGAAATTCTCATATACTTAGCTATATTAGAAAAATCTGAGGAAAAGTATGGTTCATTATCAACTATAGTTTGTAAGAAACTCTAAATAGGGATGATGAACTAATGCAGCTCAAAGGAGAGAAAGCCTCTGCCTGATGGTATGTCTATATACAGACAGGTAATGTTTCTTTGGAAGATTCTCAAGTCATATCCTTAAAAATGGCAATGATTATTTGTGTGTGTGTGCGTGTGTGTGTGTGTGCGTGTGAGCATGTATACCTGATAGTTTGAGCCTTGGTTAGGTTTTACCAATTGGTAAATCCATCTATTTATTCTTTCAGTCATTCAACTCATATTTCCAGAGAGTTTGCTATGTGTTGGGTATTCTGCTACATAAACTATGCAGTGCCTTATTGGATTCAGTTTTTACTCATTAATTTTCATGATAAGGTTTTACAAGAAAACACTTGACACATTTGATGAGGGCCTTTCTGCTTGAAAAAAAAAAATGCCAAACATTTAACCTGACTGAAAATGTATCACCAAAGTGCTTGGCTTCTGGCATAAAGCAGAAACTATGCATAAACATATCATAAAACTAGATAAAACAAGAGCAGAGAGCCCAGAAGGGAAAAGTTGTCTTTTAGATACAGTCATAGCAACAACCCAAGCAGTGCCCAAAAGGGCCAGAGGATAAAGCAAACTGAACTGGACTTCAAGTCAACAGACATTTATTGAACTCCAGTTCTGTATCAGGACTGTGATAGTTGCTTTTGGGGATACAGATATGAGGGAAACATCATTTCTGCCCTCAAGGAATTTATAAGGAAGACAGAGATATACAGAACTGCCACATAAGGCAGGATGCATTAAGTATTTGATACAACAAAAGTACTTAGAGAGCTGGGAGGAGAAAGTTGTTCATTTCACCATAAATATCAGGAAAGGCCTCATGCAAAGGGTGAGACTTGAACCATTTCTATAAGGTTAGACAAGTTTTTCAGAGGCAGAGAGTAGGGGAAATAGCAAAATAAACAACAAATAAGAACATTCATGAAGAGGACAATTTCTTTGTGTAGCATTTGGGGTTGGATCAGAGAAGCAGACCTATTAGCAGTGGGAGCTGGTTGAGCAGTCTATGTGATGCTGTTTTTCAATGTTTGGTTCTGGATCCTGAGCCCACAGGGCCGGCAGTCGGGAAGGCAAGATGGGTGCGAAGTGTAGAGATGCTCAGACAAACTGGAACTCCTAAGGCTGAGGCGAGTCCCACAAAAACCCACTGGAACCCATCTGCCTCTCTCATCACTTTTTAGCATCCAACATTGATAATGGGAATGACCTGTAGGAGAAGCTGGAACCATTCTTTATGGAGCTCAATATGCACCAGCCCTGGGTGTGGGACAAGATGGAGGAGAGCAGAAAGGAGGTGAGGAGCTGCACCTGGTTGCTTCCCCAGGCAACCAGCTGAACCATATTGCAACAACAATGTGTGTGAGCTGCAACAGCACCTGGTGCCCCCACAGACCTTCATAGCATACAAGGAATATGGCTGCTGCTTCACATTTCCATTCCAAATCTCATGCAAAGTGTCTTATATGCTCTGCCCCCAACTTGTAACTCAGTAGAGAAGGGGATCCTGGGAAATGGCGTTCCAGCTTGCCTGAAATATAGTAGTCACTCCTTATCCATGATTCTGCTGTCTGTGGTTTCAGTTACCTGTGGTAAACTGAGATCCAAAAATATCAAGTGGAAAATTTCAGAAATAAACATTCATAAATTTTAAATTGTGCACTGTTCTGTTTAGCGTGATGAAATCTCACACCGTCCCACCCTTTCAACCCGGGAATGAATCATCCCTTTAACCAGAGTATCAACGCTGTACATGCTCTCTGCCTGTTAGTCATGAATTAGTCATCACAGTTATCAGATGGATTGTTGTGCTATCACAGTGCTTGTGTTTAAGTAACCCTTAATTTACTTAATTATGCCACATTTGCAAAACTTTTATTACAGTATATTGTTACATTATTCTATTTTATTATTAGTTATTGTTAATCTCTTACTATGCATAATTTATAAGTTGAACTTTATTATAGGTATGTATGTATAGAAAAAATGTAATACACACACAGAGTTTGGTACTATCTGAAGTTTCAGGCATCCACTGGGGGTTTTGGAACATATCCCCTGTGGATAAGGGAGAACGCCTGTAATGCAAATCTACCACATAGTACAAAAACTCAAGATTATATTCTACACATTTATATGTTACCAACTATTTTATTTTCTCAGAGACTACACATTCATCTTAGAACATTACAGAAAATGGAACACCCACCAGACCTAACTAGTACTGAACACTGCTTAGGAAATAACTATTCATTTGCTAAAGCTCAATCAGCTTGTTCATTATTTCGTTGTTTAAATGCCAAAGCACTTGAACTTAACACAAGGCAGAAAATAGAATAAGAGTAAGAGAGAGAGTTATATCTTTTTGCTTTTTTTTCTAACTTAACATAGGGATTCTTACCATTAAAAAACAAATGGAAAGACCCATTCTTCATTTTTGCTGAAAAACTTACAAATTCTAGATACACCAGAGCTCTTAAAGAGATAGAACCGTTTAGTCTTGAGCCCCTATAATAATATGTTGAAACAAATAGGTCAGGTAATAAGTAAAATGATTCATTTTTGGTGGTGAAAATCCCCTTAAAACTCTTTGTTTCTTCCTAGAAATACATATGCATCTGGGTAACGTCATGCACTGGAAGACACACTAAACTATAGGTGAGAAGATGCTTTCTTAAAACATTAAAAATAACAACAACAAGAATAACTCAAGTCAAGCAGGAAGTTTTATGTCAACAAACTAAGTGCAAAATTATTTTTTAAGGATCATGAATTAAATGTGCAACTTGTTTGTACTTTCTTCTTGAATTATGTTGCTTATGAAGAAAAAGTTTTGAAAGGACTAATACATCATCAAAACTAAAACTAGAATTAAACTAAATTAAAATAAAATAGACCAGTGCCTGTTCTTATTTCATCCTCTTAATTAGGTCACCAGTTTTACGCATCTTAGCAGCCAGCATTTTGTCTCCAGAAACAAAAACTGTTTCAGGTACCTCTAAAACTCAGAGACAAAGCGATAAAAGAAGGTAACTTGGAAGGCTATACTAATGTGACCACTCAAAAGTAGAAACTGAATCTGTAGTTCAGGGTCAAAGATGAAATTTGAAAGTAGACAGTAAGTAGAAAAGAAATACTGCATTCAAACTTGGTTTTATTACTTTTCATATTTGAAGCAAGAATTAAATCCAGTAATTCCAGAGCAATTATCATGGTTCTGTGCGATTGTTTTATATCTTTTAGAATTCAGATGAACTGACTATTTCTAAGAGCCTCGCAAAAGAATATAAGTATTTGGTGCTAAATGTAAGAGTCCTATGTGCTAGTCCTGTGATAGGCTAAAACAATTACTAATACCTTAAATTCGAACAGCACTTTTATAAAGTGATTTCACATAAAAGATCTTTTTTGAAATAACTGTTATGTGTCATATATTCTATTTCATGGACAAGGTGAGTTTTTTGGTAAGATGAGCCGAAATAGGAAAAGTGACAGAAAATTTACAGACCTATGGAATAATATTTCACAATGGTGTATTCTTTATAATTATCCTGGCTGAATAGCACCATCCGAAGTTCTTAAATCATCAACAATGCCATTTTTACTGTAGAGGATAAGAGTTATGATCCTTTGACTCTTTAAATTTTCTTCCTTGACAAAAGTGATCTACCTCTCTAGCCAACCTGTCTTGATGATCCATAACGTTGCTACCCTGGTGCCAGAGTGAATGTGATAGAGGGCTCCTAAAAGACTCTTGGTGTGAAGAAAGTGTTGCTTACATATAACAGGAATCTTGTAAGATTGAACTGGGAAGATGCTGAATTTACTATTACATTGTTAATTTTGCTATTTGGGTTTATATAACATATGAGTAAGGTTTTTAAAAGATTTCAAACATGATATTAGTTTCTTTATATCATGACTTACCTTTTAATACTACATGCATGTCAATAGGAGATTGTTCTAATCAATTTCCATTGAGAACCTTAAACAGACACTAAAGTAACAGTTGTTCAGCAGTTATGAGTTACTTACTCTTCCTCTCTGATCTGATCCATCACAAAATCTAGTCGTTTCTTATTATTTCAGCCATCACTTTTCCTAAAGTGGATACTCAGTAAAAACAGTCCAAAGTGTGACCAGATTAGCTATATTATTTAAACCAAATCTTTCTCAATCACCTACTAGATTTCTAATCCTGAGTGCTCTATGGATTCATCAAATTTAGGATGACCAGAAAGAAGTTATTGTCTTCTCCCTTAAAGCTGTATTTAGAAAAAGACAAAACAAAACAAAACAAAACAAAACAAAACAAAACAATTCCTTCTATCTATTAACAGTATCACCATCCACTGAATCTTCCAAGGTTAGCAACTTTGTAGTCATTCTTAACTCTATATCATATCAATCGTTCTGTCTTGTCAAATCACCATCGTGTTTCAAACTCAACTTCTCCAATTTATTCCAGTCCAGGTGCTAGTCAAGGTAATCTTTATTTATTGTCTGGATCATTACTGCATTTTAAAAAATAATCTCACTATTTTGGCCCCCCTGGTTGCCAATTACTTTCCTTTAATTTTAGTGGCATATTTTGGGGAGGATGGATGTTGCTTAAAACAATTCTCTGCTTACCTATCTCGACTGGCTTATGAACTGTTTAGCAGAGGAAACTGGCCCTTTACAAACTAGTCCATGAAGCAGGTTCAGAAAAATGGAGCAATGATTATGAGGTAATGTGCTTTTGTATAAGTAGAAGGGAATTCAGGTGTTGGCAATGATACTCATTAATAATGTGAAACAATGCATCTAGACTGAGGTTGAAATCTAGGAGAACCTGGTTTTGCCTTAATGGGACACATTAGGTAGGTAGTGAGCATCCCTCAGTATGGCAGGGATGGGTTCCAGGAATCCCCACAGATACCAAAATCCTCAAATGCTTAAATCCTTTAGTCAGTCTGATGTATCCGCATCCATAGGTTCTGCATCCATGGTTTCAAGAGAATAAAGAAAGAGAGAATTGTAGAATGGAGTTAGTTGTATGTAGCAGAATTCTTTTGCATGGCATTCATGTACCTTCTTTTCCAGGTGCTCTCACACATACATTCTTTGCTTTAGCCACACATTTCTGAATGTGACTTGAGTACATCGTGTACACACAGTAGATCACACTGTATAGAAAGTGCTTGGATTAGGAAGATGAATAATTTAAGACCGAACTTCTGTTATTGACTAAGGTATTTTAAAAATATCTAAAGCATAAAAGTTTAGAACTGTTATGAATTTCCTATTGTTTGTAACATTTGTAAATATAAAATTACCCTCCTTACTCAATTTAATGTTTGTCTTATTAACAGAATAAATAATTATTAATTTATTAAGTTTTTCACTCAGTAAGTATTTTCTGAAATCTGATTACATTCTAGATACTGTGATAGTTGCTGAGAACAGGTCTATAAACAAAACACATGGTCCCTATTCTCAAGGAATTTATAGGGAATGTAGTTATTATTACAAATAATACTGATATCAATATTATTTACCTTGGGATTGTGGGCTGGGGGAGAGGATAGAGTCATACTCTAGAACTTGGTATATATTTTTTTGTGATATTTTACTTTCGAAATGGTTCTGATAAAGAATAAAGTATTAGATTTTATTTTCAATGATTATTATTTTCAATGATTTTTTAGATTCTCCCTTGTAAAGGGGAATTTAGACCTTTAATTTTTTTCTACTATGCCTAGTCTACCTTTGTCATCCTGATTTATACTTTTACTTTAATGCATAATTTCTCTTGTCTTTTATTTTTCTTAATAATTTGAAAGGTATCACTCACTCTTTTGTTTATTCTACTAGTTTCTGTTTAAATCTTTCCAAGAGAACATTGAAAATTTTTATTTATGTAATTGTTAGCTAAAGCTAAAGCACATCTCAGCTTTTAACTCCCCCTTTGAGAAGATGAAAAATTCAATGCCTTATTTTTCTTTTCCTCTTAATTTGGGTCTTGAGCAATGTATCCTAAAGCTTGGTGTGTGTGTGTGCATGCGTGTGTGTGTGTGTGTGTGTGTGTGTGCGTGCGCATGTGTGTGTAAATATAGTCTTTAAATTTTTTTTTTATTTTTCAATAACAGTTGGCATAAACATTATATAGTTTTATGTGTACAACATAGTGATTAGACATTTATGTAACTTAAAAATAATCAACCCAACAAATCTAGTACCCATCTGATACAGTACCTAGGTACAATATTATTGACTAAATTCCCAATGCTATATTTTACATCCCTATTTTATAACTACTAATATGTACTTCTTAATCCATTCCATTTTTTCACCCAGCTCCCATAAACCCCTCCCATCTGGCAACCATCAAAATATATTGTGTATCTATGAGTTTGTTTCTGTTTTGTTTATTTTGGTTTTTAGATTCCACATGTAAGTGAAATTGTTTGGCATTTGTCTATCTCTGTCTGACTTACTCCACTCAGCACAATACCCTTTAGGTCCATCCATGTTGTTGCAGATAGTAAGATTTTATTTTTTTGTGGTTAATATTCAATTGTATATATGTACCACCTCTTCTTTATCCATTCATCTATTGATAGACACCCAGGTTGCCTCCAGATCTTGGCTATTGTAAATAATGTTATACTGAATATATAGATTCACATGTACCTTTGAAGTAGTGTTTTGTGTTTGTTCAGATAAATACCCAGAGTGGGGTTACTGGGTCCTTTTTTGTCTCTTGTTATAGCATTTGTTTTAAAGTTCACTTTGTCTAGTATAAGTATTGCTACCTTAACTTTTTTTGTTTGTTTGTTTCCATTTTCTTGAAATATCTTTTTCCATCCCTTTACTTTTAGTTTGTGTGTCTTTCCATCTGAATTGAATCTCTTATAGGGAGCATATGTAAGGGTTTTGTTTTCTTATCCATTCATCCACCCTATCTTTTGATTGGAGTATTTTACATTTACATTTAAAGTAATTGTTGATAAATATGTAGTTATTGCCATTTTATTATTAATCTTTTAATATTTTCTCCTCCTGCTCCTCTACCTCCTACTTCTTCCTCCCCTCTCCCTCTCCCCCTCTCTCTCCTTTTCCTTCTTTCTTCTTAAAGAAATGCCTCTAAGATTTCTTACAATACTGGTTTGGAGTTGTCTGGGAAGATTTTTGTCTGTCCTCTGATTCTAAAAGATAGGTTTGCTGGATAGAGTAATCTTGATTATAGGTCCTTGATTTTCATCACTTTAAATATCTCCTGCCAGTCCCTTCTGGCCTGCAAAGAATCTGTTGAGAAATCAGCTGACAGTCTTATGGGGGCTCTCTTGTAAGTAACTAAATACTTTCTCTTGCTGCTTTTAATTCTTTTTTTGTCTTTAACCTTTTTCATTTAAATTATGATGTTTCTTGGTGTGGACCTCTTTGGGTTCATCTTATTTGGGACTGTCTGAGCTTCCTGGGGTTGTATGTCTATTTCCTTCACCAGGACAGGGAAGTTTTCTGTCGTTATTTTTTCAAATAGGTTTTCAATTCCTTGTTTTCTCTCTTCTCCTTCTGGTACCCCTATGATGCAAATGTTGGTATGCTTGATATTGTCCCAGAGGCCCCTTAAGCTATCTTCATTTTTTTTGGAATTTGTTGTTGTGGTAGTGGTTCTGATTCTGTATTTTCTGTTACCTTATCTTCTAATTCACTGATTCAAACCTATACTTCATCTAATCTGTTGATTCTCGGTAACATATTCTTCATTTCAGTTATTGTGTTCCTTATTACTTACGGGTTCTTTTTTATGTTTTCTATCTTCATTTTCATGTTTTCTATCTCTTTGTTTAAGTTTCCACTAAGTTATTGGCATTCTTATAACCAGTGTTTTGAACTCTGCATCTGGTAGATTGCTTGTATCCATTTCATTTAGTTCTTTTTCTGGAGTTTTGTTCTGTTCCTCCATTTTTTTTTCTTATATAGTAGGTGTCCTGGAAGGCCCAGTAGCTCAGTCTTCCCTGATCATCTGAGCCAAGTGCTCCAGGCATGTCCCTTGTATGGGTTATATGTACTGTCTTGCTGTAGTTGAGCCTTAGTTGCTGTTTGCATGTCAATGGGAGGGATTGACCCTAGGGCTGATTGATGGTGAGGACTGGCCAGTGAGGAGCTGCCCTATTGAGCAGGATTTGCTTTAGTAGGGCTCTGGCACCTGTACAGTCTTCCCTTTGGGTGAGTCATACTCTGATGCAGCCTTGGGTGGTGCTCTTGCTGGATTCAAAGCCAGCTACCAGGTGTGCTGGCCCTCAAGCATCCTGGGAAGGGCCCCATTGTAGTCCAAGTTCAGCATCAGCCTGTGTTCTGCCTAGGGCCAACTATCAAGAGTCACCAAGCGATCCACAGTTGATTGCCACCCACACTGGGCTTGAAGGTGCCTCAAGAGGCCAAGCTGCAAATCCAGGCCAGTTGCCATGAGTGCCAGGCTTGAGGCTGCTCAGTGAGAGGTATGGGGTACACCCAGACTAGATGCTGCTTGTTTGAGTTTTGTGAAGCTTTGAGAAAATTTAAGAAAGTTCACAGCATGAGCCAAGACAAGCCATTTGTGTGGAAAAGCCCCTGGAAGAAGCTTGGATGGGCCTGCAAGTTAGGTAGGGCAGAGTCTGAGGGAATCACCTGGGCGAGGAGACCAGTGTTAGCCAGATCGATGGAGACTCAGATATAGTGCATGCCTTTGTCTGCAGCCTGCCAGGATTAGGGAGGGATCAAAAAAAGAACAATGGATTGTCCCACCACTTTTGTCTGGGAGAAAGCTGCCCCTCCAGCCCTTGCCCTAAAGAAAGACAATTTGGTTTATCCCTGGATATCCCTGGCTCCTTTCAAGCTGCTGCTTCAGCGCTGGAGCTCAGAGAGAGTGAGTCCATCAGTAAGTAAGACTCTGAATGGGCCTCTTAAGAGAAATGTCTGCAACTCCTGTAGTCCTCTGTCTCATTCAGTCACAATCTCTGCTGGTTTCCACAGCCAGAAATTGTGATGACTCCTCTTCCTAGTACTGGGACCCTGGGCTGTGGAGCCCAGTGTAGGGCCAGGACCCCTCGATCCTTTGGGGGGACCTCCGGAGCTAAGATATCCTTCTTGATTATCAGCAGCCACATGTGGGTGTGTGACCAACTTGTTCCATGTCACCATCCCTCCTATCAGTCTCAAGGTGGCCTCTTCTGTATGTCCCCAGTTCTAGTACTTCCATTCAGCTAGACTTCAGGAAACTCCCAGTGATGGTTGTTTTGTAGTTTGGTTTTAATTTTGATGTTGTTGTAAGAGGAGGTGAGCATTTGCCTACTCCACCATCTTGACCAGAAACCTCTGTAAAATATAATCTTAAATATTGTGATTTAAAAGACCAAAATAGGTATTCAATCTTAGACAACTACCGCACCAAATCCTTCTTTGTAATCCTAGAAATAGTCTTTTTCTCTTGAATGGGAAAGAACATTTTTTCTTGTTAAAGCATGATGTTTTAGAATATGCTTTTCATAAATATTTTAAGTAGGGTAATGATATTTGTATTTTATTCTTATTAGAAGATTAAATGTGTGCAGGCAATTGCATGAATGTATTCATACCTATTGAAAACTGATGTATTGTGGATTGTCACCAAAAGAGAAAAATGATCATTATTATCTATGATAATCATTTAAAAATGGAAGTGAGTGCCATAGTGCCATAATATGAAATAACTTAGATTATAGCTCTCAAGATCCCAATGGTACAAAGAGAATAATACCATTAGGAATTAGAAATTAAAAATCCAGGTAAAAGCTAAAGTGTGAACCAGACAGTCCAGGTTTAAAAGACCAAAGCAGCTCTTCAGTTTTAGGGCAACTTAAGGCATCAGATGACTTCCTTGTCATCCCACAAACTTTAACATTGAGAAATTGAATATATAGCAGCTTTCACCCTGGAGTATTTTACAGGCTAGCAAGGTCTTAGGGGTCATTTTATCTGAACATTTCATTGTGCTATAAAGAAATGGATGTTCAGGTGGCTGAGCTCATTAGCAGTAGTATCTGGACCAGAGCCTGTGTGTCCAATAATAGATTTGGGTTTCTTTCCATTACCTACAGTTGCCTCTCATCTTAGTCATCAAGTTTGTGATTAAATAGTAAATGTTAGAGATTACACTTACAAATTATATTAGTCAATGTGGATCAACCAATGTAAGACCCTGACATTTCTTCTACTAATAAACCAGTCTGATAAATTTAGCTGCTTCTTCTAACATTAGTAATCAAAATGTTTTTGACTCGTTGAAAGTATACTTAATTTCTGAGAGGAGCCCACAATATCATTCATCCTAAGCAGTCCATAATATTCGAGCAATCTGTTTATTCATTTAAACAAATACATGCAAGTTGTCATCTCAGTGACAACTTTTGTCCACGAAGCATAATTCATCTTTGGTTTCAGATTGATACATTGGGGCATTAAATTTTCAGCACTGCATTTTATTTCCCTTTTGTGGAGTAATAATACTGCACATTAACATTAAACCTCAAAAACACTCATGGAAAGGCATTTTAAGCTACATTAACAGCAACTTTAGATAGCCATAAAGCTTTTATTCTTTCCCTACAAGATAAATAATCAAACCCTTTAAATGGCTGAGGCATAACAGTGCTACTAAAACAAATGGATACATATAACGATCTGGTCTTTCTGAACATATACAACGCATGCTATCTGATAAAGAGTCCCTTCCCACAACAAACTAAGGAAATCTTTAGTATATCTTTATCATATGAAAGTTTTCTTAAATTTTTTAGCTCTTTTAAAGCTTCTTCATTACTGGTTCTTAGCCAGTGATCACTGTAGTAATTTGAAGAGAGATATGGGTATCTGTTTCTGTTTTTGTGGGGATGCTTAGATTAACTATTACACATTATAAGACTAATTACTGGTGTCTTTCAGTAGAAGGTAATCCAATAAATAGAATTTTGTAAAGCAATTTGTTTGGTATATAATGAATTCAATTACATTTATTAAATTGTTCATAAGTATACCTGTGGCACTGTAAATTGACAACAATGAAGTGAGCCAGCTCTGACTTGGGGAACTCCCATAACAAAGTGCAGGCTAGCTGTCAGGAAGGGAGCCAGGGTGGTGAGTGAATCGGTGGATCATTTGGGAATCCATGTCAAAGGAGAACACAGCTCAGAAAGGAGAGCATAATCCCTAAAGAGCTACCAGCAGAAAAATGAATGCTAGATGCCCTCCCTTTTTTTCTTCAAGAAATAAAAGCTTAAATGAGCTGAAAGAAAGCAAATCTCATGAGCTCTAGGAGTTTTGTAAATAAAGAGACCAGCCTTCCAGTGGGAACAAGGCTAGAAGACAGCTTCTTATAAGAGGTGCCACAGCAATCATGTTTTATGTGCAAAGTTAGCTTCTCTATACTCTTTATGCTTCCAATTTTTTAAAATAGAGACCAGCAGACACCACTTAAAGCCTTATCTCCTTCACAATGCCTGGAATGTGATGCATCAGAGATTTATTTGAATTGCCAAGCAAATGTGCAACAGAGTAAAAGTGGATAATCAGTAATATACCTTAATATAAGTAAATTAAATGCTTTCTTGATGTTATTTAACTGAGCTTCAGGGTAGAAAGGGTTCTTGAGTTTAGCCATGACATATGAAATAAGCAGAAGACATGCGTTGAGAAATTTTAGGTCTCATGTCACTATAGACCCTTATTCCTTAAAGGACTATTGGTCCTCTCCTTCAGGTATTTAGCTATCAAGAATAGGCATCAAATCAGTTTTCAATATTGAAAGATTTCCCTTCTTTATCCATAAAGCATAAGCAGAAATCCTGATATAAGGGCACACTTGAAACAAATAAAGTAAATTCCCCTGGTGGGTGGTGGGTTAACCTGACTACATGACCTGAAGATCTTGTGACCATTGCTGAGAATATCTCCTCCGGCTTTCAGATTTTCCCATTTCCAAAAAGGGGGGATTAGATAATAACAATAATAATACCAATGTTGATTGCCAGCCCTGTGGTCTTTTAGTCTTTATTAAAATAAGCAGGTTTTATTATCCTTCTCTATAGAGAAGAGGAAACCAAGGCTCAGAGCATTTGTTTTATACATTTGGTGAGAGACAGAGAAGAGATCCAAACTTAGGCCATTAGATAAAAATGTCTATTAGGTTCATCTGACTCCCATTCTCTCACAGTCTGACTTTATGATCTATATGATACAAGTCATTGTAAAACAAAAACCAATGTATAATTATAAGGAACTTATATACATTAAAGGTCAATAGTAAGAGAGTAATACAATAAAATATTCTAATTGATATTCATGAAAATATACAAATCTATCAAAATACCCCATTTTTGTTTCTAAGGTTAAGTCATATCATTTTCAGTGATTTGTTATTTTTTATGTTCATTTTAAATAATGAATTTTAAATCAGAATGAAAGTAAACCCCTTCTTCAAAAACGGTGTTAACTTAAAACGTACTTCCCCTTTGGTTAAGTATAGATATGAGATGAATAAAGTATGGTATTTAGCAAACTACAATTTTATTTGATTCAAGTACATGAAATATTATTGGTAAGAACAAAGTCTTGACTGTTCTGTTAAGTTTTTAGTCTTAAATGTAAAATATCCAATTATTCATGAGTCATTTTCTTTTTTCTTAACTTTTCAGTTATGTCCTTAGGACAAATCATAATGTGTGGGGATTTAGAATTAGCATTATTTAAATAACCCTAGGGACCATGACTGAGTTCTTAAAAGTTATGTGATATACTTTCACCTTTAAGTTCCACATGAATCAAGATAATCACAAAGTCAAATATATAAAATTAAGATTATGTTTTGTTGTTTAGGCAATTACAAAGAACGGAGTAGAGAAGGAAAAATAGAGAGCCATTGAAAAAGGCACATTCAAATAACATCCCATTTATGAATCCTTTTGTCTTCTTGACACTGGCAGTTGGGGCTTCCTGATAGAATGTGGGAAACCCCACATTCTACTGCCAATACCTTGTTTTGCTTGGAGAGTTTCTTCTTTTAGTAATACAGCTGTACTAGTTAACAAAAGTATGTCTGTCCTTTCTTATTCTTAGATTAATTCTTAGAAGAATATTGAATTTATGATAAATGCTCAATGGTATAGCACATTGCTTTAAACAAAATGTCTTTATTCTTTTACAACTTGGATAATAACTAAGGCAATTCGACCTAGTGAATATTATCGTTATATCCCTCGGAAGGTGTATAAGGAACGTCGGCTTTTAGGAAACGTACATCTTTGGGGTGCTCTGCTGAGATAGGCAGTGGAATGAGCTGGGGTCCAGGAGCCAGGGATCTTGGGTAACCAACCAACTCATGACTTTAAAAGGGGCCTTCTTTAAGCTCATCATCTCCCTTCTAATTTTTTCCTTATGTACAAGATGAGAGAGTAGTTATGTATTTGAAAAAATTATAATCAGCTATATAATTTGAGACTCGTAGAGTAAGAAAAGTGATTTTTAACTTTTAATTCTTTTTTTTAAAAAAGTCAGCACACTTGGAGAATGAAAAAATTGTATTATCTAAACACAAGTATATATATATATATATATATTCAAAAATAGCTCTTAACCTGTTTACATATCTTCTCAAGATTTGGGTTTCTTTCTCAGCTCTGCGTTTTTATGTATTAACACTGCAAAACTAAGTTCACAGCAGCAATGCAATTAGCAAGCTCTCTGAAAAACTACCTCCGTTTGTGGCTGCTAATGTATTTGCTATAGATTTTAGTGACAGAAATAGTGATATTAATGTCGTCAACATCCATGTCACTGCTTGCAGGCATCATGTAAACCAAAAGGTTACATTTTGAATTATGAAAGGCTGCGTTAAAAAAAAAGTCCTTCATTTTTTCTGACTTGTCACATTAGAGTTTAAGATTATGTTATAGGTGCTCAGAATTAATCATAACATGTTAGGCTAGGTAGAAATAAAATATAATGTGAAAAGTCTATATTGCTGATTTAAAATATTTTAAATGTTATGCTATACTCTCAATTATAAGATGCCATTTTATGAATAGCCTCTACCTTTAGCCAGGTAAATTTGTTTGTGTTTACCATCAGACATATCTTAATAAGGACACATTTCTCTACTTGAAAATTCTGAATAATACAAGAAAACAATGTAGAAAAGTTATGGGTTTTGAATTACTAAAAGCAGCTTACACACATATGTATGTATACAAGAAGTGTATACACTAGGTGCCTGACTATTTAATGTTACAACCTTATGGAGCTGGTTATTATTACATCCACTTTAAAGATGAGAAAACTGAGATTAAATAACTTGCCCCAAATCACACAACTATAAAGTGAATGCATTATGGTGAAAAGGAGGATTATTAGTCTCTAAAATCAATATTCACATATGATTCAAATCTAGACTCCTAACTATATTCATAACTATGATTTTAACTATTATTTCTACTGTTTTTGATACCAGTTTTCGTCTTATAGGAAAATATCATTGTTTATTTTGAGGATAGGATTGAAAAGTAGTGCAGACTGATCCTTAGGGTAATATGTTTATGTGTGGTGGGAGTGGCAATAACAACAACTTCCTAGGGATACTTGAAGGCCGAATCATCTCTGTGTGTTCCCATTGATTGCTTTCCTTATATTAATTAACACCATGCTCTGAAAGCAAAAGGTGTGAATGGCTTTTGCTTCTTCCTTTTTATCTCTTTTAAAAAAGCACAAAGAAAGTATTAAAAAAATGATGAGCCATTGGTCTGTGCAACCTACAGCACTTAAAAAAAAAACTAATAATGGGACCTAAATATTTTATTAAATAGGATAATTTAAAAATGTGAACCAGAAATTTTGCTATCCATGGTTAGATTCCTGCTTGAGAAATTTCTTTTTCATATGCTAGTTTAGTTAAATCTGTTTCCAACAGTGGCATTATATTTTGGAGACTATATCCCTTGCATTTGCAGGAACTTCTTTCAAGGATACAGATTTTTACAAGGCTGTCTACCACTTAATAATTAACAAAGTTAGCTAATATATTTATTCATTTTATGTACTTATTCATTTATCAAATATTTACTAAGCACTTACTGCCGGTTAGGCATCCTGCTAGATGCTAAGGATAGATAGTGTTAAAAAAAAAAGTAGTTGGAAAAATCCAGATTGATAGATTTTGTTAGAATTACAAGTTTTTCTAAAACCAAAGTTGTGGTCACTGAAATGGGAGAAAATCTCTTCCGCTTTATACATATACCATTGAAGGTCTTGTTTTAATATGCAGTTAGCATTGTAAATAAATCCTGATATCTCCAGTAAGAAAGCCCATTTACATAACATAATAAAATCTATAGATCTATTATTAGGGAGTGAGATCTGATTTTATTTATCCTGAAAAATCTCTGTTGAATTTGTTTTGTTTTTTTAAACTCAGACCAAAGACAAATTAGAAGCTACACACGGGAAAGCAAAACTGGTTTGATTGTTTTGGCCAGTTTTTTTTATGTTTCAAGTCAAGATTTAGTGAGTAAGAAATAAAAGTTATGTCAGCATCTTGTGTGGAGTCTTACATTACATGCTATTTATTCTTAGTGGTATTATGGGTTGGAATGAGGTGATCATGGAATTCAGAGAATCAGGTGTTTTGAGCCTGCTATTTTATTAAGTAACTCAAATATTAAAAAATGCATGAAGCTTCGGATTGTAATCAGTCTATGTTGGGAGAAAAATTGTTTGTAAAACAATTAAAATGTCAATGACTTTAGTATTTTCCAGCTCTGAAAAAACAAGTATAAATGCATGTTCTTAAGCCATTAACTAGAATTTTTCTGAAATTCTCAGAAACTAAACAGAGATCAAGGATATATTGAGGGTTAGTTTTTGAAGTCAATCAAATAATAATGGTGATTGTAACATTTGACATCTAAATGGTATTAACTTTTGGCTGTTGCATGGATTTCATTAAATTCAATGAGATTTTTGTTATACATAACTTGCCAAAGAAAATTTGCATACCAGAAAAGAAGTAGTTGTGGAATTTATTCATTAGCTTTTTTTATACATGAAGGTCTACAAATGCAAAGGTTTGATTTTGGATGGAATTCATTTGGATGTATTACCGGGAAGGGTATCTTTGCATTGCAGGCTGCCTAAATTTGGAAGAATTCAGCCCCACTGATATTCTTTGTTCTTTGCTGATTCACACTGAAATATAGTTGTGTCTAATGCCAGATATTCAAAGAATGTCACCATTTCAAGGGCTGTTGAAGGCCTCCAAATCCAGATCAACCTAATCCATGGCAGTTACCAGGGAAAGAGGTTTATGGGTATTTAGTTTTTTTTACCATTATCCGTAGTATTTTTTCTTTTCATGTTTTCTTGATCATTGCATTTCACTTCTAATTAAATCCCTCAACTCACTGCTGATGTTAAGAATGAAGGGAGACATGGTATTAGCCTTTGGTTTTTGTTGATTGATTTAAAAATGACAAAGTTTTGTTAGTTATACTGACTGACCTTTAAATTACTATTTAAAAACTGCTTTTCTTCTGTTTGATTTCAGAAGTGACCTGGAAAAAACATTTTTTCTGATGCCTGTGATTGAATGGAAGCTGAGATCTGTCAATCAAACCTTATCTTACCAAATTCAATTTAGAATGTTATGTTCTTCCTTTTCTGAAGTAACATCAATTAAGTACTATCACAAATTTTCAGTCATAATATGAAAATTTAATTTATGAAAATTATATTTTTCTGGAAAAATAATTTTCTTTTTTCAAATTTACTTTTGCAGTCATTAGATTAGTCATTATACCACAGGTCTTATGAAGGTGAACTTTATTGGCAACAAAAGTACATTTTAGATAGACAGGAGAGGCAGCCAGGGCCAGTGTAACCCTGGTTGCTAGATTCACAACATAGATTAGAGGGAGTTAACCTCAAAAGAAGGCCAAGCCAACTAGTGTTTTGTGGACTGAGGTTACATACACTCAGGATCTCTTCTTCTAGAGGGAGATGGAAATATGGGGCAGAGAAATGCGGTAGGCTTCAGAACAGAGTGCAATGCAGAATCCTAGGCCTTAAGATGGAGGCAGAAGACAGAATGAGGAAAATGGAGCAAGAGCTTTAATCTCACTCAGAGTTGGGTACCAGAGCCCCACATCCTGGCTGCTATGTTTTCTGGCTCTTAGCATACCCAGTTGCCGGAAACTGGAGATGAAAAAGACAAAATAAATTCGGCAGAGTCTGAAACTTATTAAGTATGGTAGAGAAGTTGGATTTATGAAATTAAAGTTTTGAAAGAGGTTAAGCATTATTTTTCTATTCGTTTCTATAACTCAAAACAGCGGTGTACATTTGAGGAAGAGTCTGTGGGATGACTTCAGAGAGACTGAATATTCTCAGTGATATTGGTATGCCACAGATTTCAGAACAATTCTGAAGTACAGCACATTGTTCTCAATCCCCTAGTCTTCGATTTGTCTCCTGATAATAAATAATGTAAATAATACTAAAATTAAATGAAAGCCCATTTCACAAGAAAACAAAACAAACCCCCGAACATTAAAATGACAGAAGAGTCCCCAAACAGAGTGGAAAGCCCTAGAGTGGTGGCCTCACCATGGTAAAACTAAATCATCAGTACAAGCAGGTTCTAATAAACCATTCAGTGTGATAAAGGGGCACTATTATGTTACAAAGCCCAGAAGGCTCTGCTATTGCTACTACCACGAAGTGAATAGGTTAAAAGACTTTAAATGGGATTGTCATGGCTTTCTAAAGCAAAAATTCAGGGCTACAGGCAGATAATATGCCTTTATTAATGTATAAAGTAAGACACTAATACAAATTAGAAGTATCTATGATGTTAGACAATCTGGTTTGCCTCATTCAAAAAATCAGGGAACATAGCCAGGAAGAAAACAAATTTTACAGAAACAATTCCAATAAAAGTCTTTTTTGGATAATGAATTCAATTTTCTTGTTGAATAGAAGCTTCTAAAAGAAAAGTAATTGATCAATTAATGTTTATCTAATAACTTTTCAGTACCTACAATGTTCCAGACTCTGGGGTAAGTACTGGTACCCTTCAGGCCCAGAGCTGAGCAGACATCTATTCTGTCTTTTATGTTGTTTGTGTAAAACCCATGCAAAACTTCAAAATAAAAGGCTATTTAAAAAAAGTTGCTTCCATTATTTTGACATTTTTTTTGATCTGTATGATTCTAACAACTTTCTGACCTTTAACTGCAGAAGGTAAAATAAAAAAAAAAAATAAAGCTGTAAAAACAGTAACATTTGTAAATCTTAAATGTTATTCTTGTGCAACATTATGCATTTTGTGAGAGACTGTCATCACTTAGCCAACCATTAAAAGTAATTGTTTTAGATATTACGTAATGATCTGACATGGAATTTATTATAACGTTTGGAAATAAGGAAGGATATGAAATATTCTGTATTATTTTGATATAAACTCCTGGAAATAGAATCCTGGAACTGTGTGCTACAGCCATGCTTTCAATTATGTTACTAAGTAATCACACATTAAAGTCTAATGAAAAATGATCCTTTATTCCCATGATGCTCTATCCTATTGTTTTCTAAATGGATTTCTTGAATAAAGATGCAAACTTGAATGGAAAATTTATTTATGGTGTTATATTCTTTTTTTTAGTGCTTTCTCACATAATATAAATTTAAATGCTATTTATTTATAATTTGGTCATGTTTTATTTCAATAGTTGAAAAATACTTAATCATAATGACAAATTTTCCTTATGTGACTCAAAATATTGTCAAGATTCCCTTATGGCAAAGTTGATGCAACCTACAATTGTCCCATAATGGGTTCCTTCATTTATTTTCTTGAGGACATACTAATGAGAGTGCGTTTTGCAATGGATTGAATGTGTTCATAACTATATAATTTGTTTTCCCAACAGTGCTTGTGTGTGTGTGTGTGTGTGTGTGTGTGTGCATTTTTGTGTGTTTGTGTATGGTTGAGGAAGTGGTTCAACAGATTATTATTGATTCTTAATCTTCCTTTGAAACTGGCCTAACTGTGAAGCAGTTACCACATGGTATGAAGTGATGGTAAAGGGGTCTCTTTAAAAGCATACAAAGATAAATCCTCAGGAGAAAATATTTCTATTACCTTAATCATAAGCCACTAGCATTGTAGATTTGACTAATAATTGAACAACAGTGTGCCCTGTGCACTTAGATCTGATTTGGCAAGGCATTTATTCACATATCCTGTAGCTAGTTCAAAATGGTAGCTTAACATTGACAGCCTTTGTCCAATCAAAATGGTCAATGAAATAATTCTGTATGTATCTACCTGTGTAAATAGACTTTTAAATTAAAATTTTCTATTTTTTCAGGGTTAACATAGCATGTAGCTAGCAGCCCCAGGTATGAATCTTTCTGAGTTCTTATGAAGATATGCAAAGATCAAAATTGACAACAGCAAAGCAAACAAATAAACAAAAAAGGAAAACAACACTAGCGGTGATCCTATTACCAAGATCTGAAAGGATGCTCTAGTAACTGACTATAAGGATGATGTATCTGGACTGAAAAAGCAACCATGGTCCAACCTTAATAAAAATAATTTCACATAAAGTGTGGAGACCCATTTCCCCCCAGTGTTTACTTCTTGATCTGCATGATCATCACTCTCTGAGGCAGAGTACCGGCCATGTGTCGTATTTTTCCACTAGTTAGAAATGCCAAGCCTCTCTCTCTCTCTCTCACACACACACACACACATGTGTATACACACACATACACGTACACACACACACACACACACACACACGCTTGCGGGTGCACACGCGTGTGCAGAAAGTAGCCTAGGAATTGGAGAATTGGTATTTAATTGCATTCTGGATAATATAGTTGCCAGAACAAAATACTGAGTAGGGTGTGTGTGGGTGGCATTCTATACTGACAATTACAGCTTTCTATACCCTTTACTCAACCATGATGAAAAGAAACAAATAACGGATGTAGAGTTAAGAAAGACTTCACCAGACAAATTCTACTAGAAACTGGTAATTGGACTCTGTAGATTCAAGAAAGGCATACAACCAGAGAGAGTAGATTAATAAATAGAATACCTTTTCTGTTCATTGATAAACATTGGATGTGTCTGCATAGGTATCTCTTGCTTCCTGGATGAATCAACAGAAAGCAATAATAACAAAAACAAAACATATAAGAAGTATACAAAATACTCTCATATCAAGCAAGGTAAAGCAATCATCGTTCTGAAAAGTCAGACTAAATAAATTATGAAAATGATTTGTGTAACTAGATAAAACTATTTCAGCACTAACAATATGATGCATGAGAATTCAGCTTCACAGAAAAGCACAAGAAGAAAGGCTAAATGAAAAGAAACAGTGCTCATAGAAGATGGATAAGATAAAGATGAATTTCTGTACCATGATAAATTCACTAAGATAATTAAAATCTGTACTGAGGGCAGTAAAGGGCAGAGGCAAAACTTGGAAAATGACATCATCGAGCTGAGGAACAAATTTGAGAAGGACTTCCATAAAGCAGGTAAAGAAGTAAAATCAATTTAAACATTTCAAAAGAAGATGACATGTCTGAAGAATAGAGAGTAGAGATATAAACCTAAGAACTATAGCTATCCCCAAGGGGTAAAGCAAACAAATATTCAGAATAATTGTTGACAATTTTACTAGTGAAAAAAAATGATCAAAACATGCAGATCAAAAAATTTCTGTGTATGTTCCATTAACCTCAATAAGGGTGACCACAGATAAAAATAT
>CM053502.1:73533948-73772051 GCA_028627145.1 Eidolon dupreanum | reverse complement strand
ACTTAATTTGGTTACAATAATTGGGAATGTTTTATGAATAAAATTATCACATAATCAAAAAATGTTTTAAATGGGTAACTTTGTTTTAACTTAAATTGACATAAGGGAGTCTACAAGCTGGCCTAAGATTCATGGCATTTTTTCTCTAGGAGACTCCCAAGAGGTCAGTTTATAAACAAGTAATTATTGAACATACCCAAGAGGATCTAGTTCTTATTCCCAGAACTGCCATTAAGCAAATTGCTTAATACCCTTGTCTTCGTTTGTACAAGGTTGCATTGAGGATAAAGTTAGAGACAATGGATGAAGTGATACAATAGAAAGCTGGAAGAGTCTACAATTATAATTTGTCATTATTATTAATAATAAAATTATTACATAATGCTCATAATGCATAATTTACACAATGCAAGCCTAAGTTATATTTTTATTGTGAAAATTCTTTACAAAGCTAAAGGCTCTATTGTTGCATATGTATTGAAGGTCTTATGATTTCCTGACTTGTTTAATATAGTCAGCTTATTTCAGACAGGATTTGATCTAAAGGGAGCCACTCTGTCCTGGGATTATATGATAGATGAAGACTACACTGTTAAAGAAAATATAATCTTTTTCTTTGATTTTTTTTTCATGCATTAAAGCTATAAATTGGTGAAAATATAAATGAAATAAAATTTACCACATATGTGATCTTGGGTAAAAGATCTTATAGTCTCATTGAAAAAGGTAAGAATGTTAAAAGAATACACTAATGAGCCAGACTGTTCGCTTTTGAATCCTAAGCTTACTACCCACCAGACTCGGAGAGATACCAGAGGTATGTTCTTGGGCAAAGTTTTAGCTTCTTCATGCATGTTTTATTATAAACCAACTGCGGGTAATATCAATATGTTTCCTATACTATGGTTAGAATTAATAACCTAATATATGTAAAATATCTTAGTGCCTAGCATATAGTATTGGGTCAATAAATGTTAGTATTTCATGGTTAATAAATTTGAAAATAATTGAATTTCCTTTGTAGACTCCAATATTTAAAAATTAAATATAATGTTTGAATTGTGATAAAATACACATAACATTTACCATTTTAATCATTTTTAGTGTAGAATTGAGTAGCATTAAAAGTATATTTACAATATTGTACAAACTTCACCATCATCCATCTCCAGAACTTTTTCATCACTCGAAACTGAAACTGTATATCCATTAAACACTAACTCCTATTGCCCCCTCCAGTCTTATCTTGCAACCACTATTATACCTTCTGTCTCTATGAATTTGACTATTCTAGGTACCTTATATAAGTGGAATCATACAGTATTTGTTACATTGACAGTGGCCATCCTAATGGGTGTGAAATTATATCTCACTTGCATTTCCTTGATGTTTAGTGATGATGAGCATCTTTTTATATGATTTTTTGGCTATTTCTATATCCTCTTTGAAATAATGGATGTTCAAGCCCTTTGCCTATCTTCAAAATTAAACTTGGTTGCTGTTGAGTTGTTAAAATCTAAATATTTTTACTTGAGAAAATGTTTTATCTCTAGTTATCAAGATGCTTGGTAATGTATGAGAAGAATCTGCTAAGTAGAGAATAGCATCAAATTTGAGTTCTTCAATCAAAATGCATAAACATTTGCAAAACAAATATTTTCATTTATTAAAGGTAAATACTTTATCTATGACAAATACTTTATCAAATAAATCTCATCAAATAACTTGTCTTTTTTAATGATTATTTGAACACTTAGCTGAAATTAGATATAAAATAAAGCTTTTCTTAATTTCATTTCATTCCCAGATAGCATAAAAATTTGTCCAATTAAAATACAAAATTTTTAATCAGAAGATTATTTTAGATAGTTATTCTAAAGCAACTTCAGAACTTCAAAATTTAATCTTGCACAGCATTTTAACTCATTTTAAAATTTATTCAGTTCCACCCCTGGTTTTGCGGGGACAAATTTCATTGAAATTCTGTTTTCAATAATTGCAATTTGAAAAAAGCTTCAAAATCTTCCATAGCTTGCTGAGTCAGATATATATATTTTTAAAAAATGACCTGCTCTTTGTGTCTGAGAAGCTAAATGTTGAGAGTACCTGGTGGAGTGGATAGGGAAGGAGAATAAGCAAATAATTATGGTAAAATGTAGTAATAAAAACCCAGGAATATCAAATTCATGGTAGTGAACAACATAATAAGCCACCTCCTGGTTTACTAGTTTGGCATAATAGTATGTTACAATCCAGGAAATTCTACTCTTTTTGGAGTGCTGATGTCCTTAGAGATAGAGTTGGGTAATAATATACAGATATTTTATATGAGTTGAGATTTAGAAAATGAATGAAGACAATGGGGACCCAAACTGGGATGAGATAAAAGGTGAACCTCACTCTAGAAATGAGCCAGAATTAGAATTAGAGATTTCAGATTCCTCAAATTAAGTAATAGTTTTTAAAGCCAACATCACAATTAAGAATTGGAGATAAAGTAGGAAAGGATAAACAAAGCACATTCAGCAAGTTCCTCTTTGCTAGGGCTGTCCTCACCGGGTAAGAATTGCTGTTTTGAATGACATCACTTCTGCCAGTGAAGATTAGCGTGGGCCTCCCATGATGAAATGTGTCCCTGGACAATTAGAAACCTCTGGAGGGAGGAGTTCTGTGACACCCACTGAGCTAACTGAAGTAACTGATTTCAGTGTTCTTCTCTGAGGAATGTTTGATTTCTTAATGCCACTTTTGTTTCTGAAAAGTGTTGTCTACCACATATTTATAAGAGAAGGTGAATTTCAATTGAATTTTTTAAAAGAAATTATCAACAATTTTATACTTCCTAGAACTACCCAAGGTGTTCTCAAAATGAGAAAAATAGAATACAAACCATTCTGAAGGATTTTCTCAAAACCTTTTCTGAGAGAAATTTGACTCTAGATCTTACTATATTGTCACTGCTAATTTTTAACCTGTGAAAGAAAAGTAAAGTGCCAAGTGGTACTCATATACTGTCATACTTCATTGTTGATTTTGAGCTAGACTTAGAAAATCTGTGGCCAGGTTAGACTAATTTTATGCAAATTATGAAAACATCCATCAAACAGAAACTTGATTCTAGTAGAAACACCAAGTGGCCAATAGTAGAACAAATATCTTTCACATTTTAGGGATGCAAATGTAGTAGAAGCAATGTGATACGTGGCTTGTTGCATCTGAGTCATTACACACAGGGGAAAAAATGTCCTCATTGTAGAACATACATTTTCCTTAGGAACAAACTTTTAATTAAAGTCTGACAAATGTATTTAGTATATGTGTATATATACACACAAACATATTTATATACATACACATAGTCATATATTTTACATATATTTTCCCCAATAAACATATTTAAAATGTTTCAACAGCCATCTCTGGTATTTTGCTTATCAAATTACTTAGCTTTTAAAACTTGAGAAAGCAATAGAAACATAGTTTCAAAAATATGGGGAGATCTGAATTTATAGATGTGTTTTCCCAAGGGTTTGTCAATTATTCATAAGCCTCCGTAAGCAGTTTTAAAAATATGTATGAACAATCAATATAAATATATAAATTTTCAGACTATTCACTTAGAATTTGCTGAGCATTGATAAACCAACTAAAAGGAGAGAAGAAGAGTATGCATAACATGGTGACACCAATCCAAACTAGGAAAGCTGTGTAGGAATAAAGAGAAATAGGAAGACCTGAGAAAGATCAGAAGGTAAGACTAAACTTGCTGTTTGATTGTAAATAGGTGAGTGAATGAGAAGAAAGACTCAGTAATAATGGTATCATATCCAGCTTGGATAAATTGGAGAGAGCATTGTTACCATATGTGAAAGCAGGGAACACAGTGAGAGAGCAGGTTTAGCGGGGAGAAGTATGGTGAGCTTACTTTTGCATTTTCTGAGTTTGAAGGGCTCATGGGATGCAACAGAGATTTCCAACTGTCAGGTAATAAGCAGTTCTGAAGCTAATAAAACAGATATAATCTGGAATAAAATTCTTGATGTTCAATAGTTGGTAGATGGTAAATAAAGTTTGGGAAAAGGCGAGATCGCTCAAGGAGAATATCTAGAGTAAAAGATGGAATAGAGAAGGACCTAGGAATACCAATATCCAAGAGACTGACAATGGAACAAGAACCCTCAAAAGATGCCAAGAAGGTAAGAGGATTAAGAAGAGAAAAACCAAGAGTAGCGTATCAAAAACCACCAAGATCTATAATAGTTTGAGTTTTAGAAAACATATGCCAAATTAATGCAAAGAAAAAATATATTAGACTCAACGGCAATGGGAGTTCTGTTTACCTGTGTGCATAAGAGATATATGAAAACCTTTACTTGATAGATCTGAAATACCATTCATCATGTTTCTTAAAGCCACAATACTAAACATAGTTTGCATAATATTTGATAGATTAGAAATTTATTTGTTTTTGGAGAGATTGGAAAACATATGTAGATTAGATACAATTTCTGCTTTTAAGGAAGTCTCATTTATGCGAAAAAAAAAATCTACTTATACAGAAAAGCCTCACAGAATATAGAATGTGCAACAAATACATGTGTGAGGAATGATATAGAAGTATTTTTATAAAGGTGATGCTGATCTTGATAAATGAGAAAGACTCTTCCCATTTCCCAGTGAAGTAGGTTATACTAATAAATAATGTTTGAGAAGTGTCTGCTGAGCCATCACCCACTGCGTCTTTCAGTGATTTTTTAATTTTGGGGGTATCATGGGTGCCTGGCTTTGCCCCATATTTAGTGGGCCCTGACATTTTTGTGGCCCACCAGCAAGAGTTTAAATCTCACAGTTTGCAGGGCCCACTTGACTTAACACACTTACACTCACTCAGCCATGTATTCATCACAAGGAAAAACGACTCTGCAATAAAACAGAAATTTGATCTTGCTCTCTTTTCTAAGTCAGTTTTTCATTCAGAAAGGACATATGACCTTTGGGGACCACCTGATTATCATTAACAATATATTGAGTTTCATAGCTTTGAAAGATGTTCCCCATTATTCTACCGAGAGTCTGGATTTTGGGATAACTGTGAAAAACATATGTGAAAGGATTATGATCCTTTTATCAAAATCCTGCAAATGAGAGACCATCCATTTTAAGGGAGTCATCTTTTCTTTAAGTCCTAACTAACTGCTTTTTGAAATGGTTGAGACTACCATTTTCACAGACGATTTAGAATTTCAGATGTCTTAAACACACAAAAAATGTTATGGCAACGTACAAATTTCTATTTAAAATGACAGAAATTGATACTTAATAGCAACACTGGAAACAAGGCTAAGAAACAACTTATTGTTAAGGAAAATTCCACGAGTTATAATTGTTTTGTAATAAATACATATTTCTACTCATAGAATAATACAATTTCACTTATGGTCCAGGGAAGAGGACACCATATGCCATGCAGAGCCACAAAGGGATTGTACTCAGGAACAGAGCGAACCAGCAGGGGTTGTGAGGTGTAGATTTTGTAAAAACAAGGAGGTGAAATGACCTCTGGCTCCTTGGGGAGAACATGACTGGCTTGTTTAAATAATTCGCAGGCTGATGAGCAAGTGAAATCTTTTGGGTTGAAGACTGAATGAAGTGTAGCTGGTTCAGTTGATAGAGAAACTTGCTGGGTGGGTAGCCTTTCCCACTGAGGGCAGGAGTATCATATCTGGTAAAAGCTCGGGAACTCATGGTTGAGCTTTTGGGGACTTGTGAAGCTCAAAGATGTCAAAGCATCACCTGAAGCTTTAGAATTTACAATACTGAGAGGAATTAAGAGTTTGATTGAGCTATAAATACTCAGTTCAAATGGAAGCAAAAAAACAATGACTAGTAGAATAACAGCTTAAATGTTGTGAGGTGTGACTTCAAAAAGTTTAGATGAAAAATTCAAATTTTTCTGTATTTGTTAATCTTTTAAGAAAGTCACTGTGGAGGAGGTGGTTGATCTTGTGCTTTATTATAAAGTGCTTTTTTAAATATAAAGCAATGGAGTTTTACTTATACTTGTAAATATTTCATATTGTAGGTAATCATGATATTCTGTTTTCTAATTTTAGACAAGATCCATAAAGATTAGAGTTCATGACATTGAGAAATTGTTAGAGCCTCCAGGGATGTTTCAGATATAAGAAAGTGCAGTGAGCCTGTCTATATAACTGATCACACCTCAACTGGGCTGCTTATTCAGAAATCAATGCCACACACAGATATAGTAGCACAATTTCAAATGAGAAGAGGATGAGATATATGATACGCTGTAGCTTTTTGGTTGCATTTAGTTTTCAGATATACACATGACAATTAAAATCGTTGTTTCAATATGTTTAGAAAGAGAAAGGAAGCCTGAGTAATTGTCCCTATTACATTAAATGGTTCATTTGCATAGAGAAATGTCAGTAGAATGAAAGATTATAATAAAAATTATTAATTGCTTCAAAGTTCTTATACCAATATTATAATTATATAAAACTGAGCTATCTGAATATTTCTAAAAAGGCAACTGCATAGAATGCCTATGGTTTTAATCAAGTAAGTCTATCAATTCCATGATAAAGTGACAACTATCGTATTTTGACATCCAGCAAAGTCAATTCTTAATAAATATTAGTCTCTTTTCCTCTTCTTTTTAATTTTAAGAGATCCTAACTTCCAGAGCTTTTATTATGGTATTTTAAATGCAGTCAGGAAACTAGTTATTTGAAGCACACTGTAGTAAATTCTTTTGTAATTCAAGTGTTATGTAAGCTTATGCTATTGTGGATTAAATTTTATTAAAAATTTTAGTACTAGCACTGATAAGAGAAATAATATATAGTAGAGTATTTAAATAGGAAAAAGATATTTCAATATTTCAATTCTAAAAGATATTTAAACATCTGCCTGTATCAAGGAATCTTAAGTCAAATTCAGGTCTATATTCACCATTCCTGATTTGGGAAATATATTCATCTTTTTGGTTAGGCCTGTTGATGTAAGAAATGTCCAACCTATAGAGAATTTTTATGAGTTTATTTGAGCCAAACTAACCGCATATATTGGGGAGCAAGATTTTAATGCTCTGGAGAATGACAGTTTTGCATTTCATTTTATGCATTAGAATCAAAGAAGACCTAAGGAAGGTGCATGAAGTCTACTGGTGGTAGATTAAGTAGGCTGAAGAAAGCAAAGAGGAAATCTCTAGGATTGGATAAAAGGCAAAATGGAGAAACATACTTCTTTTACATTGGTGGGTATGGGATAGTTAATAATTAACATTTACAACACATAGAACTGGCATGCGGGAAACAGGATAACAATGAGTGGTTCTGTGGTCTCATGCTCTGGTGCTAGTGGGTGTACCTTTGATGGGTAGGAAAAGATCATTATTTTTTCTGATATTTCAAAGTTACGTTATCTTAAATGCATGAGAACAATGAACGGGGCTTACTTGAGGTGAAGACTGACCTTTGCTATAGGCCTGGGATATAACTATCTGCCATGCCCTGCCCAGTTAGGAATTTGTAATCAGATCATCCTATGTAGTTACTTTAGTAACTTTTAGTTATCGATCTTATCAGGCCTGTGATATGACCCACCCCCTTCTCCCCCCAGAGCTCATCAGGTTAACAGGCTTCTATATAGCCTCTCAAAGCAGGGGATTGCCCAAGTAAATTTTTCTTAAAGTCTTTTGTAATTCTTTTACAGTTCTAACAAAGGTTTTTTTTTTTTAAAAAGACTTATTTTCACACAGGGCAAAAAAATAAAAAAATAAAAAAGGTAAAAAGCTATGCACCACCTCTAAATTGGCATTTAAGGGAATTCTTTAAAGATCGTTTTTCTAATAATTATTATTCCACCCCAGATTTATTGACTCAATTTTTATTTTTGTTGCAAGAAGATTGCGAAATATTTTAAAAAGTAACAAGCACTTTTCAGAACTTTTTTTTTTTCAGAGACTGAAAATTATTAACTAGTCTTCACAATGCTACAGTGAAGGACAACTGAGGGAAGATGGCTTTAAAATTATTATATCCTTCCACACTTATTTTACTAATAAAATGTAAGAGATAGGAACACAATATAATTGCAATCTAAAGGATCATTTTCTTTGCAAGTTTTTAAGTTTAAAATTTCTTTATAACCCTAATATCCTTCTTAATGTTCTAAAGAAATATCAATCCATTCAAGAAATATTTATTAATTTCCACACTGTTATTATTTGTTAGATACTGTGAATCACATAATGATAAATATGGCATGGTACCTACCTTCAGAGAGCATAAAGTCAGTCTACCAAGAAAAAGAAAGCATATGTACAAATAACAAAATATAACTGCTATTAGGAAATGTATATTCAGTGCCAGAGAAGGGAAAAGTTATCTATAGCTGTAGGGAACAGGGAAGAGTTCTCATATCTGTGATGGAGAATATTTTCAGTGACGAACATCCTATGGGCAAAGGCTAAAGAGACATAGCTGGGGTCCTCTGGAGAGTGGAAGTAGTTCCATTTCCCTGGAGAGCTGACAGGTGTGAAGGGAAATAGTGGGATAAAATTCAAATCATTCAGCCTGGGTGCTAAAATGAACAATTTAAATAATTTTCTATGTAGCAGAAGAGGATTACTGTAAATTATATGTTTTAAGAAAATTAATCAAATCATTGCATTGTGCACTTTATATTGTAATTTTGTTTTTTAATTATGCCTCAATAAACCTGAAAAAATTCTTTTTTTTTTGTTTTAATTAACATGTTGAAGTATAACATGGATGAAGAAAAGAAAAAAGAGAGACTCAGAGGTGGGGAGACCGACGAGAGATATTACAATTATTCAGGTGAAAGAACTTGAATAGGGAAAGGCAAATGAATGAAGAATAAACATATGAAGAATCAGAAGTATTAAACAGCTAAGGGGATTGAGAATATTACAGAGAAGGTGAAAAGAGAAGCTAAAAGGCATTTGAGTATTCATTTCCATGTCTGGGAGAGGGAAGGTGACATGGCATTAACAGAAAAGAGAAAATAGATATAGACACAGGCTTGGGAATAAAATAGTAATCTTACAAATTTGCAATCTTGGGTTACATACCCTATCCAGTGTTTGATGTAAGTGGTTCATACTTGCTTAAAAAAAAATTCACAATTTATTATTGTCATTTATATATTTAGATAATTCTTTAATCTCTAAAATTATATAAGAATTTAATTAACTTGCTAAATTACATTGCTGAAATATGACAATTCCCAAGTATTGGGGACTAATATTATAACCTTCATAGATATTTGCCACCACTCAACATCTAAATTCCTAGAAACTAAACTTTTAAGTAGAGAAGATAATGAAATAAGTGTAAATCACATTCTACTTTTTGAAACTTGTTAACATATATGACATGATCTCTAAATGTGAAGTTATTTAAATAGTATGCCTAAGAAGTATACAAAATAAGTTTATGATGTATAAGTGTATGTGTGATAGACTTAGGAAATATTTCATTAAAATGAGATCTCCAAATGTTTTCTGTAAAGGGACTAATTTTGATTTCTCTGAAATTGTTTGATGAATGAAGAATAGAATACAAGATTAAATGTTTTATAAATGTAATATTTGTGCATAGAATTATTCATAAATTTGCTCATCACTAATGGTACTGTGGTAAATCTAAACATTAGGTATGAATTTGCATGTCATTTTGTGTAAAAAAGTAAAGAGAATAATATATATTTAATTATTCAGCAAAAAGCCCAAAGAGCTATTTAAAAAGGTTGTCTCAGCATATTTTTAAAAATAAATTAATATTTTAAACACTCCTTTGAATAACTCCAGTGTAATTAAGTAAATCAGAAGTACTGGGATCATATTTATTCACTTAAGTGAGCTAATATACAGATCAATTCTTATTAATCTTGATAGACTATCTTTGCCCTTCTATTTGCCTTTCTTTTTATTTCCTCTTATCCTTTCATTTCCTACTATCCTTTTGTTAGTGATCATATATTGACTTCAAGTGACCAGATTCTAATACTTACCCTTTTGCAGGGAAGAGATACAAATTACAAGACATTTTCTAACCTTATCTCTAATCCACAGAACCTGAAGTACTGCTCAAAAGTCACTTGACAAAACTCTGAACCATATGACCTAACTTTATAGGATTTTCTAAGTAATCTTGCAACGTTAAGACAATGCCCACCTGAGCACTGTATTTTATGATGACTGATTCAAATCTGCTACATGGTATAGCTGGGTTTGGAACAGCTTTGTTTGGAGTTCTGGGGAAGTTAAGCTCTTTCACAACTAACTTCATGGAGAAAATATAGAAACATGAATACGCATTTTACAAATATCCTTAGGTAATCAGAGATCATGTATTCACTTTGAGAATCTTAAATTAACATTGTATTAAAATTGAGGAACAACACCCTCTCTTATCAAGTGCTTAACTTTTTGTTGTAAGTACCAAAAACTAACAAGAATAACAATAGAGCCTACCTCAACCTGGGAAATATAAAATGACTCTTGCATTAAATAAAACCCAATGTGTTCCACAGATAATGTATTTCACTGAGCATAATTCAATAAATGTAATGCCATTTTTCAATTATATTTTAATACTGGAAGAAAAGTGTGAGACTTAGTTTCACCATGATTAAAACTTAATTCTATATATTAATAATCATTGTATTCTATTAAATCTGGTAGAAAAAATTTATATTGTCATTTATTTCTATTCTTAATCATTTGCATAAAATAGAACATTATCATTATTCTTTTTAAAAGTATTTTTAAAATACTTGGATTTTGAATTAAATACAAAATTATGACTAAAAACAGTATAAGAAAATATTTTTAAATAGTTTACTATAAAACTAACAAAAAGAAATAATGAAGCAGTGATGGTCTGAGGTTTGATTGTGTTTTCCTCTCTCCCTCTTTCACTTGCTCTCTCCCTCCCTTTCTCCTCCACCTCCTCCCCTTCCCCTCTCCTTGAAAATAATTTCAGACTCTTTCACAATGTGATGTAGTACATTCTGGAAGTAATAAATTTCACATTACTTAGCTATTAGTTAAGCAGCACATAAAAACAATATATTTGGATTTAGACACATAGTACAGAAGAAAACAATGGAATTATTGCTGACACATACAGTTTTTAAACTAAACTTATTTTAATATACATGTAGATTCATGCACAGTGTAAGAAGTAATATATACGGATCCTACATGCCTTTGAACCAGTTTACGTAACCTAATGGTAATATCTTACGATGCTATAGTACACTGTCACAGCTAGGATGTTGACATCGATACAGTCAAGACGGAGAACGTTTCCTTAACCACAAGCATTCTTTCATATTCTTTTATTGCCAGTCCCATTTCCCTCTTACCCTTACTCTTTTCTTAATCACTGACAATAATTAATAATAATTAATAATATGTTTATTTCTATCATGTATATATAACATATATTTATAGAAATGTGTCTGTATATATATATGATTATATATATGTATATGTGATTAGATAAAGATGTGGTACATATATACAATGGAATATTATGCATAAAACATAGACATAAAACATTACCATGGATATATCTTGAGATAATCATGCTAAACAAAATAAGTCAGACAGAAAGTGCTGAGAACTGTATGATTTCACTCATATGTGGGATATAAAACTGAAAGCAGTGAATGAACAAGACAAACAAAAACTAATAGAACAGACAACAGTTTAGTGGTTACCAGAGGGAAAGGTGGGTAGAGGGAAGGTAGATAAGGGTCAAGGGAGTCAAATGATGATGATGAATGAAAGACTTGACTTTGGGCAGTAAACACACAATGTAATGTACAGATGATATATTATTGCATTGTACTCTTGAAACCTATTTGATTTTATTAACTGATATAACCCCAATAAATTTAATTAAAAAATAAAATAAAAATTTTAAAGATTATTCTTTTAGTATAGTTTTAGCTTCATGGAAAAATTTTTTAAAAAAGTACAGAGATTTCCCATATACTCCCACAATGCATGGCCTCCCCACCAGAGTAGTATATTTGTTACAATTGGTAAACTTACACTGACACAGCATAATCACTCAAAGTCTATAAATTACATTATGGTTCATTCTTGGTATTGTACGTTGAGTTTAGACAAATGTATAATGACATGTATCCATCATTATGGTATCATACAGAGTATTTCACTGCTCTAAACATCCTCTGTGCTCTGCCTATTCATTTCCTCTCTACTCTGCAACTACTCACAACCAGTAATTTTTTTTTTTTACTTACTCCATAGTAATTGGAGAATGTCATATTATACAGTATGGAGACACATATGTAGTATGTAGTCTTTTCAGATTGGCTTCTTTCACTTAGTAATAGGCATTTAAGTTTCCTCCATGTCTTGTAATGGCTTGATAGTTCATTTCTTTTTAGTGTTGAGTAATATTGCATTGTCCAGGTGTGTTAAAGTTTATCCATTTATCTACTAAAGAACATCTTGTTTTCCTCTATATGTTGTCAATTATAAATAAAGCTGCTGTAAACATTCATGTGCAGATTTCTGTGTGACATGAGTTTTCAACTCCTTCAGGTAAATATCAAGGAGTATGATTGCTGGATCATATAGCAAGAGTATGTTTAGTTTTGTAAGAAACCACCAAACTGTCTTTCAAAGTGATTGTACCATTTTGCTTTCCCACCAACAATGAACGAGAGTTCCTGTTACTCCACACCTTCACCAGCATTTGGTATTGTCAGTGTTCCAGATTTTGACCATTCTAATATGTGTGTAGTGGTATGTTTATTTATATAATATTTTATTTCAAAACTGTTATATAAATAAAATCAGATAGGATGTAACCTTTTTTCACTAGCATAATTTTCTAGACATTTATCCAGGTTGTTGCATGTATGAATAGCATGGTTCCTTTTTATCACTGAATTATGTTCTATGGTATGGATGTATATAGTTTAACTACTGACATATTAAAGAACAGGCAAATTTCAGATTATTTTGTGAATATGAGTTGTCATTTCTCTGAGATAAATGCCCAAGGGTATACTTGCTAAGTCACAGGAATGTTGTATGCCCTCAACAACCAACTCTGCAATCATACATTTGCAGTCCAGAAGTGGGAGCATTATTACCTGTGGGGCTGACCTTAAACATGTGTTGGGAGCCAATGTATTAACAAGATCCTCTTTTGTCTCTTGGACAGTCAATTTTGTGATGCTTTTTGAAGTCCCCTCAGAAGATTCTGAGACCATGTCCCAGGTTTTCATAGCATTTGTCAAGCAAACAAAGCATCTTTGTATTGATTTTACTCTTCTCTCTGTTGGTCAGAATTCTGCACAGAAATTAAATATTATACATATAATGATTTGGCTCTTATGATTACGTAAGCTGAGCAGTATCCAGATCTGTAACCCAAAGGCCTGAAACCCAGGAGAACCAATGGTGCAGGTATATTCCAGTACCACTCTGACTCCAAAGGCAGGCAGAGATGAATGTTCCAGCTCAGCATCCAGGCAGGGAGTAAATGCTCTCCCTTTCTGTTCAGATCCTCCAGGGACTGGATGAGGCCTATTTACTTTGGAGACCTGGTCTGCTTTACTCAGTCTATGGATGTAAATATTTATCTCATTCAGAGACACCCTCACAGGCACTCTTGGAATAATGTTTAACTAAGTATCAGGGCACCTAGGGCACGTTAGTTAAGTTGACACATAAAATTATCCATTATAATTCTCCAGCATGCACTTCTCCCTAGCATCACATTCCACAATGAGCAATTACAAGCAAATTTTGTCTTAGGCCTGGCTTTTGTGAAAACCCAGGCTAAGAAAGAAAAATTGTCCAAAGATACCTTTAGATTGAAAAATGTCATTACAAAGTAGGTGTTTTATCTTTCAAAATTGTAAATATGCTTTTTAGATTGTTTCACAAAATAAACATTAAAATTTTTTTTATTTGGACTCCTAGATTTCCAAGTATATGTACACTCCAATTTGAGAAATAATAGTGTAATGAATAAGCTGGGGAGGGGGTAAAAGAGATTAAAAGGCAGGAAGACCAATAAGCAGACTATACTATGACAGATTACAGAAGTGGTTATAAATCCCTACTCCTCCCTGTATCTGTACACTTTACAAATTGATCTTGCAGCTCCTTTATCAAGATTTGCCTATTTCTCCATCCTTTAGATGTAGCCTGGCCAAGAACACATGGTAGACTCTGTGGCAGTTTCAAGTCTAGCCCTTTAGGGGTCTTGCCTTGTTGAACCTCTGGGCTATCTGCCATGTAACCACCTAAGATAGACAGCTTAGGATGAGAGCCTATGTGGAACAGAGGTGATCAAATATAAATTAGCCAGCCCCCAACTGACTTGGCCACTGTTCACAGAAACCTGAGGGAATCCAGTGGAAGTAAGAGAAACTGTCCAGCTAGGCACAGGACAAATTGCTTAACCTCAGAATGAATTAAATAATGATTATTGTCTTAAGCCACTAATTTTGGGGGTGTGCTGGTTAAACAACTAATTAATCTATAACATAATGGGCTTAAGTGACAAAGATCTGAAATAGAAGGATAGTGATAAAAGGATAACAGAGGGAGCTGATATGAAAGTCATGTCAAGTGAAAGAGAAATAAAATAGCCTATATAAAACAGCTTTCATATTGCCACATCTGTGCCAATTCTATGTAATTTATCTCATTTCATTTTCAAAGGACCTTTATAAGGGTACCATTCCCTGCTTTCCTGTCCACAAAAGGCTAAGCTTTGAAGAAATTAAATAACTTGAACAAATTTATGTTATGTCAAAATTCAGATCAGGTCTGACTTGAGAACCCTTGTTCTTTCTCCCACACCATAACCAGAGGAATATTAAAAATGTCACCAAAAATTTCCAGCCTTGTTTAATCTTTTTCTGCACCATAGGGTCAGTGTCCCCAAATTTTAAACTTAAGCCCAGGCAACTGTAGAGTACATGGGTTAGAAGCTTATAAAAGGATATTCTGCCTATTGGCAAAGGCTCAGCAGATCATAGAGACAGCAATCAGCTCATGTGGAGATTGATGACATAACTATTTTGTGACATGAAGAAGCAAATCTCCCATCCAACAGAAGTAAGCTACTGAAAAAAAAAATACTCCTTTGGGGCAAAAATGAAAATGAAAGGACAAAATGAGGGCTAGGAAATTTACACATTCAGTATTTATAAGAGAGATAAAGAACTCTCAAATTTTAATCAGCATCTGGACAACTATTTTCAACTTATTTGTTCATGTGTTCATTTCTCAGCTGCACACAATAGGAAGGTCCTGTCTACCAGATCTGAATAGCCTAGTGTGCCAGGCTGGGCAAATAGCAGAGAACCCAGTCTTGCTCAAACCTTCATGTCCCATAAATATATACCCAAATATTTGCAGAGCCACTATTTAATAAGCTACAAGGGAAAAAACCCTAAATGTATAAATATCACATAGCTATTGCTTCTTCAGTTATAAATGATACTGTATCCATTTTATTTTAAAATGACATAATTACATACAACTTTCTGTCTTTTGTTGTGAGAAATGTATCAGTTTGAGTTAAGTTTCACTTCATATAAAAAAGAAAGAAAGAAAGAGACCTCAAGAAAATAAAAATAACCTAAAAGTATAAGAATTTGTTTTTCTCTCTCACAAAAATAAATTAGAATGAGTATCTTCTAGGAAATCTTCAGGTACCCAGGATCTTTCTATCTTTCTATGTTGTCATTTTTAGCATGTGATTTCAACTTTCAATATTGCTTATAGTTCAAGGTGGCTGCTGGAGATCCAGCTATCACATCCACACTGAGGACACTTAGAAGAGAGAAAAAGTGAAAACAAAGCAAAGTAAAACAAAACAAAATAAGCATTAAAAATATGTCCTAAGTCATCTTCCTTTTTAAGGAAACTTTTTCAGCAGTCTCAAAGTACTTGCAGAATGACTAATAACCTAGTCTCTTGATCAGAAGTTAGTCATTTGTTCACATCTAACTGTAAGATGTACAATGGGGGCACAATGTCCACAGTTCAGTTACTAAGAAAAAGGAAATAGGGATTTGATAGCATCTCTGACAATGGGAACAAATGTGATTAATGGTAATACATGCAAGTTTTCTCAGAATTTTGTTATTAAATATTGATCTTTACTCAGAACTAAGAATAGCTGCATATACTGATTGGTTAATACTCTGTGTTAATAACATGTATATTATTAGTACAGTTTAAATAGCAACACAATTTTGTATTCAAAGTTTTCCTAGTTTCTGCATATTCTGATGTGACTTTCAACAAAGATAAAACTGGCTTTTCTGTTTTAATAATGCACATAATGTTAAATGTAACAGCATAATGTTTCAATATTAGAAACTAAGAACAAATAAAAAAAAACTTTTGTGTTTTTGTGGTTTACATTAAGTAAGCTAAGAAAATTTTTTCCGTGGGTTATTGGCCATTGTTAAAGCAATTGAATTATTACAGGCTTATCCATCATGTAACATATTTGATTTATAGGAGAGAAATCAAGTACAGACAATCAGACAATGGATAAATATGAATTTTAAGACATACAAAGAGTAAAATCAAATCTACAAATAGGAAAAATAACAATCACTTGATTGCTCTGAACTATCTGAGTATAGTTTTCTAGACCCTTTCACTCCTAGTAGACAAAACATAAAATGACTCCCACTGGGTAAGAAAAAAAAGCAATGAGACCTAAATTTTAATCAAATATCATTTAGATCTCTATACTTAGGGGCTGGCTTTATAGGAACGTTCAGAAAGTTGTATGTTTCTGTGTGTGCTTTTCTCCCCAGGTCTAAAATGTTGCTTTATAGATTTCATGAAGGCTATAATTATATTTAGTAATTTTCTATTGTTTAACTCGAAATTCTAAGCCAGTAACAAATATTTTTATTCTCTTCCTAAATAAAGAATAATATTTTTGTTAACTGACAAAGGGATTTTTCCAAGCATGTACACTGCCTTTAGGCTCTAGCATGATGATTTTTTTAGTGTCTACCTACAAACTTTAGTTGAAATTATGACCCTGATTGACAGGATTTTAAAATTAGAGTACCCACAGGCCACTTTGCTACAAAGTACACATCATCATTTTCTTCTACACTGATTTAATTTTCAATCAACATTGTTTAAAAAAATGAGTAAAAGTAGAAACTGGCTACCAATACTCTAATGCTATTTCAAATCCCGAAGCACAAGGATTAATTAAGAACCAATTAATATAGAGGGTATACGTCAAGAGAAGATAAAGAAGATATGATTAGGTCAAAGTAAAAGTCATTCTTTTAAGTTTAGATATATCACAACTATAAAATTGAAGAGAAAATAAAACACTAAATTGCTGAGTCTGCATTATTTTTAAGAAATATCTTAGGAAACATAGTGTTGACCTTGAAGTGAAGCTAATAGAACTCAAATTTTGTCTCTACCTGTGTGATTTTAGGCAAGTATTTTAACCTTTCCATGTCTCAATTTTCTTACAAAATATATTTTTAACAATTTCTACACACAGAATCTTCGTGAGAATTGAATGATACTATGTGTAAAATATTTAGAAAAGAGCCTAGAATATAGTAAAACTCAATAAATGTTATTCTTGTTATTAATTCCAAAGCATGGATTAAAGAGAACTATGTAAAGATAATACATGAAGCTGAATCAATTGTATTGCCTTTAGAGCATATAGACTTATTACTATTTTATTGGAATTTTAATTTGATTTACTGCGTTTGAAGGTAAGTACAAATGATACAGTATTCTCTTGTCATATTTGACAAATAAATAAGAAAATGGTCAAGTATTATTTTAGCAAATTCACTTCTACAGTACTTATTTATTAAAGATAAAATTTCACACTAAACTGCAAACTGAGGAACTGCATCTCAAATAAGGATGTCATGCATGGGGTAAAATAAAAAATGTACTCTTGATTGCAAAAATATATGGCTAAAAAGGTCATAATACTAACGGAAGGACAAAAAATAATTTAAAAGACAGTGTATTGAGATAAACTGGATAAAAATAAGATTGTAATGTGAAAGAAAACTGCACATGGGTATTCAATTTTTGAATAAAAATGATTAATTTTTAAACATTAATGGGCTACAGGAGAGCAAACTAGCTGGCATTATGTCTTAACATGAAGAGCATTGGACTAAACAGTTTGAGGATCTGAGTGTTTTATTTCCCTGTGCATGAATAAGTCAGTTCTCTGAACCTCAGTTTACTTGTCTGTAATGCTAGATTTCACTTGATAACTTTTAAGGCTTAATATTTCAACTGGAAAAGAAAGAAGTATTGATGTATAATTATATTTGTGCATTGTTTTCTTGAAGACCACAGTCTTGAAAATGATCTTTCCAGATATCTAGCTTTATAAATGGCTCCTAGAGAGCAGGTAGGCTAGTCCCTTCACCAAGAGCTTTAGGAGTGTAATAGTGGTTGGTAAGAGATGGGATTGGGAATGGCCAAGGTATGCTATACATGAAGACATGCTATGTTGAATCACTATTTGGGTTCCCCACTCCTGGCCAGTGGTGTCTCTGGGTATAATCTGTAAACAAACTTTGTTCTGGAGTCAGTAAATAAGCCAGGTACTTGGCCAATCTACCTATGCTTATGTGGTGTGAAGCCAGAAAGGGTTTTTTTCTCTCAGGGTTACTTTGGCTTAGTAGTACATTGATGCTTTGTTATAAATCATGCAATAATATTGCAGCAAAGCCATGTGTCTAGCTACATTTGCTTCTGCTTCTGGCATGCTCTTGGCTTATGACTCGTCTATCTTCAGTGGTAGACAGCAACAAGGTACAAGAGAGATCTTATACTTTTTCTTCCTAAATCTTCTCTAACGAAAATCAGAGTATAGGGAAAAGTAAATTTCAGTTTTCTTTTTCTTTTTTGTTGGTATGGTTTTAATTTAGTCAGCAATTGAATAGATATTTATTGCATACTCTTCCTGATGCTACTAAAGTTTTACCATGAAACTGATACTGAGATGAAATTTAGAAGATCAATAGGAGATAACTAATTTAAAAAGTGAAGAAAGCGCACTAGACTAAAGAAATAGTGCAAAGTCCCTGTGGTAGGAAGCTTCATCCAGGTTTGAGAAATGGAAAATGGAAGGTATGAGAACTGAGGGCAAGAGGGAAAGTGATATAACATGAAGCTCATAACGTAGTCAGTAGATAGGGTCTTGTAGGCCATGTCAGTGAGTTTGGTCCTTATTCTATGATCAATGTGAAACCACTAAAGAATTTTAAACATCAGAGCTACATTATCAGATCTGGGTTTTTAAAATCTCTATCTGTCTGTATTGTGCTGAATAAATGCAAGTGGGAATAGGGTGGGTGAGGGTGGTACCAAGGAGGCTAGTTGAAGTATGATTAAAGTTTTTCAGGAGAGAAATTAATTACCTTGGTCTACAGATGAGCAATACAGTGGAGAACAATGATGTTTTTCAGAAATATTTAAATGGTTAAAGTTATAGGGTAGATGGATTGGATATTATAAGTGTCACAGTTGATTTTTCCTTGTTAATAAATTTCAATCACCATTTAGCAGGCCTCTTTATTTTATTTTATCTAGTTATTTGTTTTGTTGGAAGGACTTTCTGGATGCTCCAAAGCCATACTGAAAATGGAGTGACTACTGACACTAGGTATGAGTCTTGCTTTTCAAGCCTCAGTTTGGGATATTTAAGTGCAGTTCTCCTCAATAATGTCTGTGGCAACATAAGTTATTGGTGGTACCCTAAAAGCAAGGAAAGGTAGGAAACTGACAAAGAGATATGACACCAAGAAAGTAAGGAAAGGAATTAAGGTTTTCTAGTGAATTATAGGGAATTAAATGAGTGGTAGCCATCCTTAAATAATTATTAATTGTTTCTATTGTATTTAAGATATATTAGATCAATTTTTTAAAAATTTTGAAATATTCCTAAGAGTGGTCATGAAACTTGTTATTATATATAATCTGGCAACCTAAAGTGTTTAATAATTTTAATCACAGTGTACTGTAAAATTGACCTATAAAGTTTATTTTCTATAAAGAGAACACTCAGAGGTACATTTAGTTTAGCTTTTTATCATATTTTATTTTATATTTGCTGTGTCATTAATATTAGTGATATTGCTTTTCTGACAGTTTAATAACCAGTTATTCTCATGGTGTTTACTGTCAGAATCCTGACTCTCACAATTGAATGTGAATATTTTAATTGTTACTAAAAGAAGATAAAAGTGAATCTCAATATTAAATTACATATATGTGTGTATATATATATATAATTCATATTATGTAGACATGTATGCATACACATTTATATATGTATATGTATTATTTGGATTAAACATTTTTATGAGTTTGTCTGAGGAATCACCAGGGCTCAAGATATGAGGCTATGATAGAATATGTTTTGCTGTGTTATTAGAATGCTAGGAAGAATGGTAAACATACATAACTTAATAAATGCCTTATTCTATAAGTCTTAATGATATTCTAAATGTACTCGTAGTATAAAATGACAACCAGATAGTCAGAGATTCTCTTGAACTTGTGTAAGGTATATAATTACTTAACAAAAATTCTAACAAATCCCCATTATTGACTGATAAGTAGTTTCTGTATATTATTGAAGTTTGTGTCAATAAAAAAGTCATAATCTGTTTATAATTCTTACACTTATAAAATTATAAAAATTACAAATAATAATTAAAAATCATAAAATAACTCAAGTTAGTATAAAACAATAAAAGCAATAGTGTTCAGACTACGATTGATTCATTTGGCAGATGATGCTTTGCTATGACTAAATCGTCTTTTGCAATGTGAACATGGAATTGAGTGCTACTGCAGAAGTTTTTCAATTTGACAAGCCATTTAATTTGCCAATAATGGGTCAATTTTCTCCCCATTTTGATATATTAAAACTACTGTGAAACCTAAACCTCCGCTCTGTTGTGATGTCCTTTAGCTTTTCCTTGGGGTTCATGCATAAACTCCATGTTAAGCACATCTCTGTTTTTATCTTTCTGATTTGTGACAATGAAAGTCAAAATACATGTTGTTAATGAGATTCTAAAAGCAGACAAAAATGGAAATCAAATGAGTGTGGTGGATTAGAAGTCAAGTGAAGAAAATGTTTTAAGGAATTGAGAATGATTAACTCTATCATCTAGTAAGATAAATTCTGGGAATTGGCTGCTTGTTTTGTAATGGAGGTTATTGCTAACCTTGAACAATTTTGGTAGAATAAAGAAGAATTGGAATGATAAAATTGGAGTGAAATGGATACAATAGAAAATAGAAAGGGGCCATTTAGGGACAGAAAATCTTGACAACTCTTTTGAGCAATAAAAGGAATATAAAAAGATGTGGTAACCCAAGAGGAGTAGACAGTTTTTTGAAGATGAGAATAATGGAGTGTTTGTATGTAAATTAGAGTGATTCGGGAGAGAGGGAAACCTATAAGATGCAGGAAAGAGAAAAGGTAGGATTACTGGAATAATGAGTTTGAGTGGGCCTGAGGGTCTGGTATCTAGAGTGCAAATGTAGGGACTTATTCTAGATGAGCACACTGATTGTCCTCTCTTGGTCTTAGAAAGAAAAACAAAGGATATGCTGACATATTTTAGTTGGTAGATAAATGTGAATATTCTCCTCCGATTGATTCTAATTTCTAAGTGAAATCTTAAAGTCATCAGTGGAGACTGAGGTATAAGAGGTTGAGTTTAAGTGTTGAGGATCAAGAAAAAGTATAAAATAATTGTCTAGGAGAGTCTGAAAATAAGTACACTAGGATGGGGAATTTGGCTTGATAGTTGGGTGATATTAAAGGCACAAATGAGTTCTGTAGTTGTCAACTTAACAGCAAACTTTTTTGGTAAAGAGCCACACAGGAAATATCTTAGATTTTGTGGTCCCTACAGTCTTTGTTGTAACTACTCAACTCTGCTATTGTAGTGTGAAAGTTGCAATATACAGTATGTAAACAGGAGTTACCATAGACTATACACAAGCTGTGAAGGTGAGAGATCTCCCTTCTTTAAGTTCCAACTCAAATGCCATTGACTTGTTAAAGTGTTATATGACTTTCGTGGGCATAGCCATCAGGATTTGTTTTGTGGTCCCATGTACTTTGTTCGACACCTTTCTGCAACGTTATTCACATTGTACTCTAAGTGTTGGAGCTTGTTCACATTGGCTCAAGAAAACTGATTTTTAACTTTTCAGTAATTCTGTCAGTCAGCTAATATAATATTGATAGCTTGTCATCAGTCATAGTAAGAGTATTTATACAACAAAAATTGATCAACACCACAAATCAGAGTTTCCTTCACCCCCAAGAACCAGTTGTTAAATATTTACCAGATCACTCACTATAATCAATTTGTTCACATCACCATCTTTTACACTAGTCCCAGTTTCTCAAAAATAATGACCATGTTCACTATTCAATTACTTTTTCTATCTTTTATATCTATAGGATTGTGGTTTATGTAGTAAATGCTGAAACTGTTTAATAAAATTTCAAATGTTCTTTTTTCCTAATTAAAATTCAAATGTGCAAAATTTCTTCCAGTTTAGTTGTCTTCTCAAAGTCAGCAAAGTGTACCAACCCATGCATAAGAAGACTGAGGAAGACATTAGGTGTTTGTGAAATTAATCTCATACTGGATTGGACTTCAGCCTATCACATTTTTCTCTGAATTGACTTTGGTTTTAATTTTTTATTGCCTGACAGGCTCTATCGTCTTTTGTTTGGATAGGTGCTGTGCCTCATATCTCAAGGCATGGCTCACAGTTCTAAAGAACACGGGCTAGTCATTAAACATGCTTGTTTTCATTTTCACAGCAGGGCTGAAAATGGTACCTATCTTGTAGGGTTGCTATGTGATTGTATGAATGAACCCATGTAAAGCACTCAGAGTTGTGCATTAGCAGTGTTAAATCTAATTATCATTATTAACTGATCTCCCAGGCTTCTCCTCTTGCCTGTCTAAAAATCCATTCTCTACAAAGCCTCCAAAGTGATCTTTAGCAAACATAAATTAGACTACATGATTGTCCTGCTTTAAAACCACTGATAATTTTATTATGCTGGAAATTAAAATCCAATTTCCTTTTCATGTTCTATAGTTCTTACGTGATCTGCCTCTCTGAGTTCTTCTCAACCTCTCCTCATACCAAGCTCCTCTGCTTTCACTAAGCTTGACCTACATGGTTTTCTTCTGCTCCTTGAATGTGGCAAGCTTTCATTCTACGTTAAACCCTCACCCTTCACTCTGTCTGGAATACTTTCCTCCTAGTTTTTCTGTCATCTCTTATCATTCTGTTATTGTTCCAGATGTCACTGCTTTAGAGAGCTCTCTCTTGAACACACTTTCTGAAGGAGCTCAACCTATCCTCATTACATTCTATTCCATCCTCTTGTTTTATGGTATTTATATCACTTATCCATATCAAATTTTTTATGTTTACCTTATTTATTTATTTATTTATTTATTTATTTATTTATTTATTTATTTATGTTTACTTGCTTGCTTTGTTCTTTTCCATCTGGATATAAGTTCCAGGAGAGCATATATATTGACTATATTTTTTACTGCTGAAGCTCTAGTGCCTAGAACAGCAAGCTCTCAAAAATTATTGTGCAATCAATAAACAACATGAATAAATCACCAGAATATCTTGTTATTTTAATTTCAAGACAGTTAGTCACCTTATTCTATTTTAGTGAATAGCATCACCGTCCATCCATTGAAGAAGCCAGAAATCTTGGAGTCATTCCTAATTTCTCCTTATCCTTCATCTATCACATAATCAGTGCTGTCCCAAACCAGTTAATGAACCACTCTATTTCTTTCTATCTAGAATTGTTATTACTTGTTTGAATTTCTAACAGGTCATTGTCTTCTTTCTTGCTCAGCCTCAATCTATTCACTTTTTTACTACTAAAAAACTTGCAAAATCACAATTCCGATCATGTTCTTTCATTTCTTAAAATTTTTTAATGTTAAAATAATTAGATGGTATAGCAGCATTATTAATGTCCAACCAACTCTGTATCTTTTTTGCCCATCTACGTTCCCAAAGTTATGGATAGTTTCTGGCAATCTGATGGTTTCCCATATCAGGTCTATACATGAAGACTTTCTCTAGTACAATGATAGCTTGCTCAGTGCTCAGTGACCCCTCTGGGACAATCTTTAAACAATGGGTAATGACATCAATGGGTAAATGCTCCAGCCATCCCAGCTTCCACAGTCTTTAGTGGCATGATTCTCAGACCGCTGGTGGACACCATTCCATGTGGTATCTCAAAGAGGTATCATTTAGGATTGAGACCTGTTGCCCATATCACAGGAAGCTCTCAACAGACCTTTTTGGGATTTCTTCTTACCTTATTTCACTTTTGCCTCTTTCTCATTTGTGTATCCTGAAATCAACTCTTTAATAAACTATCTGTATCCAAGACTTTGTCTCAGGGTCTGATCTTAGGGAGACAGAGACTATGGAATATGGCTTATAATATACTGCATGATCTAGCCTTTACTTCTCTCTTCAGGTTATTTTCCTCAGTCAACAACCACTTCATAGCCATCCCAATCTGTTTTTGGGGCATACTAATTCCTAGAGTATATCATACTCTTTCTAACTTTTTAAGCCTTTGCATACTTTTGCCTACACCTTAAATGCTACCTCTATCCCCCTGTGGCTAACCAAGTGCCCTACTCAAACAGATGTTCAGTGAATGCTCATTCAAATAATTCGAGTGTGAAATTTATTCCTGCATCATATAATTCCACAGAGAAATCAAATTATTTCAGTTTTTTTTTAACAAAATATCATGGGATCCTTGCTAAAATTCTGAGAAAATATACAAGCAGAATAGTAACAGACTAATTTAAAAAATTCCAAATACCTGTTTTTCTTCTTTTTAATAGGTCTTCAATTAACCAGGTGCACTTGGAAACAATTGAACATCCAGCTGTCTAGAGAATAAGTTTGTTCAAATAACATGATTTTTTAATAAGCCAATATTAAGTTAAATTTTTCTTTTAATAATAAGTCAAGTTTCTTTTATGGTGGATTATCACATTATTATTCTTAATACGGTCTTTCTGCCAAAAATGTTCCCTGAAAGTATCATTTGCTCAGTTTTAAATAAACTTGTAAGTTGTACTAACAAGAGCCAAAGTGATGATAGAATTAGACTCATTATGTTTTTATTTTACTATAATACTCTTAGCAAAAGTTATATCTAATCTTGAGCATATAATTAGGTCATTTGAAGTAATCTATGATTTAACATTATTTGAAACAATAACTACCTGTTACAATAAACATGTGGCTGCTCTTTTTACTGTTATTCCTTTTTCTCTTTCTCACAACTAATCACTCACTAAGAACTTTTTTTTCCTACAATGTTTAATTTTGATAAGATTTAATAAAAATCCATTGACTTCCCATTGACCAGTAATATCTATTAATCTGACCACATTTGGAAAAACAGATGGTCTTCTGGCTCTAGGGTCAAAATTTACTAGTGACTTTACTTATACTATAAATTCATATGTTTTATACTTCATATATAGGTAAATTTTCATTTTCATAGACAAATCTTTACAACTTAAGTCTGGATAATTTCCACTTATTGCTCAGAATTCATAGAAAACATTACATGGCTGCCCACAATGCTCTAGCATACCTGTGTTTCCATACACACTGAGTTTATCCTTCACAATCCATTTTAGACATTGGTAATTATGTCTTTAATGTATCTTTTCTCCATAGGCTGCAAACTAAATGAGAATCCAACCTACATCTATTTTTTCCCCACCATTCCATCCCTAGCTCTTAACACAGCACCTGATGGATATTAAGTATTCAAAAAATGTTTGATTCTTCCTCCAGGATGTAGCTATGTTTATTTTTCAAGCACATATATAGAACTTTAGCACATTTAACTTTACTGAAACATTTATTTATCCTACTAACTTTTATTGATCTTCTGGTATGGGCTGTTGGATTAGACCAGTGTCTTAGAAATAAAAGACAGAATTCCTTTTCTTAAGAAGAAAGAGTGCTAAAAGATAATTAAAATATAGTAGAGTTAGTAAGTAAATAAGAGTAAAGATAAATTTTTTAAAAAGGTCTTTCCCTAACTTCTTGTTCCTCCCTTCTTGTTCTACTACAGAGACTGAAAGTCTTGTTATAGCATTGTTTATGGTTCAAAATAAACAAGAGTGACTAACTACTATACACAGTTTAAATAAAAAAAAGGAATCCTTTGCTAGTATATTTCAGAAATACTCGGGATAGTGGTGATATCGTCCAGTCTACCTTTATGGGCAGGAATCTCCAAAGTAGCTTTACCATAAGTCAGTGTTAGTCAAAGTGTGACCATCACCTGAGAGTTGTTAGACATGCAAATACTAGGCCCCTCCCCGGACCTACTGAGTCAGAGACTCCAGGGTGGGGCTCACCAATCTGTGTTTTAAGAAGCCCTCCTGGCGATTCTGATGCCAACACTAATGTTGGAGATTACTGTTCTAGATGATACCCACCTCCCCCTCACTATCTTTCATAATATAGATTTTCTTCATCTGCAAGTACTAACAAAGCCAGTGTCAAATCTTACTCAGCTCTAGTTCCTGAAGCACAGATCTTATCTAACAGTTACACAGCCCACTGAATGGTGTGATTTTAAATCACTGGCTAGCCTCTTTACAGGAGAGCCTGAAGCCAGAAAAATACTCTATGTCCTGTTATGAACTCTCTTCAGGGTTTCTGTTTTTCTCCTCTGTATTGTGTTACTAATGTCTCATAGATGAGACTATTTAAGTTTTGTCATGTATAAACTTACTTACTGGTATAGAGAGTAGAATGCACTAGGGTAAAGGGAAGACAATAGGAATTTAGAAATTCGATAGTAGATAATTTTTAGTAATAGAAATGTTGGGGATGTCAGTGACATGGGTTTAACCCATTAAAGGCCATTCCTTTACTTTGTCAATTTCAGGTTATTGACTGTAATTCTAATCTACAGTATTTCAAGAATATATAACTAATCAAAATGGGACTAGATAAATCTATATACATTAACATAGATTCCTTACTTCCTGGAATATCCAGTACACACACACACACACACACACACACACACACACACACACACTTGCCACTATTTATGTTATTTAATACATAGTGTTCTTTTAAAATGTACTTGTCAGTTGTTTTTGAGATTTAAAATTTGTTTGCTTTGTAATGGGTGGCATAAAAATCTTAGTTTACAACTCTGGAAATTCCAACTTCTCCCTTATTGTTCAATTGTGGTTTTTCAGAGAAGAAAGGCTTGCTATTTTTCAATTCAAAACAAATAAATTTATCTTATTGTTCTATTTTGTATACTTTTTCAAAAACACATTTGATAGGAGTTCAAATGTTTTTTGAAAATTAGAATAGTAAATGTATGGGGAGGCTTTCAATTTAAAATATCTTGTTTTGTCCTTGTATGAGCTCTTTTCTTTTTACTAGGACACTATCTAAAGTTGAAAATTAATGTCAATTCTCTCTAGAGAATACAAGTGTTGACATGTAGACAGTTGGAATTTCCTAGGAAATCCAGATAATATCAATCTATAAATCAGTCATTCCATAAATGTTTTAGAAATGCCAACTTCATGAAAGACACAGCTTTAGATTTTGAGATGGAATTGTAGGTAACATGTAAATTAAATTAATAAACACACGTGAAAAGCCAAGTTACAATATCAATATTAATGATAGCTTGCTTTTGTATAGCTTATTTAAATCGTACTATCTGAACTTATGATGCAGGAAGGGAAAGAATTATTACCTTTATTCTCAAATATTAAAACTGGGCTGAGATTTGCAAATAAGTGCTGTATCCAAAGTCGTGAATCCCAATGCTAGGTGGCAAAGACATGATGAAGACTAATTCTTTGGGTTCAAAATATAGAACTTGTATTATGACTGTGATGCCCCTTATTAAAAAAAAAAAAAAAGAACAAAATATAAGCAACAACAATAAAGAGATGGATCATGATGGAATTGTGAGTGAGTAATATAGTTATATCAGCAAAATTCTCTTATGAGGCAGTGATGACTGGGAATTCCCTCTACGAAGAATAGAATGATGCATCTGGTTTGAGCCCAGTCTAGGGGAAATGATCTCATCAATGGTGAAAGGAGAAAATGGATGAGGGTTGGCTCACAATAGATAGATAGTCTGCAACGAATGAATGGCTATCCTGACACTGCCTTGTTCTGGTCATACATTTGAGGAGATTTGTTAGCTGGCATGGTCTAATGTGGTTAGAACTTGAGGACCACGTTTAATTCTAATGAAGTGAAGTCAGTTCCCAGAAGCTTTGTTTTACTACAATTAAGACAATGAAGCAATGATTCTCAGTCGAGATCTTTTGGATCTATTGTCCTCTGGATATTATTTCATGATTCTAATTATTTTAAAATAAGGAAGACAACTTCCCCACATGATGTCAAATAGTGTGGACTCTGTACAGTGAAAAGTAGTGTTGTTGGTGAACTTAAAACAATTGGATTTGATTGTCATTAAAATGGGATTCTGAAAAGAAAGTCCATGAATAATGCTCATGACTCCTGAAGTGTTTGGTTGCTTGGTGTTTTTCTTTTTTTTTCTTTTCTTTTCTTTTTCTTTTTAAATTCAGAGCACCAGGCATTAGACAGTAGATGGCAGTGTGAGATGAGGAATTTAAGCCTTGGCAGTGATTTGCTTGAAACTAGCCCAGTAAAAATGGCTTTTTGACTTGGAAGCATTTATTAAATGAACTACCATTAGAGTTTTGTCTGGCAGCCAGGATTCCTCCCTGGAAGGCTCTGGAAACCCACAGGTGTAGCTGTGTAAGTGCTTTGTTTGAACTGGAGCTGCTGCCCTGCTCAGAAGCAAGATGGGGATCATTGTGCATAATTCACTGTCACAAAGCCAAGCAAATTGCCACTCAACTGTCTTGGCACTCCTGTGCCTCCTATCATTGACTTTCTGGGAAATTCATTGTATTTAAATGTACAAGTAGAAGCTTTGATATATACAAAATGTGGAAGTTACTTCAGGTTTCTAGCTAATATTCACCTTTCTTTTTTGCCCAAACACCTGAAAAATCAGAGGTGGGGCTGAGACAATTTCCAAACTGAAAAGTAAACTATTACAAGGAGAATTTCTCAGTCCATCTGAAGGGACATCATTTCTTATGATTTGTCAAATAATGAATTATGTTCAGAATTTTTAAGACATCATGGAAAATAAGAGAGTGTTTAAACTGGTTTGGCTTTTCTTTTTTCTTTTCTTTTCTTTTCTTTTTTTCTTTTCTTTTTTCTTCTCTTCTCTTCTCTTTTTCTTTTCTTTTTCCTACTGCAGACTCTTGGAAGATGCAGGATTTTGTATCTGTAATTAGTTACCTAAACTTGTATTGCTATAGAACACTTTAAAATAAGACTATATTTTAAGCAAGAAAGGAATAGCTAAAAACATTTGATTTTCTCAACATTGTGCTTAATGGAGAGGTGATCAATAATTCTGAAAAGAATCTTGTTCTACATGCAGTAATGGTAAAATTAAAATAGGACACATCAGAGTATCATAAAGTTAATAATTTTTCTGCTCCATGGAACTATGTAAAAATTACATTTTCTTAAGTTTAGGTGGAGATCCTAAATTTTAACTTTTCTGTGATGTCATATTCATTACTTAACTTAAGTTCCACTTTTCCCAACTGTAAAATGGAGATAATAAAAGTGCTTAATTCATAGTCTGACACAGAGAAAGCATTAACTATTATAGCCTGATGCAATATATATTAGCCATTATTGTTATAGAGATATTGATGAGAGTAGGTGTATTTTCAAACAAAATTACTTTTTTTCTCACTTCCAAAAAAACTAAAAAATATAGTGAATATTAATAATACTCTAAACTTAACAATATTAGGTAGGTAAATCTGCTTAAAATAGAGTGAGTACCAAAGGAAGTATAATAAAATTTGGGATCATCTATAAGAACACTAATTTTCATTGATTAAGATGAGAAAAAGAAAACTTATACAAGTTTGTGTGTGTGCATGCACATGCATATATTTTAATTTACTACTTAACCAATAATTTGGTTAACCAGGGAGGACAGTACATTTTTCAAGATGAAGAGGAAATAAAAACATTAGAATAAAGTATTTGCCAGAAGTCACATAAACCTCTTCTTTTTAATAGGCAGAGCTTCTTTTTATCATGTAAGAATAGTGGTCAGAGTTTGAACTATTAGAGCGTTGTACATTAAAATTGTAGTCACCTCCATAAAACTGTTACCAGTGAGTTGTGTTAGAGTATCAAGAACTTTTTTTTCCCAAGTACACCACTTTTTACTTTTTTAATATTTTTCTCAAGTTGCTTTTTTATGTTGTTTAAATTAACTTTTCCAAGACAATGTTTCTGAGCTTTTCTTCTGGCTCTGCCATTTCCAAGCTTTGAACTTTTGGGTAAATTGCGAAATGTTTGTCTGTGTTCACCTGTAAAAATAAGGAATAATAATACTTCAAGTTTTTATGAGATAAAATTAATAAACACGTAGAACATGCTCCAGCTCAGTGTCAGGACATGGTAAATCTTCATTCAGTAAAAGGCAGAAATAAAAGGATAATTTGACTTGACAGTTATAGAATTGGAAACTATAGAATTATGGCCGATAGAAGCTCAGAATTAATGAAAACCCTTTATTTTACATATAAGAAAACTAATGACTAGAAAGTTTAAATAAGCATTGATAATACTGGCTATATTAGTATTAAGGTTCTCCAGAAAAACATAACTATTTGGAGATATAGCTATAGGTGGATATAGATTTAGATGTAGATGTAAATATAGATATACTATAAGAAATTGATTATGGAAGCCGAGAAGTGCTAAGATCAGCATAATGTAAGTTACAGTCTGAAAACCATTAGGCTTGATATAAAAGAAGAGCTCATGTTTATGTGAGTCTGAAGACAGGAAAGGACCAATGTTGTAGCTCAATGCCATCAGATAGGAGGAGTTCTCTCTTATTAACGGAAGGGTATGTATGCCTTTTTTTATTCTAGTCAGACCTTCAACTGATTAGATAAGGCCCACCTACGCCAGGGAGAACAATATGATTTACTTAGTCTACCAACTCAAACATTAATTTTCATCTAGAAACACCCTCAAAGACACACCTATAATAATGTTTGATCAAATATCTGGGGATCTCATGGCCCAGTCAAATAGACACAAAATTAACTCTCATACACTGATGTAAACCCAGCTTGTAATAACTTTTAAGCTTCTAAAACAATCAATTCAAGGAAAATTCAAGAGAGTCCAAGTTGTCCTATTTGCCAAAGTATAACATTTTGAATTTTATCCTCAACAAGTTTAGGCTTTTCTCTTTCTAAGATAAATTCACATTGTTAGGCTTTGAAAATGTCGCTTTGTTAATAGCTTCTATAGGGTTTTTGTTTTTGTTATATGGCCTTGGAGCAAAGCAGTTCCAAAACATGTTATAGGGCCAGCCATAAATTTGTATGTGGGGGCTTCTTCTAAATTCTATACTTGCAGTATTCCCTTGGTATTTCCTCTGCCTTAAATTGGCAAAAGGAAGCAGCAACATGTTACAGTTTTTTCCCTGCTAAAATTCTAGTCACCAATTCCAGTGTATGGAGAGGGTAAGGTTTCCTTCAACCAATAAGAACTCAATTCTAATGCTATCTACTCAGAGATAGCATCAGATTCCATAGGTTAGAAACTTCATCCCATAAGGCTGCCCTTTCACTTCAGGTGTCAATTGCAAGCCCAGGTTTTCAACTGTGTTTCTGACCAATTTGGCTACAGATTAGAGGATTCTGAAACTCCCTTCTTAGAATTTAGATGCCAGTTGTTTCCTGTACTTGTGACCGACTGGTTATAAATCAGAGATTCTCATGACTCCCTATTTGGATTCAATTAATTTGCTAGTGGGGCTCACAGAAGTCAAGGAATCCATTTGCAAAATAGGTTACCAATTTATTACAAAGGATATTAAAGGATACAAATCAACAGCCAGGTGAAGAGATGAGGTATATGGGAAAGGGTGCAGAGCTTCCATGTACTCTCTGAATGCACCACTCTCCCAGCACCTTGACATGTCCACCAAAGCTCTCCAAACCCTGACTTTTTGGGTTTTTAGAGAGGCTTAATTATGTTGTCATGATTGGTTAAATCACTGGCCACTGGTGATTAAATCAACATCCAGCCCTAGAGGTCAGAGTGGTGGGAATGAAAGTTCCAACTCCCTAATTAAATAGTTGGTTCTCCTGGCAACCAGCCCCCATCCCTAGATGTTGGTCCAAAAGTCACCTAATTAAAAAGAAGAATCCTTTATCACTCTCAGTATGTAGGAAGTTCCAAGAGTTTTAGGAGCATTGTGCCAGAAAATGGCTAAAGATCAAGTTCGTATTTTATATTACAAATCATAATATCACATGTGCCATAGGGAAAACTCAGAATTGGTTATCTGCCTTGAATCTCACCACCTTGCTTTGAGACCCCCATTCATCTGTAGAAAATGAGCAGAAAAAGATTTTTTTGGATATCCCAGGGGAACTAAAACCATGGTGATGTTTGGGCAAAAGAAAGAGCTGAAGACAAAAATCAGCCAAGAAATATTGCCTACATTATCAAAAAAAAAAAAAAAAAGATGAGCAACATGTATTTATTAGCTGGACCAAGGGACTTGGGGGACATCTCAGGGTGTTGAACATAGCTCTAGATTTTTTGGGGGAAATTCAGTTCCACACTGCTAACATATGTTGTTTTCACATGTTAAGAGTGGCAGCCAACATCTACATTAAAATTAGTGAAATATTTTCTCTTCTTTTCCTTCTCAACTACTGTTGGTAGCATGTTATGCTTATCAGGCTGTATTCTTTCAGTAAATATCGTTATATTTTAAGAATTTTTAATTATTTATGCTTTTTTCATGTTATCTTTCCTATTGGTAATAAAATGAATTGAAAATCTAAATTAATTAATATCTTGGCCTTTTTAATTTTTGGATCAGGTTTCTGTTTAGTTTGAAGATTTATTGTAATAAAGATTATTGTCAATGGAAATTTACCTAAAACATTTAAAGGCATTTATCTGATGAGTAGTATTTAATTGAACCTATTAGAAATATCTGAGTATTTATTTATTATGTTTTCTGCTATTCACTTAAATTCTAACCATTGTTAATTTGAATAACATTTATTGGTTTTTTTTGGATGTCATAAATAATATATAAGTAATATTTGAAATTATTTTAAAAATTCACTCTGAGTATGTCCTTAGATTAGATTACTGAAGCACTTTAGACTAAATCTCAACATTATAATAAACACTTTTTAATTGAAATTATTAATGCTGTCATTTAAATACTAGCACTTAAAGTCATTTTTGTTGGACATGCATAATCAAATGGTAGGCTTGAGCAATTATACAGATATTTATATAATAATACTTCATGTTATAAATAATACTTTATATTTATTTTATTCATTTACAATTTTCAGTGTTTTCACTAAATCTTATTATGAATATTACAGTGCACCTATAAGAGTCATTATTTTTCCAAATTCCAGACTTAAAACAATAAATAAGACATTGTTTCTGTCTTCAAGCAATTTACATTCTAATACTATGAACAGATAACTAAAGAAATTATTATAATTTGAGAAGACCAGATTGTCATAGAAGTATAAATAAAATAGTGTAAACACAGAGAAAAAAACTACAAATTCTGTGTGGGGAAATGGAGATGGATCAAGTAAGGCTTTGAAGATAAATTACTATTTTGAGATAAACTGGAAAAGATGCAGAGTTATCCAGAAAGAGAAATTGAGGAAGGATATTCTAGGGAGAGGGACCAGTAAGGTGTAGCATTGTAAGCAGGTAGGGTATTGGAAAAATTAGGTAGAGATTAGTAAACAAAAGGAGAAAGCTTAGATTTAAATCTGGAATCAAAAAGATTAAAACCAGATAGTGGAGGACCTTATACATTATTCTAAATATATACAGCCAAGAGGTTTTACCCTCATTTATCTTTCAGATATCCTAAGAGGTAGGAAATAACAATGATCTTGAATTGATAACCACCTGGCTAAAAATATCCAACCAGATACTGGTCTGATTTCTGACCCTGTGCATTTCAACTATATTGCAAACAATATTGGGTTTATTTGAACCAATGTTCTAATAAGTCAAATAATAAACAAGAGTAAGTTGCAAGGGGCAAAGATTTTTGTCTGTGTTGTTTACTGCTATATCCTTGATTCCTAAAGCAGTTTCTGTTTCCAAATTGGTAGAACCAATGAACAGAAAACATTCATTGAATGCTTATGAAGTATCAGACATTCTTTTAAATACCTTTGCATAGATTAAAAGATTAAAAACACTTACTATGAGAAAATTGTGTTATATTTTTGATGCATTATTTTCCATAGTATCATCAAATGTGATCTAAAATGACACATTTTTAGGGGAAGAGAAGATTTATTTAGAGAGTGAGACTTATCTTCAAGTATTTGAAAACCTATCATATAAACAAAGCAGACCTATTTTGTGAAATAATCTCTGAAGAGCTTAAATGCGGTCGATGTGTGGGTGCTATAAGAAGTTATATTTTGATTTTAATGTATGAAGGAATTTCCTGAACTTTCTGATAATTTGATTTAACCAATTTTAGAACATGTTAACTTAGGGTGAAATAAGTGTTTTTTTTTTTACTCACAATATTCATACCAAAGCTTGAGGGCCATTGATCCTATAGAATAGATTTATTTTTTAAATGATAGATTTAGCTATATTAACTATATCATATCCAAGGTTTTTTTAATCTATTAGAGAGTTGGTAGACCAGTTGGATTATTGTGATTGAAAAGAGTAGAATACCAGTCCATTAACATGTGTGTTTGAAAGTGGTCAGCCTGTTTCAAATCAACTTGGAACTTCAATTAAAGAAAAAAAATATCTTTGGCATTTTCTCAATGTCCTTTCCAAGTTAAAGCAGATTATTCATAGTTTCCTTTAATGTCTGCTATTCTATTTATGAGGAATGACTCAAGGGAAGTTTTCCTTTAATTCAAAACAAACAGATTGCTTACATGTTGAATGGCTGGATGATACTTAGATCTTTCCTATGAATGTTTACTGCTTGTCAGGTATTACATTACGTGAACTTCTGGTGACTCATGAGAAAGAACAGATATCAGGTCATGAACTCTGGCTACTGACTTTCAGATCACTCAATGGGCTAATTATAACTTTTCAGAGAAAAAAAAAATTCTTAAAAAGCATCACAAGCAACTGATAGTATAGCAAGTCATTAAATTGCAGGGTGGACTCTCATGGCTTAGGATATTGGTAAGAGATTGTTTATAACCCTATATCTAGAGCTTTTCCTGCAGGAGTCTTTGGATAACAGTGTCACATTATTTTTCTGAGATGTGTAGACTAGAGGTTATAAAACATTTTGGGGGCCAGATTTTCTCATTGTTTCCTGTTTTCTCATTTGCAATCTTATTTCAAAGGCTTCCTAGTTTACTTCCATTCTTGGCTGATGGGAGTGAAAACTAGGGAAACTGATGCTATTAAATCATGTGAACACCTCAGAGATGGTGACCCTAGCTTTCTTTCTCCTGTTCTTCTCTATGTGCACTGCTGAATGTAGAACCTGGTCAGGTCAGCTAAAGCACTGATACTCGTTTTCTTTTATTAACAAAACTCAATGGTTACAGAGCCAGAGAGGTGGACTTGCCTCATGGATTAAGGCTGTCTGACTTAGTAAAGGTCTCTATCTTCTTCAGTGTTTTGGGCAAGTTTTGAATTTTTATGTGAGGAAATCATGAATTTTTAAATTTCTTCTCTTTTAAACTCTAATCAGGATATAAAGAGAAAAAATAGAACTTTGATTTTTTTAGGATTATTTTTTTTACATTGAAAATCAGAAACTATAAATTCTCAGGCTATTAGAACAACAAACTTATGGCTGTTTAGTTATATTAAAGGATTATAGGTGAAGTTGTGAAAAGATATTTCTGGGGCAAAACGATGAGAAAATTTAAAATGTGTATTTTCTGAATAGTATTTCTCTAAATATTATATTCACTCATTGATTCCTACAAATAATTTGCTATAATTTTTAGATATCATATGAATATTTGGAGGTTGGGTTCTTGGATTTCTATTCCAGAAGTGGTTAGTAATAGGAATACCCCTACTTTTGGGGTGGGGAAAGCATCCTTTCATGAGTACAGTTGCTCTAAAATTTAAAATTATTACCGAATAGTGCAGTGGATAGAACCGTGAGCGTGAATTTAGTACATATGGGTTCCAATTTACTCCCTGCCACTAACAGCCAGCTTGACAGGACCTAAATCACTACTTCTCTTGCCTGTATTTTTGGTCAGTAAAATTCAAAAGTGGACCTAGATGACTTAATATTTCTGCAAACTCTAACATCTATCTTTCTATATTGATAAGATTTTTTGAAGAAGAGTAAAGCCACTCCTGGAGAATAGAATATATTACATAGCATTAAAAAATGAATAAAAGAATGTGCTTACACTTAAGTAAAATTTCAAACAAATAACATCTTTCCAAGTAGCAAGTTAATATCAAAATAAATTACCTTTGGAGATATATTTTCACAATATAGAACAAAGCTTACTTTATCATAGACTAATAGATATTAACAAGAGTTAAGTTCCTATAGTATATTTCTGCTCACAAAAACACCACCAAATTTTTAAATAAAGATGCCAAATACTTCTAACATTAAACACTGAAATAAATGTGAACTATACTTTTATTGAAGAATGTTTAATAAAATCAACTAAGATAATTCTCTTTCAACCCCTTATTCTAATTCAGAGCGATAGATGGCTGGAGCCTCTCCTGGAAGCTCAGTACACAAGGAGGGCCCCACTCTGCACAGCACACTCTTCCACTGCAGGGCCAATCACACATGAGCTCACCCTCACTCAGATTGCGACAATTGAGACAGGTCTACTCACCTCGTATGCACAGCTTTGGGACATGAGAGGAAACCAGAGTACCCAGAGAAAATTCATGCAGACATGGGGAGAATGAGAAAACTCCACACAGACAGTGGCCTTGACTAGGAATCTTTTTTTTTTATTTTTCGTATCAACCTTATAATAACACGTCATTGAAAAAAACAACATTATTTGAGGACCTGCTGTATTTAACTATGCATGGCTTGGCCTGAGAAGTAATTAACAAGCACATGACCTCCCACAGTTTTCCCTGAGAACTTTGTGGGCTTTGTTTTTTTTCTTAAAATTTAAGTCAGTTTCTTTCTATTCTCAAATCTTCAATTCCCCTTTGGTAGTATTTTGGTCACTCAGGTATATATTCTCTTTTGCAACACCAGAAAGTCACTAGCATGTTGTTGTGATAAGTTTGAGTCACCTGGCATTTTGTAACCATTATCTCATATTGGCACAAACACTCCTCCTGTCTTCCTTAACTCTCCTTAATTCACAGTCTGGCTCACTACATCTGTTTTCACTTGCTCTTTTCACTATTTTAAGAACAAAGTTATAGTTCTAGTCCCATAGGGGCCAATTACCTTCACTGTGTTCACCATCACATATTTCATGTCCAACCCAAGCTACTATTTGGCACTTGGCTTGTTCATGTCATGGTTACAGGAGGAAGAGAGGGTGGACTGAAGTCAGAGAGGAGGCAAATACTTTGAATAGATTTATACAAATTCATCAGTGTACCTGGAAAAACTGTGTAGCAGCATAGACAGAGCATAGGTATTAGAATCAAGCTAACATTGTTTTGCTCCTTATTTGCCATTTGCCCTTCAGAAGTCATATACACTATAAACTCAGTTTCTTCATATATAACATGTAGATAATAATAGTATTATTATTGGATTATTATATGGATCCTTAATAATAGGTAGTATATTCAAAGTGTCTAGGACTTGAGAGAGAGGCACTAAATGAATTATATTAATTGTTAATACTGCAATAAGTTAACACTATCTCTTTATTTTGATACAGTAGTACAGTCCTCAATGCAATTTAATGATTATTCTTTAATCACCAACTGTATGCACTAGTGTGTATATTAGGGTTGTAGGGCATATGAAAGAAATGTAAATTCTAATTCATTTCACCTTTGCTGTCTCTTTAACTCTGCTCACTTTACAGAATCCAATACTTTTGCAGGATATTCAAAGCTCTTTTCAATTTTCCTTGCCAATCTTTTCAGCCCTTTTCTTTCCCCCTTGCTCCCACAGTTTGCATTCTTGCCAGTCCATATAACTTACATTCAAACACTTCCTTGTATTTCCTTGGGCTAAAGACAGACTAAAATGAGGCAAATCCTACTCAGTTTAAGATCCAACACAAATGTAACTTTCTCCGTGGAGTCTTTCTTGACCTGCCTATCTACTCCATCTTCACAGGAGGGGTGATTTATGTAAAACACACAGCATAGTAAGCTCTTAATAAATACTGTTCCCTTGTTCTTATTCCTCTAACTTATCTTATTGCTCTTACTTCTTACTTTTGTAAGTTTCAGCTAACAAGACCTCTGTCTTAGATATCTTCTTTAGGAAAGAATTGTAGCTCCACGACTTATTACTTGTGTGACTTGGACATCTTCAGAATCTGTTTTTACGTATATAAGTGGAGGTTATCAATGACTTGATATGTATAAATTAAACTGATATACATAAAGCAGTTAGCACATAATAGGAGATTTCTCTTTAAATATGAGATAAAGTTACCTCTATGTTAATTTCTACATGATTGTGTACATGCCTGTCACTATATTTGAGCTCATAAAGGCCTAGGATAATACTTCGTGTGTTACTGTAGCTTCATTACAATCACAGCACCTACCAACTATTGACTAAAAGCCTGCATATATTTCATTCTTTCCTCCAAAAATACTATGTCAATGAAGGCTCTCAGTGGCTCTAAATGATATCTTGGTGTTCATATACTTCTTCAACTCATAATCTCTTCTAAGCTCACAGCACCCTCTGGCATTTTTATATTCTTGTTGGCTCTTAATTGTTCCTAAAATTAAAGTGGGAAAGTTTACGAATATATATATATATATATATATATATATATATATATATATATATATATATATATATAATTTCGTCCACTCAGGAATCATTTTTTCTTTTTTTTTTTGGTTTTCTAAGCAGGATCCATATAACTAACTGTATACCTTTCACTTCAAGGAAACTAAAGTTTTGGTGAAAGAAAAATAATAGACTGCAATAGAGAAATATAATTCAAAATGAAAAAAGTAGGCTAACATTACATTAACTCACTATAATAGTTTTGAAATAGATTTGAGGAAAAAAATTGACTTTTCTGCATTCTGACTTGGAGAGTTTTGTGATACTTCTTTGGGTGATCACTTATACAATGAAGAATATGTGCAAATGAGAAATGGAAAATATTCTCTAAGAAAATCAGGGGCATTTTAAAAGATATGTTAAATACACAGTTTGTTTGTTTCTATTTCTGAAGTGTTCATTCACTTAAATTAGATCACATGTTTTTGGGATGTCAGCATGTCTTTCTCTTAAGTGAAATTAATACAATAACAGGAGCTCTACAAACCTAGGTAGTTTTTACTTGCATGTTTTTTGTCAAAGGACTTGAATTGATTCAATTAATTTTGCCCCCCTACTGAGTTTCATTTTCATCTGAACCCACATGGCAAAGATGTAAATGATACGTGCAAATAAGGATCCATCTCTAGGGAAGCCTTCTTAAATAAATGCCTGCTCTTACTTTGTGAGTTGCCAACCATGTGCTAAGCTAGTTTTCCAAGCCTCAACTTCAAGAAAGGGAGCTTGTCTTACCTTTTCCCTTCTCTTTCAATATTAGTGTCAAAATATTGCATTTTATATATATGTGTGTGTATATACATATATATGTGTGTATATATGTGTATATACATATATGTGCGTGTTTATATATATATGTGTATATATATATATATATATATATGAATAAGGCTTGATCTCTGTTAAAATTAAAATTAAAATGAGAGATTGTTTATTTCAGAAATTCTGTTGGTAGTATATTCTGTTCTATTTTAATAATACTGGGGGATATATAAGAATGGCTTTACTTTGACTCAGATGTCATCAAAACTCAAGCAAAGATTGGGCTCAAATCTTTCTAGCTATTGTTGTATTACAATGAAAATATTTTATAAAATGGAATTAGAGTATACTTAATCTTAAAATGATTCATTACTGCATCTCTAAGAGGAAATACTTTTTAAGACTCAGATAAGATTTTACATTATAAATAAGCAAAATGAAATGCTAAACAAATATTTTTATATGGTTCATGGGTCTTTAATTTTAATCATGATAGAGAGCCTCCTGAATTTCAGTTTTCTTTTGATTTGCAAACTGAAATAAATACCACAGTCATGTAGATATTTCACTAGGGCCCAATATCTGTTTAGGGCATCAATTTAGATTTGTGACTGAATTTAAAGTTAGAATTCAATTAAATACATCATACATACCACGATTGGCTCTAGGACAGGCAAACTGGGCTTCAAACCCAAGTCTGCTACTCAGGAATTCTGAGACCTTGGTCAACCTCTTTATCATCTCTAGGTTCCACTTTTACCATCATAAATGATTATACCAATGTGAACCTTGCAGAGTGGCTTTAAGAATCAATATTCTATGGTACATAAAGATCTTGATTAGTGCATGACAGATAGTATCTTTGGGATAGTGTGGTCTTTGGACCAGCAGCATGAATGTCACCTGGGAAATAGTCAGAAATGCAGATTCTTGGTCTCACACCAGATCTACTCAATAAGATATCTGAGAATAGGGCCCAAATGCCTGTATTTTAACAAGTCTTCTAAGTGATTTCAATGCATGTTCAAATCTGAGAAACTCTCACAGTGTATAATGAACTATATAAGGACATTTGCTGACTCAGGTAAACAGTGATTTAAAATTATCCTAGAGACTCAGTAAACAAGGCAGCTCATACTTTTGTGAATGTCATCATGGGAAGAACAATCTTTCTTATGAATATGGAATCTTAAGATATGGACAATATGACTAATAATTATTAATAGTTTATTATCTGCTAGGGTCTATACTATATTATTTAATTCTCTACTTATTTAATTCTCTATATTAACTAATATAGTACTCTATATTATTTAATTCTCATGACAAGTTCAAGAGAGAGATGCCACAATTTGGTAAGTATGTAACTAGGATTACAGGGGCTAATATGAGAAAAGTCCAGGTGGGCCTCTCACTTAAACAAATTTCAGAAACCTGATGCTTAACCACTATTTTAAAAATATTCTATAAAATCAACCTGATCATAGAAGTCTTTTATTTACATAGAATTGCTGAATAGACATTTACAATTGTATTCAAATTTTCTTTTAGTTTTTAATTTTTAAAACAGCTTTATTGAAACATAAGTGAATATAACAACATACATATTTAATGTATACTTTTGTTGATTTTGGACATAGGCATACACCCATGAAACCATACCACAATCAAGATAAAAGAAAAATTCATCACCTCTAAATTTTTTTTTGTGCCTTTTCTTTGCTTTTGTTTTTGTTGTTGTAAGAACGATTAACACAAGATCCATTCTAAACAAATTTTTAAGTGCATAATACAATATTGTTATTTTATTCTAATTTAAAAAATCCCTTCTACAGTAAGTCTTCTACATTTAATCTTCTGGAATTTACTACAATCGATGTTTTATGTCAGTTTTTATGCACATACACATACATTTATATATGTATTTTATGTATATTTATGAATGTATGTATGTATACATAAGCTTCTTGAGGACAAAAATTACATTTATTTCATTCATCTTTTGTAGTTCAGTGCTTAGAACAGTTCTTGCCTCATAATTTTCACTCAAGAATTACTAATTTAATGAATGAATGAATGAGTGAGTGAATGAATGCATCTCTACTGGTGCTGCTAAAAATATCAAAGACTTACAGCTTTAGAAACCAGGATTTGTTTCTAGTCCTGTTCAACCAAAGAAATTGTGACTGACTCTAGAGAGCAGATACATTCACTTTAATAATTTTAACATTAACATGGCTCACACACACACAAGTCATTAGATCATTAAGACATTTCTTTTAGCCATTAGTCACAGAGACATACTTTTTGTTTTTTTTTGGTTGAAAAAGGCCTTAGAGAACATCTAATCTCTCCTCCTCTTGTAGATTAGGAATTTGAGTTTGGGAGTTAAGTGACTTGTTCAAGCTTAAATGCTAATTAGGGATGAGGCTGCAAGTGATGCTGGAAATCAAGGCTGGCTGATTCGGTTCAGCACCTTCCTCACTCTAGACCATCTTATATAATTGCCCCTGGCCCTGACTGAGTTTGGTTGGGCATGTAATACATGAAATACCACATGCTACCCTCCTATAATAATATATTTAATACGACCGAAAAATACAAATGACATTTTCTTTTGGTGTAATCTTTAACACATTATTTTAACATTGTTGTGCCATAGGTTCCCCTCTCTAAATCTTGGAAAAATAATAACAACCACTTTACTAGATTACTTTGAGAATTAAAAGAGATAAAATGTGTAAAGTCTTTAGAACAGTGCCTGGCACCTATAAGCTCTTTGCAGGTCTTAACAATTCTTACATTATATTGGGAAGAAAAATTTGTCAGTCAGGCAAGTTTTTTTTATTTTTTATTTTTTTATTTTTTTATTTTTGAGTTGGACTTCCGTGTGGATAGTAAATGGGTAAAGTGAAAGCCTGACTGAATGGTGAGTTTTTATAGAATGCAGACAAGCAAATCTTCCTATATCCCATCACAATCAGATGAACAGGCAATGTTCCTTTTTATCTTATTCCCATGTGACTCCATGAACTGGGAGTATTAGTTCAAGTTATTCATTGATAGTTAGTGACTTGGGTAAATATAAGTATAGTGGAACATGCTAAATGAAACAATCTAAATTTTTACCAGAAGTTATGGATTATAAGCACAAGTTTCATTTGAAATGATCAATCCACATGAAAACAGTCTCTTTATCTGACATTGCACAGTTGACCTATGGAAAACAGAACTCTTAGATAAGTATGCAGTTTTTTATGAAGGAAGCCGAAAAAAAGTAAACCTTGCCTGGGAAAACAGGTAAGTTTCTGAAAAATTGTCATTAAATTAAATCTTAAAAAAAAAAAAAAATCATGACTTAAGTATTTCTATGAAGCTTTTTATTTACCTAAAAATAATAGTGGAGATGCATTCTATAGTTTTCTCTTATTTTTAGAACTAAATCTAATTTATTGGAAACATTATAAAAGTACCTTATATACAGCATCAGATATAATACATATTATATATTATACATATAGTGTATATACATTTATTTGTTTATGTATGCACACATACATATACATATATGTTTGTTTTTGTGTCAACTTTAAAAAAGCATTCATACTCATTGAAAAATAAATTTTTTAAGTGATCTGAAGCAATGAGTTCATATTATTCACTAATCACTAAGCTGCTTGATTTACAGCCAACATAACAGATTGATCAGGTGGAATTGGCAGGAAACAGACTAAAGCACTCTGGTGGCATTTGCCACTGCCATTATATACTCCTAATTAGGGATTTGTACCTATTTAAGCCATTTATAGCATTGTCAATAAAAGGCATCAGTAGAACTTCTTATAAAATGGAAAGTGTATTTGGAAATAGAACAGTTGGTGAGAATTGGGCTTAATTCTTTTTCTTTTTCTTTTTTTTAAAGAGACAAAATAAAGTTTTCTTGTTTGTTTATTTGAGGTTTTGATTCTGTGCAGATACTTGATTTCCTTTTGATGACCCAGAAAAATGCACATTTATTTTTCATAGGAGAACATGTTTACATTCCAAGACAGAGAAAGACCTTTGTTGAAGGCTGCACTTTGCTGCGTTGGCACAAAATAGAAACTTAAAAATTGGTTCTGTAGCTTCCACTAGAAAAAAGGAATTGTCAATTATCCATAATTAATATTTACTAAGGACTCACAGAGGTTGTAGCAGGTATGATGGAATGTCAAATGCACCCACAAAAAGTTATGTTATTTCAAGTTAAATATAGATTTGACTGCAATGTTTTCCCAGTAGTATCATATTTTTTCATTTCTTTAGAAATCTAGTTATATATTTTTAAAGAAGGGTTGACTGTATATTCTTTAACTTGTTTCTTTTACTTCTCCCTGTGGCAAAAAGAAGCAGCGACAACAAAAATAAAAGTTTTTATGATCCTGCTGAATCAAGGTACTAAAACACGAGTTAAATGAAGAGGCGTGGTGGTTTTAATGAAGAAAAATAAAACAATTTAAGCATTGCCAGGTGGAAAATGAAACAATCTCTTTATATGGAATGTGTAGAAGGGGATAGGGAACATGAATGCCTGGGAAGACAATTTCCAATGTCAGGAATTTTTTGCTATGGTCTTTGATCTGCTGTCTAATTTCAGTCTTGGTCTAAAAGAAAAAATAAAGAGGAAAACTATTACTTGTTTTAATGGAAAAATTCTCAGTGAACCAAGACTGACTATGGAAAAACAATCCAGGAAAAAAGGGTGTTGATTCAAAAAAAGGAAACAAGTCTTAAAAACTAAATTAAAACAATACAAAAATCCTTCCTCTCTTTTTCTCACGCGCACACATAAACCATCCCTAAATATCATCACCACCACACACTTAACATGTTGTCTATCCAAAGCTATTCTATTATTTGCTTTTCTCTAGATTCCTTTTACTTTTAATGAGCAGGACTTTTATTTCTTTTGATGATTAGCCTTTGGTTCTATCTGATAACTTTATTATTCACATAATTCAACTTTTAAAATGATGTTAATGATCATCTGCCTATTAAACATGACTCATGGAAACACTTCTCATTTCCATTTTATTGTTAGTATATATTCTGACTTTGTTGTATAGACCGATGTTTTCATGTGAAAACTATACTGATGTTAGAGAAAAAGAGACAGTAGCACTGTTGCTTCTCTTTGGTGCGTCTATGGCAAACACAGCTGACTTGAAAGGATACACTTTACCCCCAGATAGTATAAATAGGATTATGAATAAAATATGGCTTGGTTAAGAAAAAAGTTGCCTGAGCACAAAATATGAAAGGGAAATTTTCAGCTGCCAGAAGAAAAAGAAAATCCAGAATCTGAGAAAAGAAGTATAGTTTGATGGGGTGTTTCAGAGGTATTAGGCTGGATGTTTTGCTTAGGTGTTTGGATTTTTTAAAAATATTTTTATTGAAATATAGCTAACATACATATTGTATTAGTTTCAGGTATATGCCATAGTTATTCAACACATATATCTAAAGAAGGGTCACAATGATAAATTTAGCGACAATATAAAAATGTACAAAGCTATCGCACTATTATCGATTATATTCCTTATGCTTCTTGTCTCTGCATGCTCCCATGACTTCTCTGTTTTATACATGGAAGACCGAACCTCTTATTTCCTTTCACATTCCTCCCTTTTTTAATTTGTTAATTGCACGTCACATTCAATACTATTTTATATTAGTTTCAAGTGTACGGAATAGTGGATAGACATTTATATAACTCATGAAATGATTCCTGTGACTAGTCTAGTAGGCACCTGGCACTACACATAGTTATTACCATATTATTGACTATATTGCCTATGCTTTACTTTATATCCCCATGACTATTTTCTAACTACAAAATTGTAATTCTTAACCCTTTCACTTTTTTCACCCTTCTCCCCAGAGCCATGAGTTGGTTCTCTGAATCTAGGAGTCTGTTTCCATTTAGTTTGATTTTTTAATTTGTTATTTAGATTCGACATATAAGTGAGATCATATGGTATTTTTCTTTATCTGTCTATTTCACTTAACATAATACCTTCCAGGTAATTCATGTTGTCACCAATGGTAATATGTCATTCATTTTTTCTGGCCAAGTAATATTCCATTGTGTATATATGTACACCTCTTCTTTGTCCAGTTGTCTATTGATGGAAGCTTTGGTTGCTTTGATATTTTGGTGTTGGTAAATAACATTGCAGTGAATATAGGAATGTGTAAATCTTTTCAAATTAGTGTTTTAAATTTCTTTGTCTAAATGCCCAGAAGCAGAATTGCTGGGTCATATGGGGTTCTCTTTTTAATCTATTTAGGAACCTCCATACTGTTTTCATAGTGACTGTACCAATTTATAATTCCACTCACAGGACATGAGTGTTTCCTTTTCTCTATATCTTCACCAACATTTGTTTGTGGATTTATTGATGAAGGTCAACCTGACAGGTGTGTGGTGATATTTCATTGTGGTTTTGATTTGCATCTCCATGATAATTAGTGATGTTGAGCATTTTTTCATATGTCTGTTGGCCATCTGTATGTCCTCTTTGGAGAAATTCCTATTCAGGTCCTCTGCCCATTTTTAAATTAGATTGTTAGCTTTTTGGTGTTGAGTGAGTTCTTTATAAATTCTGGATATTAAACTCTTGTAGGAAGTATCATTGGCTAATATCTCTTCCTATTCAGTATGTTGTCTTTCCATTTTGTTGATGATTTCCTTTGCTGTGTAAACACTTTTTAGTTTGTGGGTCCCAATTGTTTAATTTTTCTTTTGCTTCCCTTGCTTGAGGCTACTTATCAGAAAAAAATATGACTAAGAGCAGTGTCAGAGAGTTTATTGTCTATGTTTTCTTTTAGGAATCTTATAGTTTCAGGTCTTACATTTAAGTCTTTAATCCATTTGAGTTTATTCTTGTATATGGTGTAAGAAGGTGGCCTAGTTTAATTGACGATAGATGTGGGTTTATTTCTGGGCTCTATTTTTTATTTATATGTGTCTCTATTTTTGCCAGTACTATGCTGTTGTAATTACTATAGTCTTGTAATACAGTTTGATATCTTCCATTGTGATACCTCTATGTTCTTTGTTTTCACAAGATTGCTGTGGCTACTCTGAGTCTTTTGTGGTTGCACATAAATTTTAGGATTATTTGATCTAGTTATGTGAAAATGCCTTTGGTATTTTAATAGATATTGCATTGAATATATAGATTACTTTGGTTAGAATGGACATTTAACAATGCCAATCCTTCCTACCTATGAGCACGGTATATGCTTCTATTATTTGTAATTTCACTAAACTTTCTTCATTGTCTTACAATTTTCTGAGTACAAGTCTTACTACTTGGAAGAAAGATCGTTTTCTTAATTTCCCTTTCTGATAATTTGTTATTGGTGTATTGAAGTGCAACCTATTTCTAAATATTAATTTTGTGCCCTGCTGTTTTACTGAATTAATTTATCAGTTTTAACAGTTTTTTGGTGAAATCTTTAGGGTTCTCTATATATAGTATCAAGTAATGATAGTTTTACTTCTTTTTTTTTTCTAATTTCGATGTCTTTTGTTTCTTTTTCTTGTCTGATTGCTGTGTCTAGGACTTCCAATACTGTGTTGAATAGAAGTGGTGAAAGTGGACATCCTTGTCTTGTTCCTGAACATAAGGAAAATGCTTTTAGCTTTTCTCCATTGAGTATGATGTTAGCTTTGGATTGGTCATATTAATTATGTTGAGTTACATTCCCCGCATTCCCACTTTGCTGGGAGATTATATCATAAATGGATGCTGGATTTTGTCAAATGCTATTTCTGGATCTATTGATATGATTATGATTTTTATCCTTCATTTTGTTTATGTGGTGCATCACATTAATTAATTTGTGAATATTGAATCAACTTTGCATCATGGGAATAAATTCTACTTGATCACGTTTTTTTTTTTCAATAAATTGTTGAATTTGGTTTGCTAATATTTGTTGAGAGTGTTTGCATTTATGTTCATTAGGGATTTTTTTTGGCGTGTCTTTGTCTGGTTTTGGAATCAGGGTAGTGGTGGCCTCAAAAAACGAGGTTGGGAGGCTTCCATCCTCTGAAAATTCTTTGAAATAGTTTGCAAAGGATTGCTGTTAATTCTTCTTTAAATGCTTAGTAAATTTATCTGTGAAGACATCCGGTCCAGGACTTCTGTTTGGGGAGTTGTTTAATTACTGTTTCTTCTTGATTCAGTCTTGGGAGATTGCATATTTTTAATAATTTATCTATTTCTTCCAGATTGTTGAAATTTTTGGCATGTAATTGTTCATAGTATATCTTAAAATTCTTTGTATTTCTGTGGTGCCAGTTGTCATTCTGCTTTTATTTCTGATTTTACTTATTTGGGTCCTCTCTCCTTTTTTCCTGATGAGTCTGCTTAAAGATTTATCAATTTTTTTACCTTTTCAAAGAACCAGCTCTTGATTTCATTGATCTTTTGTATTGTTTTTTTAGACACTGTCATTTATTTCTGTTCTGATCTTTATCATATTCTTCCTTCTACTCATTTTGTGTTTTGTTTGTTGTTCTTTTCTAGACTTTTAAGTGTAAGGTAAGATTGTTTATTTGAGAGTTTTCTCGTTTCTTGAGGTAGACCTGTATCACTATGAATTGCTCTCTTAGGACTGCTTTTGCTGTGTCTCATAAATTTTGGGTCACTCTGTGTTCATTTTCACTTGTCTCAAGGTATCTTTTGATTTCTTCCTTGCTCTCATTGTTAACTCATTTATTGTTTAGTAGCATGTTATTTAGGTTCCATGTATTCTTTTGTTTTTATTTTTCTTTCTTGTAATTGATTTCTAGTTTCTCATAATTGTGGTCAGAGAAGATGCTTGGTATGATTTTAATATTCTCAAATTTATTGAGACTTGCTTTGTGGTCTAATACATAGTCTATTTTGGAAAATGTTTCATATGCATTTGAAAAGAATGTATATTCTGCTGCTTTAGGGTAAAATGCTCTAAAAATATCAATTAAATCCATCTGATCTAATGTGACATTTAAGGCCACAGTTTCCTTGTTGATTTTCTGTCTAGAAGATCTATCTCTTGATGTCAATGGGGTGTTAAAGTCCCTTACTATAACCATATTGCTCTCAATCTCTCCTTTTATGTCAATTGATATTTGTTTTATGTATTTAGGTGCTCCTGTATTGGGGACATGAATGTTTACAAAGGGTATATCCTCTTGTTGGATTGAATCCTTTATCGTTTTGTAATGTCTCTCTTTGTCCTTCATTATAGCCTTTGTTTTAAAGTCTATTTTGTCTGACAAAAGTATTGTTACCACAGCTTTATTTTTTGTTTCCGTTTGCATGAAATATTTTCTTCCAGCCCTTTACTTTCAGTGTATTTGTGCGTCCTTTGATCTGAAATGGGTCTTTTGTATACAACACATGAATGGATCTTATTTTCTTATCCATTCAGCTATACTATGTCTTTTGGTCAGAGCATTTACTCCATTTACATTTAAAATGATTACTGATAGGAACATAGTTATTACCATTTTATTATTCATATTTACGTTTTTTTCTCCCTTCTTCTTTTTAAATAAGCCCCTTTAATATTTCTTATAATACTGGTTTGGTGGTAATGAATTCCTTTAGCCTTTTCTTGTCTGCAAAGCTCTTTATATCCCCTTCAATTTTAAATGAGAGCTTTGCTAGGTAGAGTAGTCTTGGTTGTAGTTTCTTGCTTTTAATCACCTTGAGTACTTTCTGCCAATTTTCAGGCCTGCAAAGTTTCTATTGAGAACTGAGCCAATGGTCTTATGAGAGCTCTCTTGTTGGTAACTAACTGCCTTTCTCTTGCTGCTTTTAAGAGTCTCTTCTTGTCTTTAATCTTTGGCATTTTAATTAGGAGATGTCTTGGTGTGCATCTCTTTGGATTCATCTTGTTTGAGACTTTCTGCACTTCCTAGGCTTGTATGTCTATTTCCTCTACCAGGTTATGGTAGTTTTCATTCCTTATTTCTTCAAATAGTTCTCTATCTCTTCTTCTCTCTCTTCTCATTAGATTACTCATGTGATGTGAATATTGTAATGCTTGAATTTTTTTCAGAAGACCCTTAAACTATCCTTATTTTCATGATTCTTTTTGGTGTTTCAGTTGGTTGTTTACTGCTACCTTGTCTCCTAAATCACTGATTCGATCCTCCGTTTTATCTAATCTGCTGTTGATTCCTTCTGGTGTATTTTTCAGTTTAGTTATTCTGTTCTTCATTTCTGACTGCTTCTTTTTTATGATTTGTATATCTTTTTTTTATGCATACTATCTCTCTGTTGACGTTCTCACTAAGTTTCTTAAGCATCTTTATAGCTAGTTTTTTGAACCCCCTATCTCATAGATTATTAAAGGCCCACAAAACCACCAGGTCTGTCAGTTATCCATGAGGTTCAGCCTCTGAAAGAGCCTGAGGTTGTATGAGAGTTGGATTTGGTGGGGTCTCAGGGTGTCACCAGCATGGGATAAGTGGTTTTCAGTAGGTTAATGAAGAATCAGTTTTCATGCCCATTCTGAGCCTCTGGGCACTTTCCCAAAAGCTTAGAACACACCAAGGTCTGCCACTGCCTGCCTGGGTCCTGTGGATCCCTGAAAGTTGTCCAATAATGATTCCAACATGGTCAACACCAATTGCATGGAGGCCTCTGAAACAGTCTCTGGTGACATGCAAGTTGAAGGGGGCAAGTTCTCAAGAAATTACTAGCCTGGTGTGAGTGGTGTTTAATGGGTTAAGCAGGTTAAGATTGGTGCCAGTGCTATGTCTATGGCCCATCCGCAAAAGTGTCAGAGCATGCCATGGCCACCCACTGCCCTCTTAGGGCTCGTAGACCCCTGAGAGTTTTTCAGGAAAGACTGCAGCATGGACCAACACTGGCTTCTTGTCATCTCCCCAAAACACTAGTGGTTAGCAAGTTGGGTGGGGTGGAGTCCATGGATGTCACTAGGGTGGAGTGAGTGGGGCTCATGGAACCAATGAATATTCAGATTTGGTTGTGTGGGAGAGGGCTCAACAGAGGGACAATGGCAGCTTCCCCACCAGCTCTTGTCCTGAATCTACATGACTCAGTCTATCCCTGTATGTCTCTGGTGATTGTCAAAGAAAGACTGAAATCAATTATCAAAATATTAACATTAAAAATTCAAAAAGAGCACTCAAATTAAATTTAAAGAAAATAAAAGTAATAAAATGAGATAAAACTATGGCAAGATTGATAAAATAAAAAAGATAGAAGAAATATGTTACCAGTGTCAGAAAGAAAGAAGAGGACCTCACAGCGAATCTATGAATATTAAAAAGATAGAATATTGTGAATACTTTGTTCCAATAAATTTGATGCAATAAAAGATTCCTGAAAAAACACAATTAAAAATATAACATAAGAAGAAATGGCAAATTTGAATAATTTTGTATGTAATTAAATTAAGAGGATAAAGAGAGTCAAATACATGGTGATGGAAGGAGACCTGACTTCGTGTGTTGAACGCACAATACAATATACAATGTATTATAGAATTATGCACAAAACCTGTGTAATCTTATTAACAAAATGTCACCTTAATAAATTTAAGAAAATTAAAAAGATACTTCCCAAATGGAAAATACAGGCTGAGAAGACTTCTAGTGAGTTCCAAACATGTAAGAAGCAAATAAGTCTATTTTTATATAATAGAAGAATAAATACTACCCAGTTTGTTTAATAATTTTAACAGGATAAAAAATCAGCAACAGATTCTACCAAATGTCCCTCATGACTTCATGATAACGTTCAATTTAATCAGTGACCAATTGCAAATACCCTTCACTGATGGCTTTGTTTATCCCTGTTTTTATAAATGACATGCAATAATAGTGAAGATGGTCAGAACACGTAGTTATTTCTATTGTGAATATTGTTTAAAGTCCCATACCCAAAAGACTAGTTTATTCTTCTAAGAATGGAATGACTAAACTCAAACATAGCCATAGTATAAAATGCAAAAACACTTTCCCTCCCCCGAATTACACGTACTCAAATTCCTCCACAGCAGTGAGCACAGTGCTTTCGCATTGTAGCTGCTCAACAAATTTTCATTAATTTGTTGGAAAAAAATGCACACATGCTATGCAATTGTTGACTGAACTGTGACAAAATTGATCGAGAGTTTTATATTTGCTTTTTACCATGTCTAGAAGGAGATGTTAGACTCATAACCAAGTTTGATGGCCCATGAGTGTCATTATGTATAAGGGTCATTGTGAGAGAGGAAAGAAAACACTGATTTTAAAAGTCCTATGAATGCCAAAAAGTAAATACTGCACTGTGGAGAACTCATTTTTTAATTTATTTTCTCTGGGAAATGCCTATTTGCAAATGTTTTGGTTTGGAGCCCTAGTTATCAGAAAAGGATAAACAAGAAAAATCAGTGACTTGACTGAAGAACACAGTACTCACTTCCCCCAGATTCAGAAGCTAAGTTATATTCTTAAGAGAATTTCTAATAACGCTACCTTGGCAGTCATATATAGAAAAAGTCAATGGGAAAAATTGCTAATCCCTCTTGTGGAGAAACAAATCATAATGAGAGCAAATTTTATATATCCTACTGGCAGATAACTTTTCTGCAACAGCATCATCAATTAAAATGGTTATTGATGAGGCAGAAAACATCAGATAGATGACGAGGAGAGAGATAAAAGAACACAAGATAAGGTATGCTAAAGCTACAGCTTGTACCAATGTTTCCCAATTCTTCATGTTCATTTTAATAGTTCATAATCAATGGTAAATAATAAACCATCTAAAGGATGTATTATACACACTTCTAAATGCATAGGCTCCTTTTGAGTCACACCTAAACTTCAAGAAACATACATCACCATGAAATTTTTTAATAAAACTGACAGATAAATTAAAATAAATGGCTTGATGTTTATTAAAAAATGGTAGCTTTTCATCTTTACTTTTAATGAGAGAATCAGAAGTTTTGTTTTCCCCTGAAGATAAATACAATGTTGTGTTATATCAAATGTTTGGCACCTTTCTCTGCAGCTCTGAAGCAGCCCAAATGTAATTTGAGCTAATTCATGAAATGCACTTTGTAAAAGGATAAATATTGCCTGTGAGATAAATAGTCAAAATATATCAGATTTATTGATGTCCAGGGAAAACAACATTATGGTTGTTTAGAGTGAACCCATGAGCAAATGAGTATTCAAGGAGTGAAAGCAGATTGCTGGTATGTGCTTAAGAAAAACAACAACAAACAGAAAAAGCTGGAAAGAAGAACCTGCATACAGTATAGCTATTTTAAAGGGAGGTGTTTAACATTCATTGCAATATAGATCTGAAAGTGAGTGGTGCAGAAATCTTTTCTATAAAAACAGGCATACTAGAAAAAGGACAAGCAGTGTCAGTTTTTTTTTTTTTTTCATTTCAGTTCTCTTATTTGTTAGAAATAAACAGGAAAACAATGTTTGAAGAATTTATGAGTAATAAGCTCTTGAGCATGTTTTCATAGCATTGTAGAATAAAGGAAGAAATCAGACTTAGTTCTTAGAGAAATCAGGACAAAGGGACTATCCTAGACCTCTGAGAAATTCCTCATCATAACACAGGTCTTACTACATGTCAGTCTGGAGGAAAGGGAGACAACATTGACTTGAGGGGTGAAACAAGGGTATGTATACATAATATGGGAGAACTAAAGCTTTCTTCTGAAGACAAAAAGGCCTTCCTGAACAATGTTAATTGAAGTAGGTCATCAGAAGAAACATCAAAATAGAAAAAGGTCATGGTGTGAATCAGTGTCTTCATAAGCTATAAAGAAACAAATTGCAAATATCATGCAAACCAACCCTAAAAAATCACTGGATAAGTCTAGCATTGCAAAGTGAGATATCTATACATTTTGTCCACATTAAATCAAATAGACTAATTAAAGTAATTAATAAGAAGATTGTTAGCTCCCAAAAGAAATAATATTCTATAATAGCAGTAATTTATCAAAGTACATACATTCAAATTTGACATTAAAATAAATCTGTCACTTTCTGTTATGATTTAATTCTTCATGGTTTGACTCCTCTAATTGTACTAAGATGTTTTTAAAATATTTGATCTCTTCTTACTAGATAAACTACCTTCCTGATGCTTACCTCCTTCCTACCCTGAAGTCATTTCAAGTTTAACACACATCTTTATATCAGAACAAAACATTTTCTTAACAAATATTCATAGAATGTTAGTTCTAATACAATTCTTGGAGGTAACTAATTTCTATTGTTTCATTTATCTGGTGTGGGAAATGAGGTACTGAGAATTTAAGAAGATAAGTGATTTCTCCCTTGGTGGGTCTCTTATAGATCTCTTGAGGTGCTATACATTTTGCTGGGTATGTTGAAAATGCAAGACCATGTTTACTGTGAGAAGCCTTGAGGAATGAGGTAATATTTCCCTTTAGGACAAAGAACAGGAATGCTTCCTGCTTGCTACAAAACTGTAACTTATCAAGCTTCAAGTTCTTCTTTTGTAATGTGACACCCTGCATATGTAGGCATACATTTAGGTCCTCTGCATCGCCCCTCTGAAACTTGGAAGCAAGGGGAAACGGGTACAAATATATTGTTGCTCATGCTGTTTACTATGCTGTGAGTAACAAAGTTCTTTGTCTCTGGCCCATGAGTCATATGCCTTCTGTGAGTATCCATGAAATGATAACGGCTTATAAATTGGGTAAAATTGAACCCCAGAACAAACAACTAAGAGTGGAAGAGAGGAGAAATAATAAAGCCGTTATTTTCTGACTTTTAACTCTTTTTTTTTCTGTGAGAAATAATGCTACATACTGAAGTCACTGGAAATAGGATTTTTTAGTATTTTAAGACTATAAAGAAAAGGTAGTTGCTCTTCATAAAATGGTAGCTTAGTTTCCACTATGCCCACCCACCTCACACAATGGAATATATTAATATATTTTCACTCTTAAAATTTTTAGTTTAAATTCACTCTTAAAATTAATTTCTAGTTGGTTCATTTTCCAGTATGCTTTTTTTGTTTCTGTAACATCTGTATCATTCATTCCTATGAACATATTCTTTGTTCCCTTTTAGATTTCTCTATTACCTATAGTTCCAAGAGTATGGATTTTCCTATTAGTGTGTTAGTTTTTAGTTCTCACTTGGATTTTAGTTTTAGCTTATGGTTTAGTTTCTTATCTATGTTACTGAACTTTTTCATTTGTTCTCACAGTGGGCTTAAATTTCCAGTTTCTCACAGAGAACTCTGTGTCCTCCTATGATAAGAGTGAATGTACAGCTTCCTGGAGACTTCATAAAACATTAGATTTGGTGTTTAAATTCCAGTTAAAAGACAAAATAGTCATTCCTAGTTCTATTGAGTGGCTTACTCTGGTCTCCAGTTGTGTTAAAACCCAAACACCTAGTTCTAATCAAGTTGGTGGAGTAGGTAGATGCTGTGCTAGCCTCCTTCCAAGAGCACATTAAAATTGCAACTGAATTATAGAACATTCTATCTGGAGAACCATCTGAAGACTAGATGAACAGAGGTCCTATGACTAAGGATATAAAGAAGTTACTTTGAGACTGCTAGGAGGGGCAGAAACGTGAAATGTGCTGACCCTGCAATGACGATGTGAAGCGGTAGAGAATCAAGAGGGAGATCTTGGCCACAGAGATTCCCCCCTGGACACCAAGAGGCCCCAGTCCCACACTGGACTCATCGGGTTGGAATGCCAGTGCTGAGAAGAACAGCCTTCCACAACATCAAGCTGTAAAAATCTGCCGCAATTTTGTCTATCCAGGTGAGACAGAAGATAGCTGGGAACCTAGGGTGTCCTCTTAAAGGGCCGGTGCACAGACTCTCTCATTCTCATGCACTCATGCTGGGCTCCAGTGGAGAGATAGCAGTGGGGGGCATGCCAGAGACATACGAGGAGAGACTGACTTGTGTAGCTTCAGGGCAAGGGCTTGAGGGAAAGCCTCCATTGTCCTTTTATTGAGCCCTTCTCTCGTGTAGCCGAAGGGCTGATGCCATCTTTCTTGTGTTGAGCCCTCGCCCCACTCAACCTTGGTGAATTCCACCTACTCAGCCCCACCCAACTTGCAACTACTAGAGACTTTTTTGAAACTGAGGGGCAGCCAGTGTTGGCACATACTGCAGTCTTTCTTGGACACCTCTCAGAAGTTCACAGACCCAGGTTAGCAGAGGCTGCCCTCAGTGGGCTCTGAGTCTTGCGGATCGACCCAAGGCTCATTGCTTGTGTCAAATATGAATCTGCAAAATCCGTTAAACATCACTCACCCCAAGTGATGAGACCCTATCCCATCCAAATTGTACCAACCATACCACATAGAGATCTTTTAGTGACTGAGTCTTATGAACAGCTGGCAGGTCGTGGCAGGACTAGGAAAGTCCTGGGTCTTTTGCTGAACTATCCAAAGCCCAGTAGTGGTGACTGCCTCAGTTCACAGCGTGGCCTTTTCCACATACCCCTAGGTCCAAAACAGACAGCAGCCAACTGTGGATCGCTTTGTAGTTCCTACCAGTTAGCCCGGACCAGTCGTAGGCAGTGGCTGGCCTTGGCTTGCACAGGAGACAATTTCAAGAGGCCCCAGAACAAGCGCACACAGTGACAAGCTTCAAATCATAATAGAATACCATATGATTAGCCTCATAGACGACATACCCAAAAGTTGGTGTTGGTAGGCACCAAACACCACTGGAGTAAATCCTGCTCCATGGGGTCAGTACCCTAGCCCCAAAGCAGCTCATCCTCTGTGACTGTGGCCAATCCTCATAGCCAGTTACTCATAGAGTCAAATTCACCCAATGATATGACAAAAGCAATCAAGGCTCAACTACAACAGAAAGGCACACAAAACCCACACAAGGAACATCCAGCTCAGGTGACCAGGGAGACTGTGTTACTTAAGCTCACAGGACACCTATTACATAAGGACACTCAGCCAAGATTAGGAGACATAGATCTATCTACTACATAGAAGCAAACATAGAGAGGAAGCCTAATAAAAACAACAACAGTAACAACAAAAACATGTCCCAGATGAAAGAAAAAGAAAAAAAATTCCACAAAATGAATTAAATAAAATGTAAGCAAGCAATCTACAAGATAGAGTTGAAAACACTAGTTATAAAGATGCTTAAGAAACTTAGTGAGAATGTCAACAGGGAGATAGTAAACATAAAAATGGATATACAAACCATAAAAAAGAAGCAGTCAGAAATGAAGAACAGATTAACTAAACTGAAAAATACATCAGAAGGAATCAACAGCAGATTAGATGAAACAAGGGTCTAGAATCCTTATAGATTTAAAAACATAATATATCCTCACAATTGTAAAATCTCGATACATGTATACCAAATCATTCTAGTTATAGAACTAATTTTATGACAATTAACTTTTATTAAAAGTCACATATAGACTTTTTATTTTGAATCATTATTATTAAAACGATATTTTTGTTAACAAGTCCTATTTTTATTCTAGCTTCACTTTTAATAAACAATATCATATCTCAATCATTACACATTTGCTATGTTGATATACAAATTATTTATCTATGCTATATTAACATGACAAAATAGGAAGAATAAAAGGAAATACATTGATCCTTGAGTTTTAGTTTAATAATCCATTAAATCTATTTTACCTATATAAATGTAGTATTGGCTTATTGACAAATTTTGAAAACCCCAGAAAAGTGATATTGGAGAAATCAATCAAACCAAGTAGATCCAAACTTGGAATTTTAAAGTAAGGTTCTGGTGAAAAAAGATTAAATTGTCCTAATTAATTTAGCCAGCAGAAAAGCCCTACTACTTTTGTTTGAAACTATTGATTGAAGCTAATTGATGTACTTCATGAGTGGAAAGAGATGCGGATTATGAGAACTGGATAGATGAACCCGTGAAGCTAGGCTCATTCATTAGGAAGATGTATATAAAGTTGTATTATGAGTCCATAATGCCCAGATTGCTTCAAAAATGTTTAATATTTTTTTCTGAGTCTTTCCCTTTATACTACACTGGAAAATTATGCTGAAATATTATGTATATGTATAGAAAATAGAAGGGTGAGGGGTAATTATGCATTCAGTTGTCCCTTTAAGCCAATTAAATATCACCACAGGGAGATGACTTTGCTTATGCATGTTTGCATTATATGTTCATTCATCAACACATATCTCAATTTGCCATTTCATTTGACATCATTAGGGGAAGTGCAAGCAATTTATTAATATAGCTGCCATGACATTTCAAGTAAAGGCAACAGATCATTATCACTATTTATGCACCAAGTCAACCAATACTGATACATTATGGAGCATCTACTATGTTTAGAACACTGTACAGATACTGTGGATAATAAAGAAAGAAACTTAAAGCCTGCTGGGCCTACTATGTATCTATATACTCTTAAATATTCACATCAAAATTCCATCTTGTCTCTTAAGGCAATTAGAACATAAAACCTGGATTCGAATCTTTGATTTTTTGTATCCTTTCTCTCTAATATATGGTGTCATTTTCTATTTCCAAGAAAAGAGAACTAAAGCCATTAACTTCAATTTTGTCTAAATCACAGGTTTTGTATTTTTGCCTTATTTGTGCATTGAAGTGGATGTTTAGAAAAATAGCAGGAATGATTTCCTCATCAAAAGGGGTAAAAGAGATTTTATATGATGATTCATTTTGTATACAAGTATGTATGTGATGCAGTTTACTAAGCATTTTTTAGTTCACTCCACTGTTGTAATTGCTGCTCTGTTTAAATTTCTCCTCCATCAAGTAGGGGAAAAATGTCCTCCTGTTTACAAAGCTACTTTAGTTATTGTAAATTGTGTTCTGACTGATCTGGGCAAACAAATTAGAAATGCCTCAAAACCAGTTAACTGGGTATTAAGGAGGGGAGTCTTTTCTCATGCATCTAATAGCATCTAACTTCAGCATATGCTTTAAGCTAAGCCACTGGAGAAGTGGGGGAAGTTAATCTGGTAACCAGCTTTTCCTTCTAATGCTTGCACAAGTCTTAATATTGTCCCATTAAGCCATCCTCCACTTTTGTTTTTCCCTAATTTTCTCTGGACACACCTGGGATCAGGTTCTGGCCTGGGAACTACAGCCGAAAGGATTTAATGGATGGTGGTATTATTTATTATAATGATGTCTAAGAAAAGACAACGGCCTGGGAACTAGTTAAGTAAAAGCAAAGGGTATGCTGATGTTGAAGGCAGTCAGAAAGTCTGCAATGACACATTTGGCAAGTGAAATTCACATAAGTTTTGATTTTTTCTTTATTAATTTGAGTTCTTGGTAGATAGCCAACAAATGAATAAAAGTGCGAGGAGCACAGAGGACAAGCTAGTTCGTGAAGTTTCCATGGTAAATGAGATATGCAACATAGTTTAAGCATTTACCAATCATCTCATTTAATAAACACTTGAATAGAGCTTAACTGGTGCCTTGCTCTGTTCTAAGAACTCTACCAATGTTAACTAATAACAGCTCTAGGAGATCAGTTAGCTCTGTTATTGCTCCTATTTATAGGGAGGAAACTGACAAATCAAGAGGTTAAATAGCTTCCCCCAGGTGTATGAGCAGAAATTTGCAGAGCCAGGATTTAAATTGGGCAGACTGTCACTAGCATCTGTGTGCTCTGAATCACCCTACACTGTGTATCTGGAAGAGCCACTGAAGTAAAAGCATGGGGATGGACCTCGAGTAAACATAGAATAGATACAACTTCTCCAGGACTAACCATTCTGGGAGCATTAGTTCAGCTTTAGGCTTGGGAATAGGAAAAAGGCTGGAAAAAGAGAATTATCAATCATCAGATTTAACACAGGGAGGGTGAAATCGGATGTCCCTGAAAAGGAAGCTCACTAAAGAAGCAATAAAACATTTAATACTTACCACTTGCATAATTTGCAGAGAACTTGAGTCTCGGGCATTTCAACCTTGGGTTGATTTCAAAGTAACTTTTGTGAGAGGAGAACTGCAAGACAAGTAGAATTAGAGAGTAAAAAACTTTAAAACAAAAAAGTACAATCTGAAAAAGAAACACCCCTCACTGATTTAGAAGAGGGGCAGTTAGGCAGTGAGGCAGGAGCTAGTGAAAGGCATTAAGAGACTGCTCAGGGTCCCTAGGTGGCAGAGTTCTCTTGAGCCACATTTCATATCTGCTCCCTTCCCCCCAGATCTTTTTTCCTTGTGCATGCTATTAAATAATAACAGTAATAGTAATAATAATGATAATATACATAACATTGTTATTATTATGTATTCTCTCAACTACCATATAGTCATTCTTTTATAATTAAAGGTTTTCATTTAATCCGTGTCTTCCTAAGGTAAAATATTTTTAAATATACATACTTTTGTTTAAAAAAGTAGAGGTAGTGACATAAAGGCTAAGTTCAGGCTGTATGGGTGGGAGAGAAGGTCTTTAGGGGTTGTTCTTGAGTGGTGGCTGACCCAGGAAGAAGCTATAGTGGCTAAAATAGTTTGAATGGCTGAGGCAATGCCAGAGATAATGAGAATTACCTAGGTTCAAATTAGACACTGTGTATGAAAATATTTTATAAACTATAAAGTATAAATAATTGCACTATGATAATGGATTGATAATGGCTATGGAAGGCAGATGATGGAAGTCCACAGACTTGCGTCTCTTACATACATATATCATTAAGTTACAACTTGCTTGAGTAGAATGGCAAGTCATTCATAACCAGTCAGTTAACACACTGTAAATCCATGTGCTATCCATATACTATAAGTACTATAGTGGAGAAAACAAACAATAAACAAAATTTTTAACAAAGTATAGAATGAATAGGCAATGAATTGGAGGAAAATAAAGAGAGCGTAAACTCACAAAAAGGGTTTTCTAATCAGCTAGTTTAACGAACTGGTCAACTCTTTATGAAGAAATTGGCAACTGATTTAATTAATTCATAAGAAATATTTTGAGAAATTTTAAATTATTATCTGATTTCACAAATGAGAAACTTTCAGGCCTCACAGTTTTCTTGCCACTAATTGGTATTAATTAATCTTGAACAAATCAATTGATCATTGCATAGTTTGCCCTTTCCTCCAATTTTGAAAATTATTTAAATGATTCCATTTCAATTCAAAATTTGCATGCTCTGTGATGTTTGTTTGTTTGTTTGTTTGTTTGTTAGATTTTAAGATTCAAAATTCTGCCACTCAAAGAAACATATAAAATCCAATGAGGATTTTAATAAAAAAGATTTTTATTTATACCTTTAATTTTTTGGAGCAGAACTTAAAAGTTTCTAGTCAGCACTTTTCAGAAATCTTGCACCAAAGGTTACTTATCTGTGTCTAGCCCAGCTCCTTTGCTGGCGAATTATTTACCAATAAACTTGACTTCCTTAGCTGAGAGGTAGGTCTGAGAGATAGGCCATGAAAATATGCAACAGCAAATAAGTCATGAATGTTGCTTCTGCAGCTTGCCAAACTGGACCAAATGTAGTAAAGCTCTTGCTTTCTTATCAACAACTATTTCACTGGTTATTTTTCTTCTATCACCTTTTATTTTTTTAGTTGGTATTAAATGCCTTTCAAAACAGAAATTAGTTTTCAAATTGTTTTCTGTCGAATTTGGTAAAACTAACAAATTTTGACTGATGCCTACTAAGAACAAATGGTAAGAGCAGCATGTGAATTAGGAGATATTCAAAAAGGGATTTTGCAATTAGCATGTGGTCCTATTTTCTTCCAGCAGGTAGTAAAAAGAGAAACATCTGACAGTGGGGTTCGTATCCTACCAAATACCAAGCTGACTAAAATTACTTCTTAGAATCTTGGCTTCCCTTTAAGTAGGGGGTGGCAAAGTGGGGGTGGGTGGGAAGATCCTGTAAGTTTCCCTCCTGGGTATGGAAGAGAAAATGCCTTTCTTCCCATGGAGAAATGAAGGCCTGATGACTGCAGGTTTGCCCAGGGCTCACTGTGAGGCAGGCAGGTGGTCAGCCCTCATGTAAGGATCACGTGGATATATAGAGTACTGCAGAAGTATGCAGGGAATACTCAGACAAAGAGATCTGGAAGCAGCACGTGGAACTTTATGCCTTATAATTTTAAACTGTTTCTTTGATTCTTAAAATCCCCTTCTGAAAATGTGGTGAGTCATTGCCTCTGACCAGTGCTTGTCTGTTGGTACACTGTGAAACTGCTCGACTCATGGAAGAGCAATGGAGTAAGTGCCATTTGGATTTTAATTAAATTTTGAAAAACATTCAACCATATCCTGCTTCTTCCTTCCATCGGGGATCCTACAATTATTAAATTAGGCTGGTGGTGTCTACTTTCAGAATCATGAATTTTTGCCAGCAGATAATTTCTCTTTTCTATTGTTGGATGTTTTCTTGGTGCATTTTACGGCTATCATCTTTGGCAGAGCTAATCTGGTTTTCTTCTGCCATAGTTCTGCTCGTTAATCCATTTATGGATTTTTACATAGATTCTTTTTAGACAGTGAGTCTATTACCATAGAGGTTTTCTTTCAAGCCACTAAGTGCAGTTTGTTCCTCTTTCTTTTTTCTATACCACTCCTGTATGCTAGGCTTTTGACAATTTATTTCAGGGTCTGGCTAGGATGGTTCTGGATGAACATACTCATATAATGGATGTATTCACAGAAACTTTTGTATCTTTAAGTTGATTTACTTACCTTTTTAAAAAAGTATTTTTTTTACTTGGATAGAAATTTATCTACACATTGTTATCTTTTTTCTATGGCTCATAACATTCTAAACACAGTGAGGGACACACACACACACACACACACACACACACAAACTGAAAAATATGATACTATTTTTGAACTCTACTAAATGTATAATGAAGAATTAACACCAATGCTTCATAAACTCTACGTAAAAAACAGAAGAGGAAGAAACACTTCTTAACTCTTTCTGAGGCCAGTATTACCTTGATATAAAAAACAAAGACATCACAAGGAAAGAACTACAGATCAATATCCCTTATGAATAGAGATGCAAAAATCCTCAACAAAATACTAACAAACTATTTTCAATAGCAAATTGAGAGGGCCATACCATATAATCAAGTGGGATTTATCCTAGGAATAAATAAGTGGTTCTATACACTAACATCAATCAATGGAATTTTTCACTTTACTAGGGTGAAGAGGAGGAAACAAACCATTAAAAAAAACCCTCATGATCCTCACAAATGGTGCAAAAAAAGCATCTGACATAATCCAATGCCTTTTCATGACAGAAAATACTTAACAAACTAGGAATAGAAAGAAACTTCCTATATATAATAAAGGATATTTATGAAAAACCCATAGCCAATATAATACTTAATGATGAGAGAACAAAAATTTTCCCCACAATATGATAAACAAGACAAAAATATCTGCTCTAGCCACTTCTATTCAACATTACGCTAGATGCTATAGTTAGAGAAATTAGGCAAAAGGAAGAAATAAAACTAACTCTATCCACTGATAACGTGAACTTATATGCAGAAGATCTTAAGAAATTCTTACCTCCCCAAAAATTATTATAGCTAATAAACAAAATCATAAAAGTTTCAGTATACAAAATCAATATACAAAATTTAGTTGTATTTTCATAAACTAGCAATAAATAATCCAAATTAAAATTAAGAAAATAATTTTATTTACATTTGTATAAAAAAGTTACAGTACTCAGGAGTAAATTTAACCTGAAAAGTGCAAAATTTGCACATTGAGAAAATATTACTGAAAAAAATTTAAAAGAACTCAAATAAATGGAAACCTATCCTGTGTTAATGGATTGGAAGAGTTAATATTGTTAAGATGGCAATACTCCCTAAATTAAACTATACATTCAACACAGTATCTATCAAAATTCCCCAAATTTTTAGCACAGAAATGGACAAGCTGATTGTAAAATCTATGGAACTTCAAGTAATTCCAAATAATCAAAACAATTATAAAAAAGAACAAAGTTGTAGGATTCATCCCTCACAATTTCAAAACTTAGTACAAAGCTATAGTAATTAAATCAGCGTAGTGCTGGCATAAGGATAGAGACAAATGAATTAAAATTGAGAGCCCAGAAATAAAATATATCTATGGCCATTGGTCAAGACCATTCAGTGGAGAAAGAATATCATTTCAATAAATGGTGCCAAGACAACGGGATACCCACATGTTAAAGAATGAATTTGAACCCATATCTTGCATCTTGTACAAAAATAGAATTACCACATGACCTAGCAATTCCACTCCTAGGTACATATCCAATAGAACTGAAAACATATATTCAAATAAAAATATGTATACAAATGTTCATAGCAGCATTATTTGCAATAGCCGAAAGGCAGAAAACAATATCCAGCATTTTTTAAACGATAAACAAAATGTAGTATATACACACAATGGAATATTACACAGCCATAAGAGGGAATGAAGTACCAAAACATGCTACAATGTGGATAAATCTTGAAAATATAATGCTAAGTGAAAGAAGCTACACATAAAACTTACATTTTTTAATGCTTTCTTTATATGAAATGTCCAAAACAGGCAAATCTATAGAGATGAAAAGTAGATTAGTGGATAACAGTGTCAAGAATGAACAGAAATGTAGAATGATTGGCTAATGGATATTGGGTTTCCTTCAGTGATGAAAATGTTACTGAGCTAGATAATGGTGATGGTTGTGCAACATTGTGAATGTACTAGAAGCTACTCAATTGTACAATTTAAAATGATTAAAATGGTGAATTGCATGTCATGTGAATTGTCCTTTGATTTAAAAAAAATTATAAAAGGGTATCATTCTCTAGTAGTTCACAATCTAGTTGAAAAGGAGACAGAACAAATATATATCAAGAATCAAGTAGAAGCAGCTTCACTTTCCCTAGTAAGATGAAACCATAATATGGCCATGCAAGCTGAAACTGTGCAAAGATATCTTTAGAATTTTTCTTTTTCACTTTTTTTTTGGGGGGGGAGGTATAATTGACAAATAGAAATTGCATATACTTAAGCTATACATTGTGAAGATTTGATATACATATAGTTTTGGAATGATCACCACTATAAAGCTAGTTAACATATATATCAGCTCATACAGTTATTTATTAGCCCATATAATTACTTTTTTGTGTGTAGTGAGAACACTTAAGACTTACTCTCCTAGTAATTTCAAGTATGGAGTACAATACTGTTAACTGTAGTAACCATGCCATGCATTAGATTTCTAGGACTTAACTTGCATGACTAAAACTTTGTACTGTGACAAACATCTCTCCATTTCCCCCTTCGTCCAGCCCACAGCAACCACTATTTCCTTTGGATATCAAACCAAAAGTGAGATTACTGTATCATACAGTAGTTCAAGTTTTAAATTTTTGAGGAACCTCCATACTATTTTCCATAATGGCTATACCAATTTACATTCCCACTAACGGGTTACATGGGTTCCCTTTTTTGTACATCATCACCAATATTTATCTTTTTTTTTTTTTTTTTTGATAATGGCCATTCTAACAGGGGTGAGGTGATATCTCATTGTGGTTTTGATTTGAGTTTCCCTGATGATAAATGATGTTTCACACTTTTCAAATACCTGTTGACAATTTATATATCTAGTTTTGAGAAATGTTTATTCAGATCCTTCGCTCATTTTTTAATTGAGTTATTTATTTATTTTTGCTTAGTTGAGTGCCTTGTGTATATTGTGTATATTGGATGTTAAAACCTTATCAGATACATAGTTTACTCAGTCTATAGGTTGCATTAACACTCTATTGTTTTCTGTGTAGTACATGCAAAGAGATTTTAATAACCAATAGAAAAATTATTGCTGTCTCATAGCATTAAAACATTTTGTTAAAACATTAAGAACTCTTATACTATATAAAGAAATAAAAAAATAGTAAAACTAATATTTGTTAAAGTGTAATTGAATGCATTAAAATATGAATTAAATTGTCTTATTTCTTTATGAAAAAAGTATGAAGAGTATTTTGAACAGTGTTCATTTCATCCTCTTAGCATAATGTCTGCTGTAACACCCATCTCTTCTATGCCTTGACAAATGTTCATGCTCTTTTCTAAGATTGAACCAGCTTATCTTCTAGCCTTTGCATTTCAATGTCTTGAAATATCTGTGTTTTTGTTTTTGTTTTTGTTTTGTTTTGTTTTTGGTGAACTCCTTCATCCTTTAATTACGATTTTTTTTTTTTTAATTTGTGTCAATGAATTCACCTTTGGTAAGTTTTTCTGACTGCATATGTAGACTCTCTTGAAAAATAGCAGTGCCAGTGTTCCTAGGGCCAGCTATTTCTGATATTAACTCCATTTTCATCTGATTCTACTTTTCTTTCCATTGCTATCACTTTTCAATTCTTTGTTATACTTTTCTTTGTTGACCAATTCCTTCTTTTTGTTATCCATTTTTGTAAAATGTCACCTGGTTTTATCACTGAGAGAAAAGCACTACATATTTTGCTATCTTTTTGAGAGCTGATAAAGATACATAGTGACCAATCACCATTAGACTCTAAAGAAAATGACAGAATTGATCACTGATCATGATGCACATCTATTATTTACATACTGAATTGTGAACTGAAGAGTTAGCAGCAGTTTTACTTTATGCAATTACTCACAGTTAATATGCCATGATAACTAAAATTGGAACCATGTTGCTGTGGAAATTGGTATTATTTAACTAAACCATAATAATTGTAATTTGTGCATATTAGAGCTATGCAAAGAGAGAACTAGACATACTAAAATTGAGCAATATTGAGTGACATTACAATATAATTTTAGAGTTTAGTTTAATGAGTTCGATTTATTTAAAGTTTAAGGTATTCCTTTACGCCAACAGTTTGAACATAGGCATGTAGGAGGGAAGAAGCATGGTATAAGTGGATCAGTAAGTAGGTTTATCTGAATATACCAAAAAAGTATAGTTTAATTAATGGGTAGTCAAGAAGGGAATGGACTGGCAGGGCTTGAAGTTGTGGCAGAATGGTAAACTGAAAAAAAAAATCTACTAAAATGAAAACATTATTACTAGAGGCAGAAAACCTGAGTTTTTATGTACGCCCTGTAAGTTCTAATATTTGGAAATTCATGGACATCAGCATCCTCATTTGCAAAATGGCTGAGGGTAAAGTTTCTTGAAAGAGGAAAAAAACAAAACAAAACATGACTGTTTATTCTTCAAACGACATTTGCTGAGTACCTGCTTTGAGACAGGAACTGGGCTAAACATCTCTGTCACAGATAATAAGAAATTGTACCATGATCTAAGTGTTGAGAAATCAGAGGAAGAAATAAATATATAAACACAAAAATTTCTAAATGATCTGATAGATGCTATCAAGGAAGTAACGGTAAATAGAAAGTAATCTTGGAAACTATCACAGCATTTCAGGAAGAACTTTATGGCAATTTTTTGCGGAATGAATCCCTCGTTTTACTAAAGACTTTACATCTCCTATTTGATCCTGGGTCTATGATCAAATCATCCTAGTGAGGCACTAAAGTGAACTAGGGGAAACATCTGAAGTTAAGGAGGTGAGATTCTAAAGTTCTGGAGTGTTCCATGGGTCATCTACATACATAGTAAAGTCTCCAAGAGTGATGACAGAATTAGTATTTATTTATAAAGATATTCTTCGTGGAAATAAGTTCTTGATAATTAAGGGTATTGACTTTAATTCCTGGTTAGTTATCACAGCTTAGAGATAGATTCCACAAAGCAGCAGAAGTGTTCATTCCCTGTAGCATGCTATATCAGTGTTTCTCAAACTATAATATGTATAAAAATCACCTGGAATCTTAAAATGCAGATTCTGTTTCAGCAATTCTGGAATGGGACCTGGGATTCTGCATTTGTAAATATCTCTCAGGTAGGCTGCACTTGAGTAGCGAGATGAGCTTATTTCAGTGATGAATTTGAGTTAAATAACTTCTCCTCCTCAAATCCTATGTCTGTGGTCATAATTTAGGAAGTAAAGGAAAAGTATTTTGTTTCTTACACTACAAGATAATTATCACAATTTTGTGAGTAATCATAATTACTCACAGCTTTTATTTTATGTTTACCTAACACAAAAGTTATGACTTAAACATTATTTTTATTATGTGTTTAATATTCCATTGGGCATCATATTCACTTAACTAATAAGCTGTTATTTAATGCATATTTATTAGCTTGTGCCTATTAGTAAATATAAATATCTGTATATATTTTAAGTATTTATGGTGTTTTTTTTTTTTTTTTTTTTTGCTCTAGGATAAATTTCCAGAAATTGAAACTAGTGAAAGGTATGGTCATTACTATGATTCTTAGTTCTTATTGCCAAATTAGATTAATTAGCTATTACGTTCTTCTACTTGTAATAAATAAGGTTATTTATTGAATACTATAACCTTTTAAATGTTTACTAATTTCATGGATGATGTTATAATTTGTTTTATTTTAATTTGCCTATAATTCCTTGATTAATAAGGTGGTTAGGCAGTTTTTCACCAGCAAATGTAATGGTGAAGAGTAACTTCATGAGCTATGAAGCCAGACAACTTGAGTTCAAATCCTGTTTCTGCCGGTTACTAAATAATATAATTAACTTCTCTATGATTCTTTTCTAGTTTGTAAATCCAATGAATGCTCTGACTATTAAATTAGATAACATATGTAAAGACCTTAAAATAGTGCTTAGAACATATAGATGGAGATTATTAGTATTATTTCTGTATTTTCAGTTGTGAATGGTCTATTTGAGTTCTTTGCTTGTGTGCTTTGTTACTGAAAATGTCAATTCTAATTAATAATTAAAAGTCAAGGATGAAAGCAATTATTTAGATATTTACTGTTCAATACTGTAGCCACAGTCACATGACTATTTAATTAAAATAATTAATACATAATAAATTGAGTAAAACTAACTTTAAAAATATAAAAATTAATAAAAATAGAATATTTTACTTACAATTTTTGGTTCCCTAAGGTATTGATTCTTATTAGAATTCTGGGGGTTGAACAATGAGTCATAAACCACTTGAAGAAAACTTACATACATTTGAAATAAAATCTTGACTTCTAAAAGTGACTTCATGAATCATATTCCTCCATATTATTAGATGCATATATATTAAGGAAAATAGAATACTTGTAGTAAAAGAGAAGTGCTATGAGGAATTCAGAGGAAGAAGCTAACCAAATCATTTGAGGAAATGAAAAAGTGATATATAAACAAGTCAACATTAGAAGTAGGCTTTAAAAGATGGGAAAATTTTCTTTTAAATAAAATTTAAAAATATCATAAACTCATGACTTTTTATGTATTTGGTGTGTTGTCATCTTTTTTTGATATCCATTTTGGCTAGCTAAAGCCCAACCTTTGGCCAGTGAGGACCCTTTATGTTGCTCCCATGTCTTAGAACATGAGCCAATATGTTTTTCATGGCTTCCATGCTTTCCTGATGAGATGCCCAGGCTCATATTAAATACCTGCCTTAGACTTGGAATCATAATGGGCAACATTTTTTTAAAATCTGAGATAATGGGGAAAAGCTCTAGAAGGCATTAAGAAATATTGAGAGAAGGGTTGAGATAGGGAAATATTTCGGTAAATATACCCAAAGGAATAGAGTAGGTAAACTACAAACAGTTCAGTTGTAGGGAACTGGTTCTGAAAACCAAAGGCAATGATGAATTACCTTATCATTGTTGTTTAACATTTTTAGACAGTTGGACGCCTTGATTGCAACTGAATTTTAAAACCAGATTGAAAGATAGTATGTTAGATAAAAAGAAATTGTGAAGAAATTAATCACCAGGCTATTACAGTAAATGCAAAGGAAGTTGATGAAAATTGTAATCGAATTGGGCAAGATTATATAGATGTGATAAATATTTTACAGATAAAATTCACAGTACTTGGCTACTGATTTTATATGGGGTTTGATAAAAATTTGGAGTAAAAAATTTTATGAAATTGTCTTTCAACAAGTATAGAAAGGTTAAGAAAAGCAATTGGACTTGTGATGACACTAACACTGGAATGTATTAAGGTACATAGATATCTAAATATAAATGTCCAGAAGGCAAATGGAAACTTAAGTATAAAGCTGAGGACACAGAAGTGAAAGAGAAATTTGGCAGTGTTTGATACTGAGATTGCAAAGGAAATTCATGGAAGGGAATATTGATTTGAGAAATAGTACAAAGAGAGAAATATGGTTTAACAGAGAATCTCATATAATTCTCAACATTTAAAGAAAAAAAAAGACTATAAGGATTTGTAGAAGTGGATGAAGAAAGAAAGTTGATAGAGTTAAGAGAAATGAAGATACTTTGGAAGCATGAAAACTAAAAAATGAGGTGTTCTCAAGGATGAGGCAGTACTCAGTTGAAAGATTCAATAGAAGAGGAATGGAAGAAAAGTCATTTTATTTTACAAGTGTGTACTCTTTGACCCAATGAAGGTATGACATAGGTGAAAAACTTCAAACATGGAGCTGATCAGGAATGGGTGATACTTGGTTTAAGAGTTAAGGGATTGAAGTCTGGAAATCCTTTGTAGTCATAGTACCTGAGAGATAATGCATCTTGGGAGGTATATTATAGGAGAGCCAGTAACTAGCATGAGCAGCAGCCAAAGACTAGAACCAGGGTATCAACAGGTGATCAATACAGACAAGGTAGACATAAGAAGATGACCTAGGCAAGGAGTAAATATGCTAAAGATTGTCAAAAGCTGAGACATATTGTTGGCATGACTGGAAATTTTTTGGTCCTCTTTTGTGGCATTTTTCAATAGGAGCTTGTGGTTCTTAGGCTCCATATTAGAAGTGGTGAAAAAGAAGTCTGAAATAAGTGAGATGAGACAAGGTAGAATTAGCAGGTCTGAATTCTTTTGAAAAAAAGTTTTTCAGTTAAGAGAAGGAAGAAATAGTGGCTTCAAGATAAAGTAGGATCAAGACATACTTTTTTTTTATTTATTAGGTTTTAAGAGAGTTGGAAATGTTTATAAGCAAAGGAAAAGGATTCTGGAAAACAAGGGGGATATGAAGATGGAAGTAAGAGGAAATAAGTTTGAAAAGAGACAAAGAAACCAAACAACAACTACAACAAACCCCAGCAAACAGAAAAATGTAGCTCAAATCAATTTAATTTTCCAAGCATTGGACACTTTTTTCATTTGGTTTCTAAGATGCTGTGGTGTTTATTATGCCAGAGGATCTTATTTATGAATAAACTCAGTTTATATTAGTAGTATCAAGTAGGAACTGGCTCAGATTACAGGTAAAGTACAGCAAGACTTTTATTTATAAAGATATCACCACTATTTATAAGAGAGGCACTTGAGACCGATTTTACAGTGGTGATGGTGGGTTTACAATGAGCCAGCCAAACTTTCTTATTCAATTTTCCTATAGACCATCAACATGAAATTTTTTGAATAGTTGCCAAAAGACTTTGATGCAATTTTGGCCATGAAAGAGATAAAAGGGAACTGTTAGAGATCAAGTATGTAAACTGAACTCAGAAGATGATGTCTTATCCACTTAACTGTTTTTCACTGGGAATTGGGAAGGTATATTTTCAGGATCACACTTTAACAACTTTTGAATATGTCAACCAGAATTATCATTTAGCTGTTACACAATTCCCAATTAAACTAATCAATTAAACATTAAACTCATTTCTATGAATCATATAATCCAGCGAGAACTTCATAGATCATCCTTCTTGATGCTGGATTCAAACTTAAACACCTGAGAAATGTCTCCAATTAGATTGAAATATTTATCTATCCAGTTAGAATGCAGGGCTCATTTGGCAAAAATGCAAATGCTGCATCACGAACAAAAATTATCTTTAAATTTGACTTCCCATATACCAGATGTTTCTATTCTGAGACTGCGAGAGAAAAAAAACTCTTCTTATTTTGTTTGGTTTTCCGCTGGCACAATTATATGTATTCTAAGAGAATTTTGGTATCAGAAATTACTCATTGGAAAGACAACAGTTGAATAAATTTTCTCCAGCAAGTATATAAAATCTATTGAGAAAGATGATGACCTTTGACACCTTTTAAACTCTCTGGTAATCTATAGGAACTCACTAAAGATAAAAAAAAATAAAAGCCTGAATGCAGTAGTCTTCTTCTCCCACTCACTTTGTTCATTTCTCTTCAGTCATTTTGAGCTGAAGCTGCTAGTGGGGTTAATTCCTTGACTGTTCTGTCAAATGTTAGGCTCCAGTATACATACTTGTGTATATATGAACAACTGTTTTTTAATAACCTGCCAAGAAGCTATAATCTTCCACTGCAATCCCCCTGGGAATTAATTAGAATGGTTTTCCACAGCCTGACATGTTTATGGGGCATAGGTAAAGAGACAGTTCATAAAACTGTCAATTTTCTGAGAAATTAAAGAAAAATTGGGCTGCTTAGTGCTTTGGCAATTCTGTGCTGCTGATACTAGTATTGCAAACAATGAAATCAAAGGAAACATAACAAGATACTGATGCATTAGATATGGGCAGGTTAAAAATAATGTACAAGGACATTTGTCAATTTGAATGCATAAAGAGGCGAGTAGAGAAAGCAAAACATAAACTGGAGTAGCCTGACTTTGGGGTGTTTGAGAATAAGGAGGTGAACACTGAACAATAGTTTATTTGTATCTGGAAGATTTATAATTTGGCTTAATAGACAAGATTAATAGATGAATTCTTGGGAGAATGTAGAGTCTCCCTAGGGGAATGGTAATGTGATGAGCAGTGCTTTCATTGGGAGATTCTTCATTTAAATCATCTTTTCCTGCTTTAGGTAAATGTTATTAATCTAACACAGCCTCTGTATTGAAACTCAAGTTTGTTGAAACAAATGAATGAATTGTATCCTGGTCCGGCCTCTTTCTGGACTCTATCTTTAATAAATGTGCTTGCCATCTTTAACTAGGCCCTATTTGTGTCAGCTCTTCATGATCATGTCACTGAATTTGCTCAGGTACTCCACCTCGCCTGCAGTAGGAAACAGAGCAATGTGACAGTGCCATATCATTTTAAGTGTTAGGCACAGCCAAGGAATGTTCTTAAGATTACTAGAGGGAGTGCTAATATTAAGATGGATCTACTTTATCTCAGGGACTCTATTGGGCAATTTTCATGCATTTTTCCATATAATTTTCTCAACTATCTTCTGAAGAATGTATTGTTAATCTCATTTTACACATGAGAAAAAGGACAGATAGAGATATTAAGCAACTTGTCCAAGGTCATTCAGCAGAGCTAAGATTAGGGAATCATTATTTATTTTCATAACATCATGTTGCCTTTAAAAAACTATAAAGTGGTAGAACATGTACAAAAATATGTTGATTTGGAAGAAGAAAGTCCAATATTGAGTCCTGCCTAAATAGCAGTGGTTTGAGTAACAATTATTATCCTGTATGCTAAGAGACCACATCCAGGCAAATCACTGGCATGGATCACTTGGAGAAGGGTGTCATTCTGAATGCTTTCACTCAGTACAGGGCTGAGCTGGTAAAAGTTAGAGCTTGCAATGTGGATATCCCTATGGTGCTCTCACATTGTTCTTAAAGAGTTTTATCCCTACCATCTGGGTAGTACAGTTCATGTGTTAGGAGTTTTATTTGCCTATACATTTATTTATTGGTTGATTTAGCATTATTTGCCAGGCATTGTGCAAGGAAATAAGCTAGATGTAATCATGTTCACACAGAGAAGTTCATGGATCATATGGACTTGGATTCAAGATTCTGATTCTGTAACTTATTAGCTATTTGATCTTGGTCATTATTGGACATGTATGTCACCCAGTTTTATCCTAGGAAAATTGGGGGAGATATTGCTTATTTCAAAGTTGGATAAATATTATAAAAATATTAGTTTTATCTCTTTTTCAGTCTTCAAGACATCCTAAATTAATATGTATATGTAGTCACAATAAGAATAAAAAATAAGACCATAATATTATCTAATGAATGCTTAACAGATTTGTAGACTGGACTTTATAGGGAAATAATGTATGAATTTTGCCTGAGATGTTGAGGAAGTCTTTGCAAAAGAGATGACATCATGGAGACCATGGAGAAGGAAGTTTACAGTTAATCAAGGGAAAATTGGCCATCCAATGATCTTGAAACACAGTGATAGAGTATGTGTGTGTGTGTGTGTGTGTGTGTGTGTGTGTGTGTGTGTGTGTGCATGTGTATGCTCATACACCTGTGCAGCTGAGGTTGAAGTAGTGGAAAAATGGAGAAACATCAGATTTAGAAAATATGTTTGGTCCCAAGGGTAAAATCTCTTTTATACTAGCACTTTATTCTACTGGAATGAAAAGCCAACGAAGGATTTTAATCAATAAAATTAGAAGAAAAGATTTGTATAGCTTAACTATTGTTTCTGCACGTATTTCTATATGATGATAACAGTGTCATTCTAAGCCACTTAAATTATATGTTGATGTTATTGACTCTGTAGGCAAAACAAAACAAACAACAATAACAAATAAACAACACTGTTCACTTCAGGTATGAGAAACATAAAACAGTGCTAACAAAAGATGTAAAACCAGTGAGGCGACTTAAGTATTCCTCAAGTTACTTCCCTTGTTAGATTTCCACTGAGTTATTAAGAGAGTAATTTTGAGAGGAAAAAGCTATAGCACAACTTGATCTTGATTTAAAAGAAATTAGAAATTTATACCAAATCAGAAAAACCATGGATTGATCAAATCCATAGCATAGCATTTTTTAGCAACAAGAATTTTGCATGACTTCACAAATTAAGAAGCTTGTCAAGATCGAAATTATCTCTAGTTAAATGCCTTATAATTATGGTCTATGTGAAATCATTATTAATGCAATGTTATACTTACAACTTTGTAATGCTAATAATTAGTGTGTTGCAGCTTCTTCTGTCTATGGATCTAAAATTATTCATAATCATTAACTAATTAAAATTTCTAAAAACATCCCTAAGAGAAGCTACATTGGCTATTCAAAACTCAACGCTCAGTATAAAGTAAGTTTATTCTTCACTTCAAACTACTGGAAAATAAACAAGTGATAAGGAGGTGGAAAATAAAATGTTTTTAATTGGGATTGATTAGAGTACTGACATTAACTTATTTTATATGTATCATTTTCAGCAAATATACCAGAACACTGTTGTTCTTATTTAAAAATGAGTGATCTCATGCAATAGCAACAATATTATGAGTATTAGTTGCTGTTAGAGCCATCTATCTACATATAGCAAAGAATAAAGTCTTCTTAAGTGAAATGTTTTGGCCTCAATAAATGATATGAAGGCAGGGGCAATGATATCCTTTGCTATAATTCCTGGACAAAGCATAACTTAGTTCTGGGTGTACAATTGTATTATTTGACTATTCTACGTGATTCATTTGCACTTCTTAATTCTATTGTATTTTACTATTTTACTGTAATTCTTGGCCAAAAAGTGTATTAGGTTGTAATATTTGTAACTTATTCTAGCATGCAGATAATACAGAAGCATGTGTTCAAAGAATGTCACTGTTCTGAGTTCATTCAAATAGAAATTTATTCTCCCTTCCAGAAAAATTATTTAGCTTATTAGACTTATTTAAGAAAAGATGAAAACCTGTTAAAAGTTTTAAACGAGTCTTATCTTTTAATCTGTTTAAGAAAAAAGTTCCAAAGCACAGAGTTCTGGCTTATTTTCACATATGCTTTCGGCCCAAGATATTATTACAGGATACTAATGTGTTGCTCATTGTTTTATATTATTTTTAAGCAATTGGTTGCAGAAGATTGATATAGGATGCAACAATAAAATATTTAACAAACCATAGCTGTTAAAGAGTGGAATTTAGCATACCACAATAAATGAGATTGTTCTTATTATTCTAAACCATAATACAAATTACATAAGTATATTTATTATAATAAAATTATTAAAATAAACTTAGTATGTACTAAGTATGCTTTTGGTATGCACAATTAATTTTTGTTGTTGGTAGTTTATTTTCTTTCTTAGAGCTGAAATAACAGAATCCACTTTGTCTGTATAATTTTTCTTTTTTTTTCTTTTTCTCCATGTATAACCTTTCTATTTCTATTACCCATAGAGTACTGCATTTATTTTCATTATATGCTCGGTTGTTTCTCTATTTTTTTTGATCCATTTTTCCCAAGGTTTCAAAATCATTATAGCTACTCTTAGGAAAAGTATAAGAAGTCATTAGATACAGATTTTATGTGATTTGTCTTTTATAAGCCACAAACCATTAGAGGGAGAATACATTAGCAGCTTGGGACATTACATTTTTATTTCTTGTGTCTTTATCATTTTTTTAAGTTATTAAATTATTTATTGGTTTTTATACATTCATAAAAGACAACTAAATAGCAATGGATCTCTCCTCCCCATATGTGTGTGTGTGTGTGTGTGTGTGTGTGTGTGTGTATTAGTGAAAATGGAGAATAAAATTTACCGGTAGAAATAGAATAAAATAGAAAGGAATGGAAGTCAAGGAGAGATGTGCTAAAGGTCACCAAAGTAATAGAGAGAATTCATTCAGATCAAAGAAAGTTGAAAGTTATTTGACAGTGTTTAATATGAAGCAGCTGAATTGGAAATCTACTGTAATAATTTATTCTTTTTTTGACTTGCAGAATACTGAGCTGTCTCCAAAGAATTCAGATCATTGAATGTGGCCACCCTTTTCTGATTTCCTTCGCCTATTCAGTTCAGGAGACGTGATGCAATGTGATGTGTCAATGTATGTATGATCAAAGTGTCAGTTTCTTTAAGTACTCCGTTTCAGAATCTTGGTGTGAAATGCTACAAAACGCATTTTTGGTGGAGCAGAAATACTGTTGCCTTTCCTGCACTTTCCCACAGCTGTTGTAGATGGAAAGCAATAAATTCAGAATTCTCAGGTTGGTCAGGCCATCTTCTCAGTGAGCTTTGCCTCAGGCACCCTGGATATGCCACATGAAAATCAAATTTCATTTGTTCTCAGATGATTTCCTCTAAAGGGCCATATTTAAGGCTGAAATCTCTATCACGCAACCAATTTCACTAGTTTCTACTAATTATTGTTATAACATATATATTTCTACTAACTTATATATAATCATAACATTTTGTGTGTGTGTGTGTGTGTGTGTGTGTGTATGTGTGTGTGTATATATATATGTGTGTGTGTGTATATATATATATATATATATATATATATATATATATTCATCAGGATTTGCTAGAACTTATTGCAAGGATGGCCTTCTGTTTCAGGAGTTACCAGTGATGTGAAGCCTGATTTTATCAACCAGCAAAATAAAGAAATAAATTCAAGTCATTATCTAATAGTAAAAAAAAAAAAAAAAACAAAATCATTAATAGGTCAATGAAAAACTCTCAGTCACCAAAAGGTGATTTTCAGCAAATATTTGTGAGAACTTCTACTAGATATTGTGAGAAACAGAAAAAAAATGCTATGTTTTACATTGAAAGTAATCACTGGCCTTCAGATTATTACCAGGAAGTCTGAAATTCAAAAGGTATGAGTTCTCTTCTCTCACTTACATTATAGAATAATGTGATAGAATTGTATGTACAAAGAGTGTTGCAGATCATCTGGTCAGCTCCTCCTCACTTTTCTTCAGAGACAAAGAATTTAAGTGAATTGCTCAAGGCCTTCAAGCTTCCCATATTCTCTCTCTTCCTCCAGAAAATAGATATATCAGTATCCTCACAACTCCTCTTTTCTTCTCTCACATTTCAGAAAAGTGTTCTTCCTCAGGTATAAAGTGCAAAGATAATCCTCTCTTTGAGTCCTGAACCTGTCCTCTTCTGCTTACTTTGGGGTCTTTGTCTAGCAATGACCTTTATTTTTAAATTTTTTAAAATTTAACTTCTCTTCTACTTCCCATATAAGGAAATCAAATTGCACTCCATTCAAATCTCTCATCACTTCGTGATCTTTGAAAAATATTTTAAACATCTTATGGGAAATTTTATATATATGTATATATATATATACACACACACATATATATATACATATATATATACACACACATATATATATACATATATATATACACACATATATATATATATACACACATATGTACATATCACACACACAAAAGTACAGAGAATAGAATAATAAGCCCCCCTTTGTGCAACATTTAACTCAACAATCACCAAATCATGGCCAATCTTATTTCATCTGTATTTCCACTCATTGCCTTTATGTCAGATTATTTTTAAATTAATCTTGGATATTATATTATCTCTAGTATTTATCACTAAAATAAGGGACTCTTTCATTAAACATAACAGCAATGTCATTATCACACATTAAAATTAATAATATGCTTTACTAGCCATCAAATATCTAGTTAATGTTTAAATTTTTCCAATTGTCTCAAATATTTTTTAAAGAGTGTTTGAATCAAGAGTCCATAAGATTATATTCTGCAATTAGTTAATATGTCTCTTAAGTTTCTTCTCTCTTTCTCTGTCTCTACCTCTGTCTCTGTCTCTCTTTATCTCTCTCTCTGTCTGTTTCCCTTTTTCTCCCTCTCTCTCTGCAATTAATTTGTTGAAAATTTGTATCATTTGTTAGGTAAAGTTTCCCACAGTCTGAATTTTGCTAATCATATCCTATGATGTCATTTAGCAGATTCTGAACCCTCTCCTTCCACAAACTGGTAGTTGAATCAAGAAGCTTGATCAGACTCAAATTTTATATTTTCTGCAATAAATATTTTTAGATAGTGTTCTGTACTTCAATTAGGAGGTAATGATGTCTGGTTATCTCTTGTATGATATTGAAGGCAGGCTACCAGATCCAATGTCACACAACTGAGGACACAGGCAATGGAAGGGTCTGTTCTAGACTGCAAGAAATAGGGGATACATTGAATCTTAAAGATGATTTAAAAGCAATAATAAAACCAAGTAAAACCTGGTATAGTTTTTGTTATTACTATGGCTACCAATTATCTAAATAATGTCTCTAAAAAATAACTCTTTTGTTGGACTAGGTGTTAAACTGCTGTGGTTACCACTGATTTTAAATAATGTGTATGTAAGCTTCAACTTAACGAGTTTTTATTATCTATCCTTTAATAGACATTTTCTTCTACTGGAAGCCAGTTTGAAGTCCAGTTTCACAGTTTGCCTTGACACATGAAGACTTAACAAAATCTTTTCATTTTGAGAATAAGTTCATAGGATTTGAATTCATTAGAGTTTGCTTTGTGTGTAATCTGTGCCTCAAATCCCTGTGGGCTACATAGTCCTGTGGTTTATTTAAAATCAATAATAATATCACAGTTATCATAATGAGGGATACACAGAATGAGTTACTTCAGTTCTCAAGTGGTCATTTTGTGGGACCACTTGAAGTTATTTGTTCTGATATTTTAAAAGGCTGAAATAGGATGTGAATTGCAAAGTATGGTAGTATTGTTCGGTTTGTGAAAATTTTAGTTCATACCTAAAATTTTACTTCATTTAATTTACTCATTTAAAATTTAATTTATTCTTTTAACATTAATTGTTTTAAAACTAAAGAACATGTTTGTATAGAAAAGCAGGATAAACATATGATTATTTCTCTTTATTTACTAGTTTTCAAAATAACGAGTTTGTTCCCTATCATCCTCCAAAGGTAAGAAATTAGTATTTTTTGTTTTTAGGAACTCATCGATTTAAATATATTTGATGTATTTTGCAACACATTAAATTATTAAATTCAGATTTCAATTATTACCCTTATCAATGCCTCAAATGCCCATCTACGGTTGATGTGGGAGTATCTTTAGTTTAGCTCCTGAGTCCTTTTGATACAACCTTAAAAGTCTTTAATTGTTTTCTTGCTTTTTGGTATAGCAAGATGTTTCAGGTTCATTTTGTACATTTTTTCCAGGCTTGGCATCAGTCATTTCTCCAAAGAATACTGGTTTTAGTGTGAAATAGTGCTGAGATGCAGTAATCTGAGCATTAAAGATGCTTACAGCTATGGTGTTTGTAATGATTTCTAGATATTTTAAGTGGATAGTACTAGATTTAAAAAAAAAAAGGTAAAATGCTCAATAAGTTCATACCAATATTTCCAAATCAAATTTAAGATGCCAGGGATTTTATTTGCCTTCATCAATATTACATCTCCAACTCACAATGAAAATTCCAGTTCTCAATAATGCTAACATAAATACGTATCATGCACAATAGTCTCAGAATAACAATGTCAATGTTAACATTCACATTATGATTAATGAAAACATAAAACTTTTTCATGATTATTTTTGGCTATGAGATTTCTTCTGCTAGGGATATATAGTTACATTACTGTGTTTTAAGGTCACTTGAATATTTTCCTTTCTTTTAATTGAGTCAACTTGATGTGTATTTAGATTAATTTGTTTCATTTGGCTTTAGATTACAGATTTCTTTTTAATATTAAATTTTTGTCTATAGTTATGTAAATTGTTTACATAGTTCCAAAATAAATTCTACAGAGCAAGTTATATTCAAAGAAGTCTAGCTTCTACTCCTATTCCCTCCACCTCTCACCTTTAGGTGTCCTCCAAAAAATTCTGGTTTATTCTTCCTTTTTTAGCATAAGCAAATCTTGGTTTATGCTTCCATTTTAAATAATTACAAATATAAATGATACCATATGAAATATACTTTTCTTATGGGAACATTCCTTAAGGACTCTTATTGTATTAGGTCATTGCTAATGTAATGGTAATGAAAACTGCTTTGAGAGTTTCAGTATGTGTTAAATGAAATAATGTGTATAAAGTTCTCATTACAGTTCCTGGCACATTAGTTGTTGATTTTCTCTTCTCTCTATCCTCTATCAATCTAAATCCTCCCTAAACCTGAAGGAACCTCATACCTACAAATTCTGCGAAAGGGCTAACCAAATTTTTCAACATCAGGCATTCTCACTAATGATTCCTTTTACAATCAATCAGAAATAATCAAATTTTTATTAAAACCTACTTAAGGACACACAAAACTATTAAATTCATGTTTGTGTGTGTGTTTTTTTTTTTTTCATTTATTTTAGTTTCCCTGAACATGTGTACATACAAATTAGAGTAAAATACCTTTAAACATCAGACCTCGTTTGTAAATGAAAGCATTCAAAGGAGCAAATATTCTAACTTGAGTTTCCTAAACTTCCTAACAGGTTTAAAATTGAAATGGGGCTTTGAAGTATTCTCTCAGTGCTCTGGGTGGATTATATATAGCACTATGGGTAGGATTTATTTATTTATATAATTTGGCCTGTAAATTCTTCAAAATCATGGAGTAGGTGGAGGGATCAATAATTTTTTTTAAGTATCTTGGTGGGTATAATTGGGAACTACTATCTCTTAGTCTACCTTATTTTAGATAGAAGAAGTGAGCCTCTGCTCCACTCAGCTCTTACAACATAGAGGAACAATTGACATTATATATATTCACCATCTGATAACCCATCACTACAAAGTTGCTCTTGAGTACAACTCTAGGCAAAGAATAATCTGTCCTTGGCAATGACAGCTGTCTAATTGTTCAGTGGGTGCTGTCATTGCTTAGGAGGGCATGGTATAATGACATTCAGCTCAGCTTTATACACTTCACATCCAAGTAACTGCTGAGAATGCCATAAGTTTGTCAACACATTCAGTGCTTGCAGGAGACAAGACCAGGTATGTGATCCTCAGTAAGCCACCCAAGCTACTCTTGGAACTGGGCAACTCACTTTATCTCTTTGAGACTTAATGCTCTTGTCTGTAAAATGTAGCTATTGTACAAGGTGAGTAAAATTTCTTGCAACTCTGAAATTCTATGACTCCTGGTCTAGCATGAACCTAATTAACATAATCTAATTTTCTCACAAGATTATTCTCATTTTAAATATATTTATAAGTATTTTTGTGTTTAAAAGCAACTTCAGTGGTGTGGGTAGGCTGCTATTCATATTATTTTATCCTAGCATGCTGGAGAAAAAAGAAATTAAGGAGGTAAATGTAAGTAGAAAGATTAGATTTTGTTGGTTAGAATGATGAATTCGAGCACTGTTTTTCTTAAATGTTCAGACCTATGAAGTTGCTCTTTTACATGAAGACTCCAAAGTCACATGGAAGATATTGTACAGAAAGATAAAAATTGGAAACATTTATTAAGAACTTACATACTGAAGGCCTTCAAATAGATCCTCTCATTTAAACTTTAGACAAACTCTGTGTTATGTGTTACATTCCTATTATATCCCTGTATTACATAAACTGAAGCTAAGACATATTACTTATTTTGACCCCAAATCACACAATTTGTAAGGAATATAAACTGAAATTGAATTTTGTAGAGCAGTCATGAATGAATATATTTAAAGAGCACAGGCAAGTAGTCACATCTACTATGCATTATAACTGTGACCTCCTCTTCTTATTCTCCTCCTCTTCCCATTTCCTATTTTTCTTCTCTTTCTCCTTCTTCTTTCTCTTCTTTTGTCCCCAAAGCTCATGTCTATACCTGGTTAAGGACAGTTTAGTGACCTTACATTTTAATACACATACTGTTGTTATCTAGCTGTGTGATTGAGGGCAAACTACTTTATCTCTCTGCTTTCTGTGCTTCAGTGTTCAACTATCAAGTAAGAATAAACATTATTTATTAGTTTTCAGTGAGGATTAGAAGAATTCATAAATGTAAAAACTTAGAGCAATACAACTTAAAATACACACAACAAATAGAAACTATTTTTATTAATACATTTCTTTCCTACACTGATTTTGCAGACATAATTCTTCAAAAGATATCATTCATGGAGTTATAAGTGAAATAGATAAAGTAGGTGTTAATTTGGAAAATAGAAAATACTGACAACACTCATTTTATTGGTTGAATTTTTGATATGATAGAGCACAGAATGACTTCTCCTTATGCTTTTATGCCTTAGAAGATTAGTCAGTTTAAGTCCATTCTGATCACTGCTTTTTAAAAGTAATTCCTCTGAAAACTAGTTGAGGAAGAAAGAGCAAATACTAAAACAAGGTCTACATTTTCTTTTTCTCATAAAATATCTCTGTTTACATTGAAATTAAGATACACATAATTGAAATGTGATCATTTCTTTCATCTATCCATTTGTCCAGTCATTGATCCAACAATCAACTTATTGATTCGATTTATCCATCCATCCATCCATCCATCCATCCATCCATCCATCCATCTATCCATCCACTTATTCAGTTATTTTTTCACCAAGCACTCAGAATTGCTCCACATAGTGGAAAGAAAATCAGCCTTGGAATCACATATCTAATACTGAAATGACATTCTGTCTCTTGCTACCTGTGTGATCTTGGAAAATTTACTTAATGCCTCTGAGCCTCAATAGTCTCAAGTAAACAATCAGGTTGATAACACCTTCCTTTATAGGCTGCCTGACCAATCCACAAGTATATGAAGGACAACAAATTTATTTTCCTCTCAGAATAAGGTATGAGCATCGTCAAACACCAAGTTTGTCTTGATCACTATTTAGCTCTTTATGGTTTGGCTTATGATTTTGTCCTGCCTAGAGTAAGGACATTGCAGAATATAGAGCTAGAAAAGGCTTTAGCCCTCATCCTGTCCAACTTTCTTATTTAATAGATGAGAACATTTTGGTTCAGACACGGTAAAAGAGACTTTTCATAAAATCAAATCTGCTAAACTATAATGCATTATATTGTTTGTGCTTTTATTTTTCACTTTATCTTTCCCTTCTTATTTCACAATAAAAATGAGTACCTTCAGTTATCTATCTTTAGAAAATTACCTTTCTTTGACATTCAATATTCAAGAAAGGTATTTTTTTTCTAATCTACTTTATTCTTCTTACAGTATATCTTGGGATATTGGAAATATCCCATTTTTACAAATAAATCAATAAATTTAAAGAAATGCCAATCTAAATCTCCAAAATATACTTTATGAAACTTTGTAAGTAAATTATAAAGATTATATTGGGAAAGGAAGCATAGGAATAGGCAAGAATTTTTTTTTTAAAAGAGGAGTGAAGGGGAACTTTTTCTACAGATACCAAAATATAAGATTAGAGTAAATAAAATTATGTGGTTTTGGCATGAAAATGGAATCATAAATAAATCAATAAAATAAACTAGATTACAGAAAGAGACTGTGATAAAAGTGGCATTTTAAATCAGTGGGAAAAATTATTTAATAAATGATATTGAGATAATTAGATATACTCATGGATAAAAATTTAGAACCCTACTTTATTATATAAACAATCTACACATATGAGAGCCAATATACTGTTAATGAATAAAGGAAAAATTGATCCTATACATATGTAATGAATATGCAATCCTGTGTGCATTTAAAATAGCTTGTGTGTGTGTGTGTGTGTGCGTGTGTGTGTGTGTGTGTGTAATGACAATAAAGAAAATAATCAGAGTGAAGGAAAGAGGTTAAGAGCAGCTTTTTTTTTTTAGTCTTTATATATATGCATTTTTAATGTTTAAAAATTTCTATTATTTTTATAATTATAAAAGAAACAGTCCAAAGCACACATATACACACATACACAAAACCTCTTCCCATTGAATTGCACAATTTCTAAAATATTTTGGTGAAGTGTGTGTGAATTTTGCAAACCAAATCATATTTTAAAGTAAGTAGGGGAATTTTATTTTTTGGAAAGTTAGAGTGGGCTTCTTACAAAAAGTAGAAGACATTTCCTAATATCGCTAGGTTGTAGGTTTAGGATTTGGTACATCTAGTTTTCTTTAATTGTGCTTATTCCTACTTACTCTTGATATCTGGGTGACCCACTGTAGATTAACCATGCCATACTGACCTCTGAAAGATGAGATCTATCATAGTCTCTATTACCTGCTTCTACTTAAACTTTTGCTGAAAACGTTTTCTGCAGCTGAAATGAAGTTTGAAGACTAGAAGACCAGTTTTTTTCCATGTGCCCTAGTGGAGCATGGAATAATACAGTTCTGATGTATAAATATATTCATTTTCTGTCACATTATGTGAATAAACTGGAGTGGATAAACTGTCATGGATAAATAACAAGGGTAGGTTAAACAAATATAATAATTAAAAATAACAGGAAACACATGTGAAAGACCCTTTTTAAAATATTTTCTGTGTATGAACTTACTTAATCCTCACAATAATACTGTGAGACTTTTTCACTCACGAAGAAACTGCAGCATGAAGAGGTTGGTAACTTGCCCATATCCATAGAGCTAGGAAGTGTTGAGACCAGGATTACAGCGTAGGCAATTCCATTCCTGAGTCTATTCTTTAATGACAGCCAATAATGCAATGAATATTTTTGTATATGAATTTTTTTATATCCACATGTACAAGATTTCCATTGGTGTGGAATTCTTGGCTCTAGTGTTAGTTTGAAACCTTGAGAATTCCCAGAATGAACTCAGAAACTGGCCTGTATACAGGTAAGCCTGGAGAGACAAACTAAAGAGACAGACCACTCCAGATTGGTAAATATTAGGTTTAATAAACAAGGAAATTTTCATATGAGGCTTGTCTTGGGTGACTGCAAGATGAGTATATCTCAGTATCCACCGACCAAAATTTTAAAAGTTTATAGAGAGACTTTAACAGAGTTTTAGTCACATATACCGTCCAAATGGTCTCAATGATGTATTATACTTTCTAGGCTGTCCTTGAAACAGTTCCTAGTGTGGAACTGTGGCTGGGACATACAATCCAAGGACAGAGGAGAGGGTGAGGAGCCTCTGATTGTCCAGGTTGAGCTCAAGGGTCAACTGGTGGTCACGTTCTCTCAATAACCTTCTGCAAATTTCCTAGATACTGTAATTTTCTTCAATTTCTCCACATCCTTTCTAACACTTTAAAATGACTTACTATTGTTCAGTCTGGTTACTGTGGAAAGGTAGATCATTGTATTTTAATTTTCATTTTACTTACAACTAGAGAAGTTGAAATGTTCCTATTGGGTTTTTCCTATAGTTTTGTAAGATTTTATTTTTATATTCTGAATGCTAAATCAGATATTCCATATAAATATTTCTGAGCTCTTTGTTCTGTTCATTTGGTCTATTTTCCTAGCCCTGCACCAGTATACAATTTTTATAGTTATATAAGATTTTTCCTTCCTTTTTCCTCCTTCCCCTTATTTCCTCCTCCTCCTCAGTCTTCTCCTAGAACATTTTGTATCTGATAAGCCAAATACCACTTTCTTTTTCAAAACAGAATTGACCATTGGTGGCCATTTAGCTCTTTTGTATAAACGTTAAGATAAAGTGATCAAGTTTCAGAAAAATAAATCTGTAGCACTGAGTATATAGATTAACTTGGGAGAATGGTTATGATAGTTCTATCCAGCCTGCACTTTGGGAAAATGTTCAAAGCTCTAATTAAATTAGTTGCTGAATCTTAACAGTCGATGAATTTTGCTGGTTTTAATAACTGTTTGCCAAAAGGGATAAATAACTTCTAAAGTAACTACCAAAGAGCATGGCCTCTGTCAGATGTCAAGTGCTGAGGCTAAAATTAAAAAAAATATATATAGTTGTTTTAATAAATATTGAGGTCTTTACGTACTGGTTTTTAATTGATTCTATTGTTGGTATTTCTCTGGAAGAATTATATGTTGTAGATACTGAGGATCCACATTTGGGCACTAATGACCACCATTTTTTTTAACCTAAGACCAGGTACTTGGGATTATCTAATAATTTATTGGGTGCCTATTAGAATAACTTTGGGTGATCTTGAGCCAATGCTCTGCTGAGCTGGAGCCGGGTGTTGCAATGCAAATTTGAAGCACGTGTTGATCTTGAATGATTCCAATTTAGTGGTTAGAATTGCACTTTGTTGTATAATTTTCAAATTTATTTAGTTTAATCTATAACCCAAAGTTATTACAACTCAAATAGATATGATCTCAAATAAACAGGTTAAAAAATCAGACAAAAACTTCTACAAGTTTCTATAGCCTGATTGTGCTACCTTCAACACCCATGTAGAAAAGAAAACCAAGTTGTGAGGTTTGATACTTTTTCTTTAGACTTATGAACATCCTGCTTTTGGAAGAACAAAGTTTACCATATGCATGTCAATTATTTAGATTATAAATATTACCACTCCTCTTAAAACTCATTTTGGGCCATGGCTTTCAGAATCAGTCTACCACATGGCAAATAACTGTGTTTGGCCATTTCATATTGATTACCTTATTTGTTCTTCACAGAAATCTTATAGATTAGGTACTTATCTCCAATTTATGGATGAAAAAACTGAGGCTTAGAAAAGTTTCCTAAGTGCTGTAGCTAAAAGCAAAAAAATCAAGTTTCAAATACAATTCTATTAAATTCAGGTCTGTGTTATTTAACATCATTCCATTTGTTCTGCCATTGGCTAGGACCTGAGTGATTAAAAATAACAAAAACAGTGCTGATTCTTGTAGGTACTAATTTCTAAAATTTAAGAGTCCTTTTTTTTTTTTAACCAGTCAGCGATTGTCTAACACAACGTTTATTATTCTACTAATTTTGTTACTTAATCTGCTGAGAAGCCTAAATGATTTGCTAATAAAGGCAACAATATTGCACAATTGGACAATTCTAATGTTAGTTGCATTTGGAAGTGGTCTCATTATTCTAAACATAGATTTAGCTACCTATTTGAGGCTTTACCAAATTCTTTTAGTGTTCTTGTCCTCTAGGCCTAGTTAATAAACTAAATATATGATAGATTAGCTATGCCTAGAGTTGACAGTGGCAAACAGAAATGCTTTCTTTATGTTTTTCACTTTAGATTTTATTTGACCTTGGAAATTGAAGTAAATAGATTTGAAAATGAGATATTTTGAGATAGCTTAGTCCTAATTTCTGTATTGAATTTTAAATTTTAAAATAAAGGTTATAGCACCAAGAGATTTAAAAATTTTTTTTTCCAACTTCTAGTAGCAGAAGAGTACAATTAAAAGATCAATGCTCGTTTGAAACTTGATACAACACTAAAGTGAAAAAAAAAAACAGAAAAAATGGAAAGACTGGTGTCAATTCATGAGGCTTAAAGAATACATTTTCTTTGTATGTAGAAACTTGTGTGTGTAGTTGGCTATAAAGAATAACATCAAAGGAACAATGAAAGGTATAGTAAATCCAAGTTGACATCTTTTTCATCCAGCTACATGGGCTAGGGATCGGGGTCATTTTAATGCACATTATTGCTCAATTTTGCAATTTCATTCTCACTTAGTAAGTATGAACTGATAAACTAAATGTCAAGCCCGCATCTAATAAGTTTACTTTAGAGTCAAAAAAAAAAAAAAAAAAAAGCTGTGCTGAGAATTGGTAACAGTAGTCTCGATTCTCTGTGACTTGCTGTGTGACATGGGCATACCTGTGCCTTGGTGTTCTCTGTGTTGCTTAAGTTTAGGTAGGACTCCTAATAAAATTGCCTTACCCTCCATAACATATCCATTCACATACTCTCTAAGATTTTCTCCAATGCAAAAGCTGTGATTCTGGGTTAGACTGAGTAGTAGGGTACAAGGAATGAGAAGTAAACACCCTGCCTCCTACTTTCAAATTGGAAAATGATAAAACTTTTCTTTTAAGTGAACCAAACCTAACAGTATGGATTGTACAAAACACTAGAAAGAATAACAATTGGTTCTCTCTTTTCTCTGGAACAAGGGGCAGATTTTAATAGATTAGAGAGCTTTGGATTCAAATACCAAATACTGAATATCTGAGTTCAAGTTCTGCTTCTGTCACATACATATTCTGTGACTTTAGAGAAATCATTTAAAATCTCCTTATTTGGTTCTTACCTGTAAAACAAAGGAATTATATTATGTGATTTAAATTAAATGTCTAAATACTAAAAAAAATAAATTTAAAAATTTTGTTATTTTGTATAAATTGCACATAAAAGTTGCACAGAACATTAGAGTTAGCTGATAAGATGGGGGAAAGATCTAACTATACTGATAAAACCAAGAAATGCTAAACATTTTAATTAAGGCAAGTTTCAAATACTTTCACATATACCTGGGCACCCTTCTTTAAGCCCTCCTCAGACTATAAAATCTTAAATTCTTAAGATTATAATAGATATCTATAAAATCAATTTGTTCAAGAGCCTTTCAATTTAACTAGGTATGCTGAGACATTTTGAATATGTATTGTTCACACGGACATTATTTACCATCATAGGTTAGACCCTTGTCAGCCTGTCATGGTTTACCTGTATCTCTGCTTGGAAGTTGAGATATGGATTAGGTCCCTGCATGTCTCAGGAATATATGGGTAATTGGTTTTAACAATGTTTGAACAGCACATGGTTTGAGTATAGAGTAGGCATAATTTGACCTGAGGAAGACAGACATAATGTTAACTTTTTAAAAATAAGAGCACTTGAAGAAAGTCAGAAATAAAAACAGAGACACTATAAACAAGGCAGAAAGAGGTTTACTTATCACAGAGAAAACGCAGGCTCATTAAAGAAGGTAATTATTACCTCCGACATACAGAACTGTGTGCCTCTTTAAATTAAGGTTCTTAACGAGGCATTTCATTGTATGTCCTTAAATGAGGAATTTAAGGAGGCAGCCTTTTTTTTTTTCAAAGTCAGTGTAAATGGGAATTCTTTGTTCAAGAGTTTTACTGGAAGGGAATATTTAAGAAAAGACTAGTTCAGGAATATCAAATATACAAACATATACACAATTTTAGAACAGATTGCTGGTGTGCTGAATATCCATCCAAGCCATATGCTTATAAGTGAAAAATGTAAACTTTGCCACATGCTGATATGCTAATGATATTCACATTAGATAACAAGAGCACTGTCTTAGATTCTCTTTCTGTTAATGTAATGAATGAACTTGAATAAGCAGTTTTAAGGGATAGTTGTAAATGTTTACATTTTTCCCATTTTTATTAGTTTCTGTTTATTTCATTTCCCTTGCCCTCTCTATTTTTCTTCCACCCATCCCCACCCCCTTTCTGTACTGTACTGCTTGTAGGAGTCAGGGTAGACTTCATTTTATATGAGATCTTAACATATTCTCATCTTTTCACAAGATAAGAATTCGTCTTGATCACCAAAAAAGAAAGTTTTTATACCTGTCTCTAAGCAGTCTCTTTATTAAAAAGTCCACTGAAACTAATATAAAATAATATTGAATGTCAACTGTAATTGAAAAATAAAAAAGTCTATATTGAGCACTAATATTAACTTCTTACAATAGTCATATCCATAAATGTGTTATATTTTAAGAAAAAACAGTTTTCCAGTTGAATACACTTATTTTAAAAAGAGATTTTAGCCATGTTTTTCAAAATTTAAAATATCTCACCAAATGGCACTGCTATTATAAGAAATGAAATTGGGGGTGCTGCTCAAATCTAAAGTTTGCATTCTACCCTTTTTTCCAAGCATGTAGCTAAATTCTGGAAAACTTATAGCCCAATAACATGATTTCCCTAAGGATTTTTACCTGTTTCACCTAAGAGTAAGTGATAGTATAGCAATTTTGTAACCTCATTTTCTCAATCTATCAGAAAAGTAACAATGTCTACCAAGCACCCAAGAGATATAGAGTCCAAGATAGAATCTATGATCTGTACCTACTATAGAGGAAAAAAGTCTAAATCTTTCTAAAAGTCAGCATATAGGAGCATTTGAGCATGACCCATAATATTACTACTTGGTTAAAACCCATTTCTAGTTAAATTACAAAATCCTATAGTTATTCATATGCACCGCACCTCATGGGACTTTTAAAGTTGGTTCATGTCCTTGGTAAGTGTTCAAAATGTTCTTGAAAGTCAAATATCCTATAACGTGGACTGTTAGCCAGTGTTTGATGCTGACATAGTTTTAGTCAGTTTCTATCATGATGTCATGCTTAAAACATATGTTTAGTCTATTTTTAAAATAAATACATTATTTTCTGATTATTTTTATATGTTATATTTCCAATATTGACAAATGTTGCAGTCTTTATTCTTCTGCTTTTCTCTCTGCATTATTTATAGATTATAGAAGAGTGTCCTACCATTGACCATTTCAATTAATCCAGTTTCTCCCTATACGTTCCACATCATTTAAAACTGAATTTCAAGGTATAAAATTTCTATTAAATATTAATATCAGGGAATTTGGAGTAAGATATTTATGAGAAAAATATTCAGAATCTTTTTCAAACACAAATGAAGTAAACCCATATGTACACTATGTCCAATATCTGTTACTTGATTTTTAATTGAGTTTAATTCCATTCACTTATAATTCATTTATTTAAAGGGATCCATTACATTAATCATTGGTCACATCTTCAGTTCTCGGTTTTGTGTGGGCACTTTGACACCACCACCTCAGAGAAAGCATGCCTCAGATATGTGTCTTCAAGAATATTCCATTTAAATGCATATTAATAATCATTTCATTAAATTACAATATTCAATCACTGAGAGATTTTATTGGCCTCTCCCATTCTCTCCACAATTATCATATCCTAATCTAAATGATATGCCTTAATGCCTTTATAAGCCACTATTCTCACTTGTGAGTTGAAAAAGTTTTGTGTTCTTATCTTTTTTGGGGATTATTGAGAAGATTCCTTTGACAATATTCATTTACAGTCATAGTTATAGCTCTAAAAGCTAACAGCTTGTGAGGCCCTAAACATGTTCTAATCCTAATTGATAGGTGAGAGTATGGAAATTCTAAAGAGTTTAAAGCCAATCTAAAGTGAATATCCAAATTTATCAATAGTTTAAATGAAAGAAGAAAAACATAATTTAAATTTCATGATCCTTCCTATTCTGAATTTTTGCAATAAAATAGGTCTGGGATTATAACAAAGTATCTAATTATTTAATACAGTCCAATGTGCTCTTTCAATACAGATGGTTCTACAATTATCACACATGCTAGTGAAAGGTCATATTGATGCTTTTGAAATTTGCATTTGTTAACTTTTTCTAAGTTATTTTGGCAGCTAGATTTTAGAGCTATTCGAAGAAAGCTTGAGCAATAGCTTTTGAGATTTTTAAAAAGCTTTCATTTTACATTTTGTCACTCCTCAAGCACAGTTTGTGACTACTTATACAGTTTGAGACAATCCAAAGCTAACTCCCCAAGGTACCTTAAAAATCACCTTCACATGTAACTATCCTTATATTGGACAACTTCCATACTTACCCCTTATCTCAGTAAAAGCAGCTGTAGGTAATGCTTGAGTTTTGCCCTGCATTTGATCTTTTTGTACTTTCAGGATCTCATCTACAATGACATCTCAACCATCTATGAAATCCCTTCTCTCTTTAAACATATTCAGCTTCCATTGTCCTGGAAACAAAATAGAACCCCGTTACTCAATATTGCTACTGCTCATTACAACTATCATGGGCACCATGATTTTTCTTCTTTCTTTTCTTGCCAAGTTTAAAAATGTTCCATAACTTATTAGTTTAATTCATTCTTTCTAGATATAATACTTTATTAAAGGTGTTTATTGCACATCTAATATTGTGCTAAGGAGTCTGAAAGAAATCCATGCATGTCACTGCCGCTGCTATCAAGACACACTTGGCACAGTACTTAGCATACAGTAAATGCTAAACAACATGTGTTCTTTTATTCAACCTATGCCCCCACGTCTCTCCACATTCAGCAAGTATCTTCCTGTTTATTTAAATTTATTTTATTGGAGCCAAAGTAAGGCAAAATGTGGACAGTTTTTAAAAATAATTATACTATGTTAATAGAACTGTTTACTTTTTATCATTCTCTTCAGTAGTTACTTGCATGTATATATACTCTTATGTTGCAGTTTTATGTTGAAATCGTTGTTGCCCTATACTCATGTGTGCTCTTTTGCTTTATCATTTTAAAAACTTAATCAACAGAGAATAATGTAGAACATAGGGTAAAAATTAAATGTAGTTTAAACAGCTTGTGATGTTGTTTCAATATTTTAGAGACCACAATTTTATATATTTCACTATGTTCATACACATATAATTTCATATAGGTTAAATACTGTCAGCGCCAAGCTTATTGAGAAGGGAAAGTTTTGGTGGTGAGATGCCCAGTTGGAAGAATGCACAAGGGGCTGACATGAGAATGAAATGGCAGGCACCGACTTTACTGTGGGGGGCCCGCTTCTGCTTCTGCTTCTGCTCTTCTGCTCTTCTGCTCTCTTTCTTGTGCTCCTCTTCTGCTTCCCAGGGGACCTCATGGCTCCACATATATCAGAGTATGTCAGAGTACAATAGCTGCATTCAACCATACATGTGTGATACAATAAGCTGAATTATGTTTACATATTTTAGACACAGACGCCTTACTATGCTAAATGTAACATTCTAAATCCGGTGTCCTATTCCTAGTAGTGAGCCTGGATCACAGCCAGACCAGGGACCCACAAATACTGTTTAAAACATTCAAATATTTAAAAACCATACTTGTAATATTTGAAAACATTGAAAATATAAAAATTTCAAGGAATCAAACCTATACCGAGTTAAGTCAAAGGTCCTCCCATTCAGTTCCCACTCCAGTTTGATGTGGCTCCTTCTAAGTCTTTTTCAACATAAATACATATGTGAATATATATGTAAATATACAATTTTAATGAGATAACTGAGATTGTACTAAATGCATTTTTCTGTACCTCACTTAATATAACCTAATATCTTGAGCATAGTAACACATCAATGCATCTATATTTACTTCATGCAATGTTTTCATTTTTAAAACTTTTTAGCTAAATGATACATATAAATATCTTTAAAGCGCCTACTACTATGATGCTTGAAAATAAAAACGACATTTGATGACCCTGTTTCACTCTAAACTACTCCTCGGAAAGTCTTTTGGACGTTTCTTCTACATTAAAATCTGATTTGCAAAGTAACACTTCTATACAGCTATTTTTAGACTGCCTCAACTGAGACATTGTCTATCGATTTCTTATAATAAAAGAATGCAATTTTCCCTACCCAAGACCCCTTCATCTTCTTCCACTTGCCTATGTGCTATATCTCAATCACAATTTTTGTAATTCTTAATTCACTAGTTATTGTTAACAGCATTATGACTATGTGCATATTGTTCCCAGTTAAGTAATATAGAGTACTACAATTACATTTTCTTTTATTTATACTGGCCTGGCAGTTAGTAATAGTAGTACCTTATTTTGTATTGTTTTCTTAGATTTCCTATATTTTTATTATTAATTTATCATTAGATTCTCTGAAAGAACTATCACATCCCTATGGATATGGTGAAGTTTTCTTTGGAAACACCCACCTATAAGCTTTCAAGATCTTTTTACTCTTGTGGCCTAAAAAAATAAAATAAAAATAAAATAAAATAAAATAAAATAAAATAAAATAAAATAAAATAAAATAAAATAAAATAAAATTAGTGATATGTTTTCGTTGGGTTCTTTTTTATCCACTAAGTTAGTGTTTCATGGGCTCTTCAACCTAGTAATATATGTTTTGGGTTGTTTTTAGTTCTGAGAAATTTATGAGTTATTCTCTGAAAAAATTCTTCCATCTTATCTTTTTTTCTTCCTGTAACTCGTAGATTGATTCTTTCTCATGAACTTTTTTATTTTTATATACGTTTGTTCTAACTTCTAAGAGAATTCTTCAATTTTATCTTCCAATCCTTAAATGGAATTTTTAACTTCTCTTAATTTCTAAGAGTTCTTGTATAATAGTATCCTACTTTGTCTCAGAAATCTTCTTTGACTTTCTTACTTTTTTTTCTAGGTTATCAATTCCAGGGCTTTTTTGTTTGTTTGTTTGTTTGTTTGCTTGGTTTGCATGTGTATGTGTGGTTTTTTGTTTTGTTTTTGATTTTGGTTTTCTCTTTATTTCTTAATGGTCTTATTTTCTCTGAGTTCCTTTTCTTAGCTCCTTTAATCTTTGTCTTTTATGTTGGAAGCTTTAAAAAATATTTTATATATCTAGCTCCTATTCATATTTAAAAATTATGCAGTGATACACTAACAGGAAGTTCTAGGTAGATGAACACGTAGATTTGTTGACTGTATGGAAACTCAGCCTTTTGGTTGAGGGAGTCCAAATGCCAGCCTATAGAAAGTTTTTTATCTTGGACTGGGAAAGTTTCCCAGAAAGAAACCCTCCAATTGCTTGCCTGTGAGGCCAAGATAAGAATAAAGGAGAGAGTGTAATTTAGCTTGGCTGTCAGGGCTCTAAGTACGAGGCAAAGGGAAGGGGAGTGGGTAGGTTTCTTAGTTTAATATTCACTTTTACTCACTCTCTCCTTCCTTGATACGTTACTTGTATGCTCAACTGTGTCTGATATCTGTGAGTCCAGAGTTTCTCTGGTTCAAAATATTTCCATAGCAGGATTACCTTCCTCTATAGGGTGGCAGATATGTAGTTACTTGATTGAATCAGATAGCAGAGGGTACCTGGAGTGTAGTTACTATTTATATAGACTTAATATCAACCTGCCTTTCCTTATCCCCATCTTATGTCCTTGCTTTTATTATGTACCAGCTGTCTCCAGCTTTTGAGATAATCTGGGTTTGTTTGGTAAAAATTAACTTGCTTCTTATTGAAGCCCTTAATAGAATGGAGGGTGGTTTTACTTAAGTTTTTTGTCACACATCTTTCAACTTTTCATCTCCTTGCATATTTTTGAAATTTTTTATCTGCTATCATGTTTTCTCCAATACTTTTTTATTTTGTGGTATTTTCCTATTTAATTCTTTAACCATCTGTGTGGAGAAAGAAAGATAGCCATAGTCAGGCTCCCTCCCGACACCCAAAGGCCCTCTTTAGATGGGCCTTACTTTTCATGTCTCACTTTATTTTTCTCACTTCTGAGGATTAAATTAGGTAATATATAGGCCACTTATTGCACTGCATAGCTTAAAACAAGAGATCAATAAACAACCATAGGACTTATCTCACATAATCTTTTATTTATCCTCATTATGATATTTATTGAATTAGATTGCAATTTTCTTGACGTCAGTATTTATGTTTAATATACCTTTGTATGTTCAAAATCTAGAACCATGACCAACATATTTATATGTAAAAGCATACAGGTGTTTAATGAGTGTTCATGGAAGAAAGAAGGGAGGATTAGACGAGCCAAAGAAGAAACTGATATTACTGGCAAAATTTAAAACGACTATGCAACACTTAAAAGTAAACATGATGTTTCTTTGTTTTGATAATAAAAGCGATGAGAAAACAAAAACTCACATTTTGGGGCACCTGTTTCAGATACGGCAGAAAATATAACCAGAGTTTTTATAATGACTTACAGAGAAAAATTTGAAGTTTCATTTAGATTCAAGATTTCCACCCATCCTTAGCTTCACTGCTACATTTGGTTTTGTATTTCTAGATTGTGTAGCACTATGTATGCCACAAATATCAACTCCGCCTCACAGCCAACAACAACCACCACCACCTTACAATATAACTAAAACTTACCAGAAATAATGCACTGCTCTTTTCTGAGCAACATGGCTGGACCTCTGGACACCTCAGACTCATCATTGGATGTGGTTTCTTCTAGGGAAGGGGCATAACTTTGGGTAAAGCATCTCTCATTAGGGTCAGGTCCATTCCCAGAGGCGGATGGATATCTTGGTACTTGCAGTCCGGGGGTTATCAGTGGTGTAGTGCCGCACATGCCTCAGGAAAGATGACTCATGTGTCTATCTGGAAACAAGCAGATCTTGGCAGAGTTCTTGTGGTCCTGGGGATTATTCTCATCTGGTGAAATTTCCTTTGTATCTTGGCCAAGTAGTATTTTAAGTCAAATGCATGTGGGAAAAAAAAAAGTAATTATATAAGTAAAGATTATAATTTTAAAATTTCATTGGCATGGCTGTCAAAAGAAGATATCATCACAAAACATTACCTCCCTAATTTAGCAGAGTGGAGGGAGGACTGTAAACTTTCTCACTTGGCCTTGCCCACCTCCCATCTTACCACACAGGACATCGTAGAAATTACTCCTAGAGGGTAAGAGTGGCTAGGCCAGGTTCATCAGTGTTGTGGACAGTAGTTACAGATTTAGTGAAGGGAATCTACTATTAGATTATTAAAGTGTCAACATAAGACAAACAAATACATGACAAATTTCACACATCATTTATATCTGCTTAAAACATTTGAGCATAATTGTTCTGAATGTGCTTACATTCCTTAGTTATTTTTTGTCCACACACCTATTATTTTTGTGCCTCGTAGGTGCTAAATAAATACTTAATAACCTAATAAAGGTACTATTCATTGTGCTTCCTTCCTTCTTAGTGAGAATGACCTGAATATCCCTGTCCAATTTGCGGAAGAAAACTTCTGGGAAATGGCAGTTTGCAATATTTATTAAAGCAAATAAATCTGTGAAAGGAGATATTTACAAAAATCTTTAAAATTCTGGCAATGTGAGTTTATTCCCAGGACCAGATCATACTCACCCATCTCTCATGCTAACCAAATTGCTATAGCCACAGTGACAGTTTTATCAGGATGACGTGGTGGGGTTTGGCTCAATGATTCTAGAATGTTTGTGCCGAAAATGTTTGGCAGCCTCAAGGGATGGTCTTACTGACCCTGGCCATTTCATTTTTACAATATTTCAATCAAAATTATTCTTCATATGTATTATGCCTAGGGTGTTATTTTCCTTAGCCCCATCAGGGTACTGAGGGGTTAGCTTTTAGACAGATGGGTCTTGCTTTTTATGACTAATTTCTGAAAAGAAGTCTTAGACTAAACTAAACCCTGCTCTTTCAAATGGTTTCTTTAAAAATATTGAGAAAGCGTTTTTACTTCTGCTTTTCTCCACACATGACTTTCTATGCAAAATTCACTGGTACTAAATAGATGTCAGTGAGAAATAAATGAGACCAAGAAAAGAGGTATGTATACAATTTTTATAATTATTAATTTATCAAATTTTTTAGATTGATAAAGAAGCTATGGGATTAAAGGTAGACAGTGTGTTTTGTCACCTGTTCATCCACTGGCATATTCTATAATTCTAGAGTTGGGTCAGCAACACACACAACAGGTTGTCAGAGTTAGCATTCAACACTGATGTATACATCCATGTGGGATATTTAGTGGAAGATCATATATATCTGAGGAAGGGGCTCTGAGCACTCTCTCCTGAGGAATTCAACTTCATATCAGCAGAGGAAAGTGGATATAAGAAAAATGCCATGTGTGTGGAGAGCATTAAGAAAGGTCATATATTTCAAAAAAGAATATTGTTTACAAGGAGTGTTAATAGGTTTCAGGGGAAATGTTAATTTTTTTTTTTTCCTGGAAGAAATAGCTACTGTAAGTTTTTAATGGTTAATCATTCATTCCTGAATTTTTATATTAAGTATTTTATATTACTTTATTGACTTAACTTTTATGCTCTTCTTCATTTTGACAGTAAAGAATGACCAGGCAATACTCTTTGAAAATTGGAGACCATTTGCAGCTGCTCTCTGTTGAGGAAAGTGAATAATAGGGTGCCCTCAAGGAATTTCAAAGGTATCACTCAACAGAAACTTTTGTGTCTCAAGAAAGCTAGATCATTTTATCATGGTAGGCATACTGATATGTTTGCTTTAATAAAATGCCATATTTCTGCCTTTAATCTCTTGTCAACCAGCTATTAAAAAGCCCCAAAGTGCATGCGTGCTACACATGTAAACACTTGTGGTTTTGAGGTTACCACAGAACATACTAATAAAGCATGTAATTTGTGTTTTGTGCACAGACTGTAATAATTTATTGAGTGGTAGAATGAAGCTAGAAAAGTATTTGGTCTAACTTTAGCCAGCAAGTCAATTTAATTTTAGGGCTCTATGCAGAGGTACATGTATACACATGTTCATACAATGAAATCATGTTTAAAAAGCATAAGAAAGCCTTCATGATAAAAGCAGGGCAAATGTAAATTAATTTTACACACACAGAACATATTCTATCAAGTATTCTAATGTTGTTCCTTTAACCTAATCAGCTAGGAGGGTGTACTGCAAATTCTTCCAGAAGGAGTGTGTGTGCCTGTATGTATCATAAACTGGCAATACATTGGCAGGAGTTAGATTAAGTTAATTCAAGTAAATGAAGACAAATCATGATAGGAATTATTTTTAAACTTTATGAACATTATCTCTATAGCCTTTGAAGAAAGAGGGCAGAGAACAGTTTTTTGTTTATTTGTTTGTTTGTTTGTTTTTATATAAAATAACAAAATGTGGACAAATTGAATCACTTCCACAGAAGAGTTCATTATCTGGCTACAGCTTCTACCATGCTTATTTGAGTAGTTATTTGATTTATCTATTTACAAAAGATTCTTATAGGTAAGGATTGTATATTACTTATCTTCGTAATTCCACTTCTTCCCTAATGAGGTATCTTTTACACAACAAATAATCAATGCAGACTATTTGAATGAAAAGGTCTTGAGTCTATGGAAGACATGAGAACTTAACTGTATATACACCAATTTTTGGTAAATTTTTGAAATTTTATAGTTTGAGACCAAAACCACATTTTATTTACTCAGACAAACAAAAACTTGTTCAATTTAGAAAAAAATGTACGTTCCCAGAAGAAATGTGTGTTAGGATCTCTAAATGTGTTTATTCCGAAAAGATGCAAGACTTCTCCCCTGAAAAATATCATCATTCTCTATGCTCTTTTTCTTAACATGTATATGCATATAATAGTTTTCAATGTGCAGACAGATATTTTGTGGTTCAAAACATTATTATTTTGCAAATGATTCTTCTTAAACTTAATAGATGCATTTTGGTCAACATTCCTTGAAACTGAACTTTTAACTATGACAATGATAGAAAATAAAGTTGAGTATACTTTTTATTTATTCTTTTTCTAAGTTTTTGTTTTTTAATTATAGTTGACATTGCACATTATTTTATATTAGTTTCAGGTGAACAGCATAGTGGTTAGACATTTATATGATTTATTAAGTGAACCTCCCGATTTGTCTAGTCCTCACTTGGCACTATACATAGTTATTACAATATTATCGACTGTATTCCCTATGCTGCACTTTACATCCCCGTACCTATTTTGTAACTACTGGTTCAAAACATTTTAAATTTGAGGATTAATTAAAATAAATCCTCTGTGCCACTTTTAAGCAATAACTCACTTCTTTTATACATTTACTTATCTAATCAGCCAATTCTGACTTACAACCAGGGACTGAAGAGCTTTTTGTGGCTGTTAGAAGACATAGAGGCATTTTGAAAATCTCTAATGAGACAACAAATAAGAAACAATGTGTGCCTGCAGGTCCTTGTATTTGAAGTAGAATTGAAATTGAACCCAGGTATGTAAGGTGGATTAAAACTAGAAAAGAGTATTCTACAAGGGACTAAGCCAGTTTTCCCATTCTATAAGAAAGGAATCATGAATGTAGTGGCCATTCTTTCATTTCTGTGATGTGAAAGGCTCTGCTGTTTAATCATTTGCACATATAACAGGGACCTACAGAGAGAGGAGAGGAGAAGAGGAGTGTGGGGAAGGAAGTACAGTGGAATGAAAAAGAAAAAGAAAAAAAAAGGAAAATAACTAAAAAACAATATCATCCAAATGTTTATCTTGTTCATGTTAGTTGGTAGTATTTTGTTCTGTGGTTATAGGGGGCTGAGGTCGATAAAAAGCTAGGAACAAATATTTTCAGGTTGATAAAGTTGTAATTTAGAGGATTATTTTTGACATAAAATAAGATACAAATCTTAAAGATTAGCTCTTTAAGGAGCTAAATTAAAACAACTTTCATTGGGGCTTTTTGCTTAACATCTTTTTTGGTATTTATCTGTGGGTATCTAAACCCTATGTGGATGTCAAATCATCTTTCGTGCAGTGTCTTTTAACTGGACCAATTTCTTTTAACACACATGTACACACACACACACACACACACACACACACACACACACACACACAGGGAGGAGGGGCGAGTAGACAGAAAAGAACCAGAAGCAAAACACACACAAAGATAGTTCCTCAGGTCATGTTTAAATCTGTAACTCAGTAAGGCTGCAAAGTTTCCTGCATACCAAACTTTCTTCATTTTGTTTTAATGTGATAATTAAAACAGCTATTGAAACATTTTAGATAAAGATGGGACGATTTGAAGAATAATGACAAAAGAGAATCAATTTAGGATATCAGGTATAAGCTATATTTCAAATTAAAATTATTTAAAAATCAAGTCTGCATCTAATACTATTTTTTAGGCATATATATATATATATATATATATATATATATACACACACACACACACACACACATACATATGTATATGTATATATATATATATTTAACAAAAATGTCATACAAAAGGCTATAATTCTATTTAAAGTGGTTAATTTAACATTATTCCATGATTGAAATAAAACCATAAATGAAACCAAAACACAGCATTCACATCAAAGGACACAATTCAAGTTGTAACTCACTAAATCTACTCATATTTACATAAATGTAAGACCTGTAAAAACAGATTTTTTTCCTCATTAAAAACATGAAGTAAAGCTAATACTTTTAATTTTATTCCCATAGAACATACATGTATTTCTTTACAAAGAGGGCTAGAACTAACCAAAGAGTAAAAATCGAGAGTTAAGAAAAAGTATAACAAGTTCAGGTTCCAAAAGAGTTAGGTAATGTCATTGGTTTGTCAGTATCTTGTAATCACTGACCCTTTATCACAACTTGTGAATTTGATATTTTAGGTTCATAATCATCCACGATTTAAGATTAAGTAGATGTCAAATATTTAGATATAGATTCAGATACATCTGATCTAGATTTTGCTGAATGTGACCTCTGAAATAAAATTACTAGCTGTTTTTGTTAAAATATTATCATTTACATTTGGTCAATTTTCTTTAGTGTTTACTTTTCATGTTTGAAATTACCATCGGCTCTGAATGAGCATTTGAAAAATCATCCTATGGTCTGTCCATTTTGAGGCCAAACTGGTTCAAAATATTAATAAATTCAAGTGTAAGACCTACTACATTCTGATATTTAAAAACTTCACTTATTCATTTATTCATTCACTTATTCATTTATTCCTCCATGTGCTTTTATTAGGATCTAAATAAATAATTGCTAAATGGAAGAATAAATGAGTATGAATGAAGTTTCATACACCTGGAACATAACCTCTTATGTATGAAATCATCGCTAACTCTGAATAAACAAAACAATAATCAGTCTAGACTAGATGCTGGCAATTGTGTAGTAAACATGATAGATTAAATATTTGCCTTTATGGAAATTCCACTCTAATGATGAAATGTCATCAAAACTATGTATGCATTGCAAATTAAAGGCAGTTGGGAAGATTTTTTTCTTTTTCTTTTTCTCTTTCAGATGCCGGTGGTTTCCTTTGCTCCTCACCAAGAACATGCAGCAGATGCCTGCAAGATTAGTATTGGCGCAGGCTCAGTTCCCATGGCTAGGGCTCCTGCTGGTACCTTGGCCCACATACTTGGTCATGCTGGCTTTGTTAGGGGTTATCTAAGCTATGATCTCAGAATTCTACTTAGCATTAACTAGTTGAAACCATCGTTGAATACATTCATTAATTTTTTTTCCAAAGTGTTCTTCTGGCTAGAAATGGCAACAACTTAGCACATACCAATGGCTATCTGTGTACAAATATCTATACAAGGCGTGTGTGTTTCCTCTCTTTGAGATTAGACTAAAGTTGATCATAAGGACAGGGGAGAAAATGGTCTTGCTCCTATAACATCTATCATGACTTCCTATGAATTTTTTTGATATTAGTAGCAAGTACTCTGGCTGCTTCTTGAAATCACATTTTAACTTTTCTAGCAAGGATATTTGTGCCCAAAACTCCTAGGAATTTCACTGACTTGCATCACCAAGAGGAGAGATATTAAATATAGTGTAGGCCCAGGATTCAGACATGTGGGAAAGACTCAAAGTAGCCTTATTTGAAAGCAGTATTAGAGGTTTTTGTGTTTGTTTGTTTGTTTTTGTTTTTTTAACAAAACTCACCTTCATGATAGGAGAAATAAAAGCACAGGAGTTGAAGCCAAGAAAAGTGCCTCATGGTCAGAAATGGTGATTCTGAGATCAGAGGAGGATAAGTCATTCACATCATCCCCTGGTCCAATAGTGTGGAGTCATGCCTGAGTGTTAGGGAGGGAGCTATTAGAGAGAAAACAAAACAAAACCCCAGAGACAAATATTTCTGTTTTGTAGGAACATAGCTGCATGACTGTAAGGGCATCGGAGTGGATGATCATGTGGTAAAAGCAGGATACAGAAAGCTCAGCTCATAAGTGACTCCTCAGAGGTGCTAGAGAACGCACCCCTGACTTGTAGGCATTAGTGGCTATGGACAGATTGGCTTTGGAGAGTTTCAGGTTAAACAAAGTTAGTGCAGGGAACTTTAGCAGCATCAACCCTGAGGGAAAAAAATCATTAAGAGGTATAAACCTCCAGTTAAAAAAAAAATCACAGGGATGTAATGTACAGCATAGGGCAAGTAGTATATATTATTGTAATAACTTTGTATAGAGATAGATTTATTGTGGTGATCACATCATAAGGAATATAAATGCTGAGTCACTATGTTTTACACCTGGAACTAATATAATATTGTATACCAACTATACTTTAATAAAACAAACAAAAAAAAACACAATAATCAGATAGGGAGCTGGAACAGAATATTGAGAATAGCTAGTATATGAGCATTGACTATGCACCTGAAGATACTCTAAGTGCTTTACCTGTATTAACTCTGTAATCTTCAAAAGAACTCTGTGAGTTAGGTCTTTTTATTATTCCCATTTTACAGACAAGGAAGTGGAGGCACAGAGAAGTTAAGTAACTTGCCCAATGTTGCACAGCCTAAATGACAGAGCCACTGTTTTGGTCTGGGTAGAAGAGGAAAATCAATGATTTTTCTAGGATCTGAGAAACATTTAAGGTGCGTAGGAAGATGGGATTTTGCTTTGAAGGTGCTATCAGGGGGTACTGAAATAGCCTGGAAGAATGTGAAACCTACTTTTTTAGTCCTAGGTTAATATGGCCTGACAACACTGCTCTGGGCCAATGGGGCAGCAAATACCTTTCCCATACTTACTCACTTTGGGAGATGCACTCAGTGACAAGGGAAAAGGATAGGAAAGGAATATGTCTGAAATGCCTATCATGCATGAGTCAGGCACTGGCCCAGGTGTGTTCTCATTCAAAGTTCACTGTAGTACTGTCATGGAACATTCTATCTCTATTTTATAGTTTACAAAACAGTCTTAGAGAAGCTAAACAAATTTCTCAAAGTCACATAGCTACAAAGTTACAGAATTAGGATTCAAAGGTAGGTCGGACAAATCTAAAGGCCACACTCTTTTCAGAGTAGTCAATTGTTCCTCCCCAGAAAAGATGTACACCAGAAAAGAAAAAAAAAGTGACTATAAGTCACCTTTTGTGTTAAAAAAGTGAAATCTATAGCAAATACTTGATTATTAAATTGATAATTCACTTGAATTAAACATTCCTCAGAACAAACCATTGAGATTCTATTCATCTATTCATCTATTTACAATCACAAGGAAAGAAAATCATCATCAGTGACTAAATGTATCTGTGCTGCCTTTGATTAGGACAAAGGCAAAGCTAAATGAGCTAACTTGCCCAAATGTTTGGGAAGCACTAAAAAACAAGACGATAACTACTTTGCACAAGCAGGTAGACTTCGTCAGAACCCCTGATGCACAAAGCCTACTATCAAATTCATTCATGCAGTGATTTCCCTAAATCTTTATATTAATGCAATGGTCTGCTTCTGCTATAAAATGTTTCCCTATTTCTTCTCCCTTAGCCCCCACACCATGTTAAACATCAGATATGATAATGCAGAGAACAGTCCTTGATTTTAATGTGTTATATTCTGAAAATTGCTTGGAAATCAAAGTCATTGGATCAGAAGATAATTATTATAAAGATGGTTAACTTTGAAGTTAGTCCACTTAAACTATCTGGCAGATTAATATAGTGTGTCAAAGGCAGTATGAGGGAGTGGAGAGAGGATAAGTTTGGTGTCATGAGAATAGAGTTGTGAATCTTTGAGTAAAGGAACAGTACTCCTTGTCACTAAATCATGTTTCATAAACTTAATTTGTTAGTAATAGCAATACCAGCAACCATACTCCAGCTCTTCTTATGTGCTGGACCTAGTTATTGGTATTTTATGTATTTATTAATCTTTACGATTCTCTATAATAATTGGTCCCATTTTTTTGAAGAGAAACATGAGACATACAGAGATTAAGTAATTTATCCAAGGTCACGCAGCTAGTAAATGGAACCAGAATTTGTAAAATAAGAAAAGTTGTATCCACAGATTCAATTTAAAGATATATATTAAAGCACTTGGCAAACTCTTAAGGGTGATACAAATTATTGTTTTTTAAGGTCTGTGTCAAAAAACCATAGGGAGTAAGATAGGAGAAGATTTTTTTCCTTTTTTGATGAACACAGGAGCAACATGGAGCTCATCTTTGGAAATTCCACTTTCCCATGTTAGCATTTCATCTTCAATCCTCTGAGAGTCTCAGGTCCCTCCTCATGTTCCTCCTATGCTTATAAAGTTTACAGCTGAAGGCCTACTTGAATTTCTAGGGAGATAGGAAGGGAGAAATAGAGTTCATGTTTTTCTATTTCTCTGACATCAGTGAGAGAAAAGAACACAATGTGCTAGATCAGTGGCTGATCCTCGGAATTTTTGCTGGGTGGTTCTAATGATTATCACTTTGCTGTGTCCTGTGCATGGTGTCAGGGAGTAGACTCCGATGTGCAAAGAGGTGGTTGTTGGGTTGTTTTTTATATGAATCTTTTATGTTATTTTTTTTTTAGGAAGTCAAATAGGAAGACTGATTTAGAGAATATTATTAATAAAATTGCTTTTATTACAGTTTTAACCAATACTAGGTTATACTAAAATTTGACACCAAGAGACTTATAAGACTATACTCTCAACTTCATAGATTTATAATATTGAGGAAGACATAATCCTCTTCTTAAACAAGTTCAATAAACATTCAATATAATATTTAGATGTTTTGAACATTATCTCATTTTGCTTTATCATTTACTGAAATCAAGATAATTCTGTTCATTAGTTCCAGTTCAATGTGTTAGAGTAATTACCATTATGTGTAAATAGTGCTTTAAGGCTGTATTTAATATTTGTTTTCTTGGATAACCTCAATTGATGAAAGCAAAATACTCAAATAAATTTTCTCTTTAGTTGATACCTAAATGAGATCTTTTGTGTGTGTGTGAAAACACACATTTCTTACAAAACACCTTCTCTAATCTTTCCCGACAGAAAAACAGCTCACTGTAAAAGACTTCTGTGGTCTTTTTCTTGAACTGACTGATAAACTTTTGAATACCTCAATCCTGTTTTTTTTTAAACATCATATTAAGTTTTCAAAAGAAAATTGACACAGATCAGGTAGGAAACATGGATCTAGGAATAATTTCTCCCCCATTTTCTATTTTTTTAATTGAATCTTTATTTTATTACCCAAGAATGATCAGAGAGCAAAAGACAAAAAACAAGTTGAAATAAAACAGGAAATTTCCTTCATCGTAAAAGTGGTGAAAAATCAAAGCTTTTAAAAATCCTTAAATATCAATTAATATGTTTAAATAAATTCTGTTAATAAAGTGAGTGTGATAATTGGCACTGACAGGTGACTCAGAAACACCTGAAAATTTGTGAAAATCTATGGACACACCATAAGTTTATTGGCCTATAGTGAATTTTTGAATAATCAAGCTTTTTAAAGGATAAATAGACATTTGAAAGCCAATATTTGTTTGGCTAAGTGAAATTTCTCAGGAATCTGTTACTAGATGTCAAAGAGAAATGATGACCTGGGGTAACATAATCTTGTCAATTGATTGATGTCAGAAAGAGGAGGGTACTAGACAATTGGATGCCCTGAGGTAGATGCTCCTAACACATTGCGATAGCCTGAAGTGAAAGGAACAAACAAGCTTATGAAACATCTATCTGTGCCCATCCAGACTACCTGAATTAAGTACTGGGGGTGTGATGGGTTTAGTGTCCAACGTGGAAAATTTCTGAAAGGCGGCGAATGGTAATTTGGTAACATTCTCAAGATAAAGCAGCAACGCCCAAATCTTCATGGGTAAACTTTGGCCTACCAATATCCTACACATTTGCCTATATATTGCTAAACATAAATCTAGTATGGCATGAAGACTTTATAACAGATTTCTACAAACATAAATTAAATGTGTGTTTTTTTTTTCCCAATAGAATTTTAAGGCTACTCTTTTTCTATTCCACTTCATTGAAGACGAAAAGGTAGATTCTCATCTTTCACCAGGGAGCCTTTTGAGTATATAAATAACAGTCACAGCCATGTGTGCTTGATTTGTTGCTCAGGCCATGGCAGCATTCTGCATGACCTTTGGTGTTCAAGGTTTAAGTATTTCATCTCTTCTGGTGAGACTATTATATATTAAGTATAATTCTTTTTTTCTTCTTCTCCTTCCCTTATTTTTAATCTCAGATTATACCATAAAGGTAACTGGCTGCCTAAATAAAAGACTATCATCTACGGCCATGCTACTCTGAACAAGCCCAATCCCATCTGATCTCAGAAGCTAAGCAGAGTCAGGCCTGGTTAGTACTTGGGTGGGAGACCACCTAGGAAGATCAGGTGCTGTAGGCATAAAAAATAAAAAAAAATAAGAGATTGTAAGCTGACAAGGTCCTTGCAATCTGTGAAGTCAACCAAGGGTTGCCTCGCCTAAAAAAAAAAAAGTTAAAAAAAAAGAAATGGAAGATTGCCCAAAGTTCTATGGAGTATATAATCTGGAAAAGTATGATAAGATCTTTTCAGTCTCAGCAGAGCAAGACCAGAGGGCAATATGTGGTTTGTTTTATGCTAACCAGAGTGCTCACCTTTCATTTCACACCAGAGTCAGTCCTATTAAATGAGAACACAGTGAAGATGAGAGCAGAGAAACTGTCTTTTTTAGTTATTAATGTGAGCAATCCTATTCTGCTTAATTACAAAAACACAATGATACCAGAAATCTGATAAACTCTCAAGAATTTAAAAATCAAAGTGTGGACATGTTTATTTCTTCTGATGCTTCCAATTCCATTGGAGAAACATGGACATGATATAGGTAAATTAATCTGGAAATGCTTCCAGGCGAATTCAGTCCTTTTCTTAGTTCTCTCCAAACACCAGGATCATTTTATAGCCATAGATTATTTGTGCAATACTTTTCCTCCATAAGTTAATTAATAAAAGTAAAGCCTCTGGAGAAACTACACTTACATCTTGCTTCCACATTGATCTATTTGATATCTTTCCCCTTCCTTTTTTGGGGAACTTAATCTAGTGTATGATGTTTTTGTCTGTGACAACATGTCTAAAATAAATCTCAATTTTCTAGGAGAGGCAGAAAGTGTCTAGAGATGTGTCCTTATCCCATCTCTGCCAATAATGAATTATGTGATTTAGAAGAGGCATCAAGTATTTTGCCATCATTTCTCTATTTGCAAGAAGGACCGTTCTTGTGGCTAAATTCTTAGGAAAAAGGATAATGTGTTACATATAGATGAGGAAATACACTCAGCTGTAAAACAACTCACTTATTCCTACAATGGCTACTTATATTTCCTATTTCTCTACTCAATCCATTTATTCATCTTTTGACAAATATTTTTCAGTATTCTAATTATGTATCAAGCCTAGTGTTGGGTGTTGGAGATAAGGTGTCCCATTTATCATAGAATTTACATTTTTTCAAAAAAAGATAGACAAATAAATGGAACAAATAATAAAATGTTAGATGCCTTTGTAGGTACCCTACAGAGTACTTTAGGAGCATAGGGAAGGCCTGTCTAATTCAGTTAAGAGAGTCTCGGGAAGTCTGGAAAGGGGCATTTAGACAGAAACCTAAAAGATAAATGAGAGTTAGTGAAAAGGCAATGCAAAGTCTTATACTGAGGGTACTGGTTATGAAAAAGTGTAGGGTGGAAGAACATATTCAAGGAAACACAACTTAAAAGAAATATAAAAAAAACATGAATAATAAAGCATAAAAGGAAGAATGGTAAGAGACGAGGCTGTAGAGAGTTTGATTTGCCATGACAATGAGAAGGCTTTGAAGGGTTGAACTGAAAGTGCTTAATTAGGTCTAAGGTCTAGAATGATACCTCAGGCCGCAATGTGGAGAATAGGGGAGGCAGGTATCTTTAGGGCGCTTAATAAACATTTGTTAGTGCATAGTACCCTTCAAGGCCTGAAGAAATTAAAATCTTAATATCTCTACACAAGAGTTATTGAAATAGATTCTTAGTCTAAATTTCTATCATCTTTTTCAGAGAAATGTATTATAGAAGCATTTTTTATTTTTTCCATGACATCGATAAGAAAAGATGCTCAAATGTGAAGCACACCTCCATGGGCATATTTCAGCCAATTAATTCGTTTGATTTTTTGTAATTGTCACTTTCATTATTATTATCATCGTTATAGCCTAGATAGTCCCATAAATGGGAGACGTATATGGGTAAGATTTACATATTTAAATATTTTTATCAAGACTGTGGCTAAGAATTTCGGTTTTAGAATCCCACGTCTTTCATAATTGGGGACACTTTTAGTTATTTTGCCTTCTTTGTAAGCCAATTTTCTATTGCTTATATGTACCACACATGTTCACCAGTTTCAATATATAGTATGTTGCTGATTCATTAAGTATCTGTTGCAATCTATCTTCCTTATTTGGCTTTCTTTAAGTCCTGTCCCTAACTAATCATTTCATACTATTTCAGTTGTTTGGACAATTCTGGTTCCTGGGAGGGCAGCTCAGTGTCTCATTCTCATTCACCCTCAATAAATGAGGAAACAAAAAACTAAAAATTAGAATAATGACTTGAGGAACATGGCCTTTCCTTCCTACTCTTATTCTATTTTTTCTATATTAGCTTTAGTTGTTTGTGTTTTCTAACATTCTTTTATCCAGAGACAGAAATGGAAAAAATGTAGAAATAATATGTGACCATTTACAAATAATAGTAATAGAGAAGATTTAAATGGAATAGGACATAGTCTTCACAAAAAATTAATTTTCTCTGAACTATTTTTGAACTCATCATAAATGAATTTAGTTAATAATACAAATATTTATTTAGAAAACACATTTTAAAATTTCATTTTAAAAGATAAACTCATTTATTTTAGGCCTTGCATGTGCTTCAACAACAACAAAATTGTAACATAAAGCCATGTGAAGTGGAAATTATAATCTTGTTTTTTTATTATTTCATTTACTTTATTAGCCTAAATAACTACATATATTAACATATAAGTGAATAACTCTACTATCTATCTATCTGTCTATTTACATCATTCATCATCTATCATCTCTCTATCTATATATCTATTATCTATCTATCTATCTATATCATCTATTATCTATCTATCTATCATTTATCTATCTATATCATCTATCATCTATCTACCCATCATCATCTGTCTATCACATTATATACACATGACTTATTAAATCCTGAAATTTTTAAAAGTTAGAAGAGTTTCTTGTAATGCAAAGGCTTAATTTAGCAATGTATAAAATATATGACTGGGAGCTTTAAAAAAAAGAGTGCTTTAAGGTATTGAAAATACTTTGTAATATTTTTAAATTTAAATATTTAAAAATATGTAAAATGTAGTTTATATAACCTTTTTACACTTATAGGGTCTTGGTTTAGTAGGAAACATCAAGATTAGTTAGTACAACATTATCAGATGAATGAGTACCCTCTATACCTTTCATAATGAGAGGCCATTCCATTTTTCTCTATATTCCTAGTAATGGGAAGCCTTGAAACCCAGACATATTTTCAGGCAAAACGAATTTTAAATAGTTCTTCCTTACAATCAGCTAAAGTTCTTTGTGAAATATTCACCTATTTGGTTTTTGTCCAAGTATTTCCATCAATGAAAATGTTTGTTCCACCTGCTAATGCTTCAGGTATTTAGAAATGGCTCTTACATTTCCACTCTTTTTCCATCTCCTATTAAACATCCTCAAAAGTTTCAACAGTTACTCAGAATTTTGTTGGTCAAAGACCTGTTGAGTTTAGACATGTAGACCTGAACACAGTGCCCCAGGGTAGTCAGAATGGAGTGAAGTCATCTTCTTTGCTCTTGAAATAACAACACAACAACAATAAAAAGTTTTTGTCATCTTTTACGACTAGTTTGTAAAAAAAAAACAGTATCCATTGGATTCACAAGTGTCCTTACACTTGTGGTTTTGTGGTTTCTCATTCAATTTTTGACTAAGATTTGCATTAATAAAAGTATATAATAAGAAAACAGAGAAATAAAAAGAAAATCAAAGATAATATTAGGTTTTTGTCTTGAAAAAAAATCATTGCTCAGTTTAAAGAGCTTCTCATGGGAAATTTGTTCTTTTAGGTTATTAGATGGAAAATAGGAACATTATAAAAACTTCATAATTATTTTTCTCTACATTTTTGCTATTTCATCTGTGAATATTTTTATTACTCTTTAATTTAATTTATAAGAGATTCAGCAATTCTTTTCGTTTTCTCTTTTTTCAAGCACAATTAAATTCATTTCTAAAATCAACATGTATTTTTAAAACTCTGAGTTGTAGTTCTAACCCAGCACACTTGCCTTACTAACTTTAAATGCAGTGACCTTATCACTGTTCTTAAACTCAACTCACACCTGCATATTCCGTTCTTCAAATGTCTTTTCTATTTTTTTCTTCCTTCTTTTTCCAAGCATTCTTTCACTTTCAGGATTTATCAACCTCTTGCTTAATTCTTTCAAATTACATTCTAGTAGATATAATACATATATAATTTAATGGAGCAAGAACACTATTTTATCTGATCACTGAGAATGTAATATCCTACTCTCCTGCAGTGTATTTGCTTTTTACACGAGAGAAGAAAGTAAAGAGGTATTAAATGGGAGAGGATATTTATAATAGGTAGACATCTCAATGTTAAAAAAAAATTAAGCGTACAAAAGATGTTTACATACATTGGATAAACTAGTTAAAAAACTGGTTTATTAAGTCGTACAACCTTACATATTTCGGGGGCTTTTTACATGTAGAAAAATAACAATAGACAAACTTTCACTAATTAAAAATAAATAGAAAACAAAACCTATAATATCTCTTAGATAAAAAAATCACTAAGACACTATTCTTTTACAAATATACTTAACCAAGACATTTCTATTTTGTCATGTGTTTTATATTTCCACTAAGTTTTTGATAGACTATGCTGTTAACTACCAATGCAATTGCTCCCCGTACAAAGAAACTTCATATTAATTTCACGAGTTTAAAATAGACTTTCCATTTCTTTTACATTTCCAATCCCTATTTTCCATGCTTCTAGGAGAAAGAATAGTTTATTCTTTTTACTCACTTATTGGACATAGGGGTTATGTAGTTTTATATTTGTTATTGCTAAATCAAAAAACTAATAAAATTTATTTACTCTAAGTTTAAGAAGTTATTAGAGGAGTATAAATATTATCTACTTATGCTCCAAAAATATTAAAAGTATATGAATTGCAGATTAACATCATGTACCTCTGATATGATGTCTGCAGAAGGGCACATCAGTTCTGTCGCATTCTTGCCAAAATGTATAACCTTAATGTGATCATAAGAAAACATTAGATAAACCTTAACTGAGGGACATGTGATCAGCACTTACTCTATAAAATAGAAGATCTATACTCTTTAAAACACGATGTTAAAATTAAAGAATAAAAGGAAAGATTGAGAAACTGTCAGAGATTGGAGAAGGCTAAGGAGACATGACAACTAAATGCATTATGGGAACTTGGAAGAAAAGTGACAATAGTGGAAAAAGTGGTAAAATTTGAATAAAGACTGTAGTTTAATGAATAGCATCTTGCCAATTCTAATTTTTTAGTTTTGATAGTGTTTTTATGGTTATATAGCATGTTGACATCAGGAAAAGGTAGATGAAGAGTAAATGAGAACTCTCTATACTACTTTTGCAACATTTCTATAAGACTAAATTTACTTTAAAATAAAAATTTAGAAAATAGTCTTATACTTAACACTGTTCAGAGGCATGCTAATATACATTTATTTTTCTTATTATTTAAGGTGTATGTTTATTTGATATTACATGTAGTGGTGTAGAACCCTAACTTAGAAATGAAAAGGGACTTACAATCATGCATTTTGATGTCCTTATTTTATAGATGTGGAAATTGTAGAGCCAGGGAAATTTGTAACTGAGATTAGACCAGCATGCAGGGCCCCTGATTCACAGTGTAGGTTTTTCTCACACCATTGTGACTCCAGACTGAATAGCGCTGTTAGCAGAATTTATGATTTAATTACCTAGATTTTTTTTTTTTTTAATTTAACCTGCTGTGTATATATGATCTTCTTAGAGCCTGGTTTTAGTTTCTGTTTTTGATTTTTTCATAAAAGTATTCACTGGCTTTGAGTTACCAAATGAAATTTAAAACTAGTGACACACAAAGATATTAATCAAAAGCAAATATTACTTTATTTATTAGTGGGCTCCGGTGGCCTATAATCAAAGTACAATCTGTTGAATGAAATAGATTGCTTTTTTGATTCTATTGATTGTTTTTTTTGAATTTTATGGATCATGACTTTTAACACATGTTTATTTACATACTTTTTGTTATAAAGTGAAAATAAAACAAAGTAGTTTTTCAATGTTTTTCATATTTTTTTACTTGGGTCATACTGAGGCAAACATGTAGTTTGGTTATTTCTTTGGATATGTGAATGTGTATGTGTGTGTTTTTCTTTTTCAAATTGAAAAGATACATTTGTCTCTTTTATAGAAATATAAGCAAAAATTAAAAAATCCTAGGTGTTTCTAAAGTAGATCTGAGCCAAATAGCAAGAGTACCTGTTTCATAGCAATTTAATATTATATTTAAATAGTTATCTATGAACTTTAAATTTTAGTGTCCTGTAAATTGTCATGAATCTAGGGTCTCAAACTGAAGTAAAGAGAAGGCAGTGTTTATTATTTATAGCCATTAACACAATGCAATGTCATAATTCCTCTCCTTGAAACTTACTTATTATTTTTGCTGAAATACTATCAAACATGGGAAAAGAATTCTATAAATGAATTTGACAGTTTTTTTCTATATAAAAAAGATTGCACATATAATACTGACTGCTGGTCTTTGCTGTCACCCCATGGATGCTGCCTAACATGGAATAACTGGAGGTGCTGTTCTGTAGAAACTGAGATGAAAGGAGTCTCACAACAGAATATGGTTGAAGAGAAGGTTTTGCTTAAAAAAATGATCAAAAGATGATCAATAAAATCGATAAGCCTCTAGCCAGGCTAAGAAATAGAGAAGACAAAAATTACTAATATCGGAAATTAAGAGAAGATATTATAGATCCCATGGGCAATAAAAAGATAATAAAGGAATACTATGAAAAACTCTATGATCATACATTTGATAATATAAGTAAAATGGACTAATTCTTTAAAAGACACAATCTGCCAATACTCAAACAAGAAGAATTAGATAATGAATAGGCCTATACTTATTAAAGAAATTAAATCAATAATTAATAGCCTTCCAAAACAGAAAGCACCAGGCAAAGACAAGTTCATGATGAATTCTACGAAACATATAAGGAAGAAATTATACCATTTTTTTTCGATCTCTTTCAGAGTATGGAAACAGAGGAAAAACTTTCTAACTCATTTTGAGTCCAGCATTAATACCTTAATACCAAAAAACATAAAAATATAATACAAGAAAACTTATAGACCAATATCTCTCATAAATATAGAAGCAAAAATCTCAAAAAATATTAGCAATTGAATAAAACAATATATAAAAATAATTATACATCTCAACCAAATGAGATTTACCTCAGGTACACAAGACTGGTTTAACATTTGAAAATCAATTAATATAATCCATCACATCACCAGGCTAAAGAAGAAGAAAATCACATGATCTTATCAATAGATGCAAAAAAAGGATTTGACAAAATCCAATACCCATTCACGACAAAAAACTCTCAGTAAACTAGGAATAAAAGAGATCTTCTTTAACTTGATAAACGATACTTATTAAAAAAAATTCTACAGCTAACTCTAATGTAATGATGAGAATCTATAAGCTTTCCAGCTATGATCTGAAAAGGCCATTCGTCTCCTTTCTAAGATCTTGAACAGAAGTATGGAGGGCAGAGTTCAATGGACTTGTGTAGTTCAAATCTGTGTTATTCAAAGGTTAATTGGTGATCGAGAATTTATGTGGAAGGCTGATTTAAGTTATACATGAATTTTCTATTGTGCAGATGGTCTGTACCACGGTTGTTCAAGGGTCAACTATATGTGGAAAGACAAAGCAGAATGGCCAACACAATATTAAAGGAGACAAAAAAGTTGGAAGACCGATACTATCTAATTACAATATTTTCCACGAAGCTGCAGTAATTAATACAATGTGGTACTGGTGAAAAAATAGAAAAAATAGATCAATGCAATAGCCCAGAAATGAACTCACATAAATATAGTTAAATGATTTTTTGATAAAGGAGCAATAGCAACCCAGTAAAGAAAAGCTATCCTTTTTTTTTTTTTTTTAACAAATGGTGCATGAACAACTGTATATCCACATGCAAAAAAATATATTTGTATACGGACTTTACATCCTTCATAAAATTTAACTAAAAATGGATAATAGGCTGAAATGAAAAATGCAAAACTATAAAATACTGAGAGGATTACATAGAAGAAAATCTAAATTACCTTGAACATGATTCTAACTTTTAGTTGCAATATTAAAGCCACAGTCCCCAAAATAAATAATTAATGAGTTGTACCTCATTAAAATTAAAGATGAGAGAAAAACTTAGCTTTTTCAAAAAGGAAGAAGAAGAAGGAGAAGGAGGAGGAGAAAGAAGAGAAGGAGGAATGGACCCCAAAAATAGCAGACCTTTAATAGAAAATGTAAGGCAAAGATTTATGACCAGTAACCATTCCAGGTAACAGTCCATCAACAAGCAGGAGCATTTTGAGGATCTGAAGACTTGGCACAACTTTCACATACTCATGTTCCTCAGAAAAGACATATTGGCTTGAGACTTAGAAGATTTATCTTACTGAACACTCTGATGGACAACAGAAGGTAAATTATTTTTTGGTCAGGATTCTCAGAATGGCACAAATCCAACTTGATATTCCAAATTTGAAAAAAAATTAAATCTCCGTACCCATTACTCAGGAAGCAAGTAAAGGCATCTTAAAAACATAATTATTAACTAAACAAAGAAAGACCAGAGCAGTGCTCAAAGAATTCATGTTTAAAGTAGTGAATAATCCTGTAACTTCCACTTCTCAGAAAAGTTTTGTGTATATGTAGGAGAAAGTCATTATTTAAATTATGGAACATTACGTATCAAAGCTGTTTCTGTCAAGAATGTTTAGTTGCTTTAAAATATATTTAAAATATATTTAGGACCAAGATTTTAGGAGAAGCTGAAAGATGGAAAGGAAAACAAATTTTCTCTCTATGAAGGAGAAAGAAAAATAATATTTTTTTGTATTTCCAAGTTTATTCTTTTTTATCACAGAAAAAATGTAGTCCTCTGTGATGATGCAAAAGCAAAATTTTCTATCAGGAGGTAGCTGTATCACATCTGTCTCTTTATCCTTTTTCTGTTTCCAATATGGGCCCCTTTACACGACAGGAGATATATAAGTAAAGTGAAAATTCTATTATACCATTTACCTCTTTTAAAATTCCACAAATGTCTTCATGTCACATATTTTAATTTTTCAAGCATCCTAATATAATATATAAACCGCTGTCAAATATCTCTTCTAATTTCCCATCTCTATTTCCTTCAAACTTGGTGCTTTAGTAATTCCAAATTTGCTTGTTGCTCTTTAAGATACCATGTTGTTTCAAATTGCTATCAACTGAATGTTTTTCTCCTCTCTCTGCATGCCATTCCTCCTCCAACACACACATATACATTCCCTTTTAACTATGTTGCTTAATCTATTTGGACTGCTGCAACAGACTACTGCAGGCTGGGTGGCTCAGAAACAAAATTTCTCACTGTTCTGAAGCCCGGAAGTCCAAGATGAAGGCAGTGGTAGATTTGGTGTCTGATGAGAGCTTTCTGGTTCACGATGGCCATCATCTTGCTGTGTACTTACATGAAAGTAGGAGTGAGGGGGCTCTCTGGTGTCTCTTTTATAAAGATATTAATCCCAATCTTGTGGGCTCCACTTTCATGACCTAATCATCTCCCAAAGGCCCCAACTCTTGATACCATCACACTGGGACATAGGATTTAATATGATTTCTGGGAGGACACAAGTATTCAGTCTATGGCACCCGGCTGACTTTTACTAGTACTTCATACCTCACAAGGCATCCCTGAGACCTCCTGGGAGCACCAGTGTTCCCAACATATCTCTATCAAAGCCCTTACAATGAGGAACAAGAATTACTTATTGACTTATCTAACACCCTCCTGATTGAAGGACCCTAAGAGAACTAAGACATATTGCCCACATTTCTCAACAACTCACCACTCAGTAAACACTCAATGAATAAAATTAAATTAATCTTTCCAGTTATAGTATTCTTTATTATGCTTTATCAATTTAAAAATCAATCTGAAAAAAAAATCAGTCTGGCTTTTCTGCCAGTGGACACTGCTGGGTAAGCATCCTTAAAATCTCCTCTCCTGCAGTCATCATGTCTAAGTCAGAATCTCTCAAAGAGCCCAAACAATTGTGGAAGCTCCAGAGGCTTTGAGTTTATCACATATGCAACTGTAGAGGAAGTGGATGCAGCCATGAATGCAAGACCACACAAAGTAGATGAAATAATTGCGGAAACAAAGAGGCTGTCTCAAGAAAAGATTCTCAAAGATCCGGTGCCCGCTTAACCGTGAAAAAAGATTTTTGTTGGTGGTATTAAAGAAGATACTGAAGAACGTCACCTAAGAGATTATTTTGAACAGTATGGGAAAATTCATGTGATTAAAATCATGACAGATTGAGGCAGTAACAAGAAAAGAGGCTTTATGTTTATAACATACTTATTTATTTATTTATTTGTTTGTTTGTTTGTTTGTTTGTTATAGTGACATTGAATAACAAAATCCAGTAAATTTCACATGTACAATTCAGCAGCAAGGCATATATATATATATTGCATTGTGTGTTCAACTTCCATAGTTAGATTTCTTTCTGTCACCACATATTTGACCTGTTTTAGCTCATCTATCTCCTCCCTCTTCCATCCCACACTATCCTCTGGTAACCACTAGTTATTGTCCATGTCCATGAGTATCTGTTTGTTTGTCCTGTTTGTTTGTTGCTTTTAGGTTTATATCCCACATACAAGTGATATATGTGGTTTTCAATGTTTTCTGTAGCATAACTATCACGAGGTCCATCCATGTTGTTGCAAATAGCAGTATTTCATCTCTTCTATAGCTGAGTAATATTCCTTTGATGACCATGACTCTGTAGATAAGATTGTCATTCAGAAATACTACACCGTTAATGGCCACGAGTGTGAAGTAGGGAAAGCTCTATTTAAGCAAGAGATGGCCAGTGCTTCATTCTGTCAAAGAGGTCAAAGTGGTTCTGGACACTTCAGTGGTGGTTATAAAAGTGTTTTTGGTGAGAATGACAACTTTATTTGTGGAACAAACTTCAGTGGTTGAGGAGGCTTTGGTGGTAGTCATGGTGGTGAGGGATATGGTAGCAATGGGGATGGTTATAATGGATTTCATAATGATGGAAACAATTTTGGAGGTGGCAAAAAGAAACTACAATGGTTTTGTCAATTATAACAATAAATCTTCAAATTTTGGATCCATGAAAGGAGAAAATTTTGGAGGTAGACACTCTCGTCCCTATGGTGGTGGCAGCCAATATTTTGCCAAGCCACAACTCTAGATGGCTATGGCCATTCCAGCAGCATCCATGGTGATGGCAGTGGAAGAAGGTTTTAATTACTTCCAGAAAACAAAGCTTAGCAGGAGAGGAGAGCCAGAGAAATGACAGGGAAGCTACAGTTTACAACAGATTTGTGAACTCAGCCAAGTACAGTAGTAACAGGGGCTCGCTGTTACAAAAAGGACATGTTTTATACAATGCTTGTGTATATGGACAAAACTTGAGGGCTGTATTTGTGACTAATTGTATAACAGCTTATTTTAGTTTGTTCTGTGGAAAGTGTAAAGCATTCCAAAAAAAAGGGTTTTAATGTAGTTTTTTTGTTTGTTTTTTTTTTTTGTATCTACACTGTTAATTGCTAAATGTAACATTTTTTTGTTTGTTTTTTTAAATGTTTTGTGTAAAGTTAGTCTATTCTGAAGCTATCTTGGTAAATTATCCTAACAGTGTGAAGTTATAATTCATTCAGGGTGCTGCCAGTTTTATCAGAAGTTTATTTACAAACTGGGTACAGAAGCCATTGTCTTTAGACCTTGGTGTAATTGAGTTGACAGTTACTGTATTGTGACCTGGAGTTCACTGTTAAGAGGGTCACCCAAACAGAGTCATGAAGTTTATTTGGTTATTAATGATTGTTGCACCTCCTATGCAATATATCTAAATTGAATTAAGTTACCAGATAAAATTAAAGATGGGAATGAAGATAATGTGTCATCAATTTTCATGTATAATGAATAAATGATTAGCATCCTCTTGAACAAAATTAGAACCCTAGGAAATTTTTGGAACTGAATAATGTGTATTATGCTTATTTTAATGTTTCCCAGGAAACTATTGGAATGTTATTCATGTGATACCCCTTTAAGCAGTAATTAGAGTTTAGAACTAATTTGTATGAGGGTTATTGTCATAGCAATAATCTTTTAATCTTTTAAACTTTTTGTTGAGCTTATAGATTCTTAGAACATCAAGATGTTTCTGGTATTTATAAATATCCCAAAGTTGTTAACAGGATTAGAGGTTATGTGCATTTTCTGGGAAGAGAATCTATAGTTTTCTTGAGATGTTCCAAGGTGTCTGAAAAGGACAAAAGAAAAAAAAAAAAGAAGAAAATTACCAAATGAAAGTGGAGATGTTTAGAGAAGGAAGGAAAAAAAAAAAGGGGGTGCTCAAAAAGAGTAAAATGATACCTAAAAAGAAAATAAATATGCCATCAAAAAATCATGCTTAATCAAAATTTGTCTTAAGTCAGATGCAACATGATCCAGCCCCTCTTTTGGGGAATACATATGTCTGAATATAAATATATTCATCTTTTCCCTACTAGAGTGAAAAGGACCAACAGAGGACTTAAAAAATATGACACTCAGAAACTCAGTGTCTTGGTAACTACTTAGTTTTCCAAGTTACAATAGTCAATGGGTATCAATAAAGAGGACACATAATATTTATAGCATACTGGCATTTGATCAAAATGAACATTATTATCTACAGCAGAAAGATATTTCATTATAAAAGAAATGAAATTAAAATATTGATACCCTTGCTTTCCTTCTCAGGTGAAATATCCATGACCAGGATAAAGACAGATTTCATAGCTTCCCAGTGACAGGAACAAAGGAATCCATGAGCATGCTCAAGTGTGACCTATATGCAGACATTTATTTTAGTAAACTTCTTCAGACTTGATGGGTTTTGTAGCTGTGGAGGAACTGGCCATAGGATTTAAAGTTCTAGAGAAAATGAGAGATATGAAAAAAAAATGAAGTCTCAGAAATCTATCTTAATTAAATCCAATTAATTATGAAAAAATTAATTCTACATGGGCTGGCAATTTCAACTCATAATTGAAAACAAAAAAATCAACAGATTTCTCAGATTCTAACTTTAAGGAGGAAAAGCACAGTATTTATAAGTAAAAGTCAAGACATTTATTCAACCCCAAAGCCAGACTGCCTGGCCATTTTGAGGATGTTCACCAGGCCATTGTTTGGTTGAATGCAGGTTGAAGACTTTTGATCACAGGATTTAATTTACTAGATTCACATATGTGTCAGTCACCCAAGTAAGGAGGCCATGTAAAAATATTTTTAGCAAACGCTCCCACAGTGAGCACCTTAATTTGTTTTCTTGTAAAAGATCAAGAATGGCAAGGGCATGTTTGCAAGCATTCCAATTTTACATGCATTTTTAATACAATATGTTTTGTAAAAACCCTTACAGATTGGTTGCATCTTGTTAGTAATGGTCCTTCATCTCTAATCCTGGAGGGGTCTTCATTCTGGAAAAAGAGTATCTAGGCACCCCCTGGGGATTATTTAGGAGGAATGACTGCATGATCATCTACTCCTGTTGTCAGTTCAAGTTAAAATATTTTATGACACTGTCAAAATTTGGTCAATAGCAAATAACTTATTGTCATAGTCTATTGCAATAACAAGTAAGTATTTGTCAATAACAATGCAAAGAATAGCTTATCCATCCTAAGTTTCTGTGTGGGTGAAGCTAATTCAAACATCTACAAAGAGGAGAGAAGAAGATATTCTAAGATTAAATCTGGTTATAAAGGGCATTTGATATTTTCATCAGTGAGAAGATTCATGTTCTTAAATAACATAGAAAGAGAGCTTTGAAGAATGAAGAAAAATAAGGATCTGAGTGAAGATTTTCTCAAATAAATCAAGGAAGATTTTTTTAGAAGTCCTCAAATTAGGAGAGTATTGGAAATATTTCACAGAATAAGTTAATATTTATTCTACATATAGATTCTTCATAATGAGGTTATTTTTATGATAACCAAATTTAATAAAATTATAAGCTTTTTGTTCAAAGTTGCCAAAGACAGAGAAACATTTTACAGTCAAAAGCTCTTATTTTGATATTCATGCATGGTGCTCTCACTTTGCCCTCCTCACCTTGTGATGGTCCAGGAAAAATAAAAAAAACTTCTGCACCTGAGCCATAGCTGGGCCTCTGAGAAATGGATAGGATATTTGTGAGCTTCTTGTCATTAGATGTCAAATCCATTATATAGTACTGGCATCTGAGAGTCACCAAGGCACTCTAAGGCACTAATTCCCTGAAGCATGATCAGATCATAAATTCTCAGCATTAGAATGGCATTTGAGTCCATCTAATCCCACACCTCTCCTTCAAATAAGACTCTTCATTTCAACCCATATGTTGGCACAGCAAGCAGTTTCCAGGAATGGTACTGTTTCTTCTTTCTGGAACAGACATTTTCACTGATGCTAATGCTCTAAGTGTTGAAAAGATGTCCTTTTTACTGATATTTATTCTAACCATAATTACAACTATGTATGTTCCCCGTCACAGCCCTTTCAGACACCTAATAACTCTTCCCCCAAATTTCCTCCTATTTCTCATCATAATGGCTTTTAATATGGAGTTGTTTCCAGACCCTTTTTCATCTTGGTGACCCTCTTCTGAACATAATTAGTTTTTCGTTGTGCCTCTTTACACTTGGAGCCTCATCTTCCATATGTATTTTGAAGTTGATAGATAGGATTCATTACCTTTATTTATTTAAGCACTACAACTATAATAGAAGTTTGCCTTATCTTATTATTTGGTATATATGACATAGATTCATGGGGCACTAGTGACACGAATTTTAGAAAGAGTGAGCCAGGTCTATATTTTTTCCAACAAAGACTGGAAGATTGGACATATTATCATGGAAGCTGTAAAACATAAACATAGGCACAAGCCTCATTAAGAGAAACAGAGCGTATGAAGTAATCTTGAACCCAGTAAAAATGAAGAACCATCGTAGAAGTAATAGAACACTGCCTCAGAGTCTGCTAGAAGAAAACTTTGTTGATTAAAATATAATTTTAATCATAACAACAATCAATTGCTATTTTTTAAATTCATGTTTTATCTATTTGATTGCTTTTGGATCCTTATTACAATCTTGAGAGGTAGGTTTCATTATTCTTATTTTACAAATGATAAAACTGGAGCTCAAAGTAATAAAGTACATAGCCAACATCACAGAGCTTCTCAAGCTGGAACCCAGGCAGGTCATTCTAATTCTGGAGCCCTTATTCATAATCAAGTTCACCAAGACTCTTAAATATGGCTTCCTCACCATATTCCCTTGCCAAAGAATCTGGGAGCTGCTCGGAGTGCAAAGATAGAGCTCAGTGGCCCAAGGGGGTTAAAAGGATAAAATGTAAGAGCTAGGGACCTGTGAATCCTGAAGTTTAGTACTGACCTGAAAGGTAATTTACTATCATATTAGTCAATTTAACATTACTGGATTGAGAGGATGACGTGAGGTGCCTTGTACAAGACAAACTATGAATGACTCTTTACTTTCTATCTCATAGCAACTTAGAATGTTGGCTTCTGAAAGGTTAGCATAAATATGGATTAAAACAAGGAAGTATGTCAAAAGAAAGTTGTTCCTGCACCCACACAAAAGGAATTACCAAATCCTTGTGATAGAAATACAAAGAAATTTTAAAATAAATTGTTGAAAACTGACAACTCATCACTTTTTAGGAATAACAAAATTATCATCACTCAACTCAACAGTTTTATGTGCCTTCTATTGTTCTAAGCGCTTTTCATGTTTTAATTTATTTAATGTTTATAATAACTCCATGCAAAAAGTACTCTCAGTATCCTCATTAATGTATGAGTGAGCTGAAGCAGACAGGGTGAGCAGCTTATCAAAGTCATGCAATTAATAAGTCATGGAGCTGGCACTTGGATCCATCCAGGTGTCTTCAGAGCCCCCTCTTTTTTTTACCTCTACATTATAGAGTCTCTCTATTCTGCATGATATACTTTTCAATCTCTTGCTGGATATTTCTTTGGGAAAATGCTCCTGTGAGACACCATTTAAACTCCCACTGAACTTTGAAGCTGAAACTCACCCCTGTACACCGTCTCCCATCAACTGGTTCTAACCCCATGGTTGAATGTCTGGGATGGACATGCAGTTTGGTGTTCCTAGTTTTAAAGCCTGAATCTGTCTACGGCCATGCTACTCTGAACAAGCCTGATCTTGGCTGATCTCAGAAGTTAAGCAGGGCCAGGCCTGGTTAGTACTTGGATGGGAGACCCCCTAGGAAGACCAGGTGCTATTAGAAGTAAAAATAAAAAACAAAAAGGATTGTAAGCTGACAAGGTTCTTGCAATCTGTGAGGTCAATCAAGAGTTGCCTCACCTAAAAAGAAAAAAAGAAAAAAAAATGAAAACAAACCCTGAATGTAACTGAATGATTCCTTGCTATTTTTTTTTAATTCAGAGTTTCTTTATGAAAATATAACTTATGCCCTAATGATCTTACATATTTTTCTGTTCTATTGAAGTCATGAATGCTATAGCTATCTTAGGGATTTTTTTTCCTGCAATAACTAACTTACATCCATCTTTTCTTAATTTTACCAACTTCAATTTCCATTAAATTTTCCTCTGAAAAATAATTTATTCACTTATTTTGATTTTTCATTATTAAAAGAGTACTTTAAAGAATTATTATAGTAATAATAATAATAATTTTCAGAAGAAATGGTAGGTAAATAGTTCTAACTTTGGTCTATTTGCTATTTTCTTTTCTTCTTCTCTGCCTAAGCCTTTGTTTATTAAACTCCATAGAATGCCAAGACAGCATTTGTAAAGGGGGATTTATTTAACTCTGGGTGAGTTGTACAAATGCAATAACGTGACCCAACTCTTGTTTAATTTCGAAGGCTTTCTCCTAGACAACATTGCTCATAATGGACGGTTCAAGCTAAATTATCCATTATCATTCCCAAAGTTTACAATTAAACTATCGATCAAAACTGGCAGTGATTCCTCCAGCAGCCTGAGCATAGAAGTGCCGGACTGCACCAGAACCTGAGTGTGTGGAGCCAAAAGAAGGTGATGCAGACACATAGGAAACAGACTGACAGACAGACACATCCTCCGCCAATCATCCTGGGATGTAACCTTTGGGAATTTTTCTCCACCAAGAAACAGACTGCAACCATGAGTACGTATAGCAGTTTCAATAGCCAGAGGTCCCTGCAATTTGTGACCCCTATCCCTGGCTGTAAAAATTGGAGTTTAACAGGTTTGGCTCCATAGGGAACCAACCTCAGCTTTTAGGCTCCTTTAGATACTGCAGAATGCATCTTTTCTGGGGAATTCCACAATAAAATGACTGTTATTTATCATTACAAACCTCTTTATCATTTAGTCAATAAAAGGCCTCTCTCTCTCTCACATTTTTTTTCCTGTGGCGTGCTCAGAGTCAGAAATCGGTATTAGTCTCTCCTGGCCTGAAGGCAGGAGATGTCAAAAGCTAAATCATGATCTACCCTGGCTTCCTGGCTAAATTGTGTATGAAGGCCTGAGGCAAAAAGGTGCACATGCTCATTATTTGAAACAGAGAATTTTTTTCTCTCTTTTAGTTTTTCTTTGCTTTTCTGTTTCTTCTTTTTACATATCAAGATGTATGATAAATACATATATGACTCAGAAGATATCAGACTTGAAACAAGATAACGAGAGCTTAACAGTTTTCCTTATTATATTTTCTGATCAAGGAATAAAGAGTGAATTGCCATTCAAACAAAAAAGAACAGTGGATTTCACCTCTTGAACTCTCTGGTCATAGTGAAAAAAAGAAGTGTTGTTTATAATTGGGTGTCAGTAACAGATGCCTTTAAAAAGGAGAGTAGAATTCAAGAAGGGCAGATTTTTAGGTAAGCATTAGTAGTATTTTTACTTGTATAGAGAAGCAGAAGTAGAGTTCCTACTGTGGACAGGTAAGAGAGATCCACTCCTTTGCATCTGTAAAAAAGGTTTTGCCTCCAGGATTCCTCACTTCCATAGCACCTCAGGAGTTACAAAAGGTCAGTAAATGTCGACATTTTACTGATAGAACATCTAGGTACTTCATGCTAAGCCAAATATCCTTAGTATGGTCTGAAAGCAACAGTGTAACAAAAAATACAATTTGATGGCCTTAGATCTCCTTTTCATTATATCACTGTGTTTATGCTCATTCTCCTGATTTTTACATATGTCAAAAAAAGACAACACTCTGCAGGGGCATAAGTTCATTCATTTCTTCATCATCTTATTTATTTAATGTATATTTTGAGCTTATCCTATGTGTAAAATACTATTCCAGTATGGGAATACAGCTGTGAACAAGTAAGAGATTATTGAGCATAATGAGATGGGTCCAGAAAAACTTTTAATGATTGCAATTATATAGATCCATGTCCAGTTATTTCATTTATAATAGGTCAATTTACAAATGAAGAAATAAAAATTTCACAGTATCTCTGTTGTTAAAAACTTGTTATTTCTCCATGTTTATCTAATTACGAAAGGAAATAGCATCTAAAAGTACAAAAACTGCTATTTTTAGAGCTAAAAATAATTAGATAAAATATTGTTCAATGATCCTTTTTTAAGGGGAAGAAATTAAGGATTAAAAATATAAATAAAAAAAAATTATGAGCATTCAACTAGCAATGGCAGTATAGGAGATGATACCTGGATTCCTGTTCAATATGATATCTTCATTCTTACCTTTTTCACATAACATTTATTGAAGATGGGTTCACGGTTTGTTTGGCAATGACAAAAGACAGAAGAAAAAGTTTTCTCCGTGGTATCAAATACTTGGATTTACATGATTAAATACCACCATTTGCTCACCTGTTTTCATAAGGATGAGCAAGAATGTACTCAGCTCAGCTGGGGGGTTTAGTTTAGTTTAGCTACAGAATATATTTATATTTGGTATATATATATGTGTGTGTGTATATATATATATATATACACACACATATATATATACATATACACACATATGTATATATACATATATATTTAAATGAATTAATTGTTAATTTTCTTTTTCTTTGCTTTGCTATTGGGCAGGTCTCTAAAAATATTGATGCTCACTTATTACTCCTGACATAATGTGGACAGAGATTCAGAATATTTGCTCTAATTCTAGCCTTCCAGCTTTGCTTGACTGACCTGTGAGCTGTTCTTGGACATAATTGGCAGGTTTAGAGCAACTGCATAGAATTCTGTTCTGTAAGATGGAAGATACAAGTCCCAAAGAACTTAGTTTTAAACAGATCTCTGCTAATCTTCAAAGCTATGTAAACAGTCTTGAGAGCCAAAACAGATCATGTTGTATGAATCCAAGAGTGCGTACAGCAGAACTTCCATTTTGGTGGAAAATGATGTGAAGACAAATACTCTCTCCCCCTTCTCAGGAGACCACAGGACTTTCCAAAGAATTTCACTGCTATTGGCAACTTTTCAGTTATTTATTTGTATTCAAAGTGGCCTGGAATATTTTTAAACATTTATGAAACTACTGGTTCTAAACTGAAACCTTATGTTTTTATCTCAGAGTGAAATCTTATGATTGGTTATAAACCACTTAAAGATGAGATAGTTTATGATAAGAATATAAATAGAAGACTTAGCAGCATCTTGTTGCAGCTTGACACACTTCTAAAATAAATAGGACAACATCAGATTTGTCTGTTCATCTTGAGCATGATATTTAAATTAAAGATTACCTTTAATGAATGCGGAACTGAAATAATGAAAAGAATTATGTGTACTTTCATTCCTCTCATCTTTTTTTTCTTTTTCTTTTTTTTCTTTGATTCTATTTTTAAAAGAGCCTACCAGCTCTAACTTGCAAGCTACAACAGGCCTTTATGTTCTAAGTAGTTTAAAAATTATTCAGATTATTTCACAAACTTATAATTATGCCTCTTTTATCATTTAATTCTAAGTCCACATCCCTTAGCTAAACCTGCTACATAGGCATGGAGCTGTGGCTTCTCCATATAAACAATACAAAAAAGAATATTAAGAGTACTAATGAGTTTATTTAGATATCTCTCCCTTTACATTACGAGTGTTTATTTCATCCTTGAATCAAACATTGGTTTCCTTGGCCTCATGTTTGTGGTCTTGTTTCCTAACAAAATGGGCAAATATCTACCTTGGGGTATCAGACTGAACAGCGGCATCTGAGTAGCTTCCTTAAGATTGATGAGCATATTTATGATGGGAAGGAAAAAAAACAGCACGGTGGCTTTCTATAGTAGGGAAGGACTGACTTTCTCTGCTATGTTTGGATGCTAGGGTATTCCTCAATGTGACTTTGGCACCCAGCTCTGTCTCAATGTCACATGTCTTGATTTTGAGAGTGTGCTCTCTTTTAGAGAAAAGTGTTCAATATGATCTTTTTTGGATTAAGTCAAGTTTGGCATCTTGATATGCAAGAGAAGACTATTCAGACTGATAACACTGTGAACCCTAAATAGGGATGCTATTTTGAATATTTCACATTCTTTTTCTATACCAATATTTAACTTTACAAAATTATCGATGAACACTACTTTTGAGATTGATAAACAAGATTGTTCATGCTTAAGTTCCTGATGATGGTAATAAACCTTAAATATTTAAAGAATACCCAGCAAAATTTTATATTCTTATTCTGGCTTGATACATTTTACATTATATACATATAAAATATACATGTATTGTTTATTTAAAGTTTTCTTAGTGATCCGTATACTTTGTGTTTGGATATTCCCTTCGAATTGAACAGTTATACTATCTGATAGATGCTGTTATCACACTCAATATTATTACTTTTTCCAGCCAAAAGATAGGTACCTGCTCATTGCCATGTTATTGTCTATGTCTCTTGTGGGCTCCAGAAGTTGGGCTTGGTCATGTGACTTGCATTGCCAATAATAACGGAGCAGGTGGTCATAAGACATGTGTGGTAGAAACTTGGTGAGCTATTGCATGGCTTTGCCAATTCTCTTGCTTTTTCTCTCTGCCAGGAGAACACCATGTCCCAAATAAAGGGTGCTCCTTTAGTCCACAATCTTAAGTTGTATAGAGAAGAACCACAAAAACCTCAGCTTCCAACATTTGACATGATTGAGAAATAAACAGTAATTAAAAATCTCTCAAATTTTGGGGTCATTTTTCTTGTAGAAGAGATGATTAATAGCCTTATTAATATTTATTTAAAAAATAAAACTTTCAAGACACAGAGATACAAAGAAGAAAAAATAAAGTCATTATCGCCCAATACAGATGATGTTTGTTAATGTGTATATGCAGTTTAGAAAACTCAAGCTGAACAGAAAAATAGTATATTTTTAATTTATAATTTAATTTTGATGTGGTAATATGTACCTTTTATTTGATTTCTAAAAATATATTATGTGATAGTTATATAACATTAGAAAATTTGTCCTCATGTTTTTATGTATAGTTTACCTGACATTCCTATGTATACTTAATATTTGAATGATATAAATAATGGCAAATGTATATTTTATATATATTAAATTTTCAAAACTAATACACTGCCAATGTTTGTAATATCTATATTGGGAAAACATGATTATCTACAAAGAAGTTGAAACTTATTTTGGAATTGTTTTATTTCATTTCCTATAAACTAAAACAAATTTCATTCTACCATGAAGGAAATGACTTTGTTTTTGTTTTGTTTTGGCAAATAATCACTTGAGATTTTTGAAATTGGCCTGACACTTTATTCCAAAAGATGGATATCTTAAGAGAAATTTCTTTACAATTCCAAACCTAACTATTACACACAGATCATTGTGATAGATTTGTAAAGTAATACCAGCAGAAAGTATTTCCTTTACTCTACTCTTTTTTTTCACTCTTTATGTCTTGCTTGTACAGCAATATTCAGTTAATGAGAGTCCATTTCATTTACTGCATGAATGTTTCTATATTCATACAGAGTATCATGTATTTGTAAAATGTATTTGTAAATATTTGTCTTAGAACAATTAGAATGGAGCTACTACCTGGTGTTGATGGACAAGGGTGATTGAGGATTTTCTGAGAACTAAAGAGTGCATTTCAAAGCTAGGCTTGGTTTCTAAGCATTCCACATACAAGATATAAATAGATAAGCAGATAAGTAGATAGATAAATAGATAAGTATAGAAACAGATATATAAAATAAACATGCTATACATATATAAGATGTATTATATTTTATAAATAAACATATAGTTTGAATAAGTACCTATCATATTCTCTTGGGTATGATCCAGATTTTGTCCTTATTTCAAGTGACATTGCAGCTGATTGAAAAATCTTCTCAGAGAAGATTATTGTACTAACAAGGCATTTAGTTCAATTTTCACCACTGATAATGCCTTGTTTTGTATACATGTACTATCACTCTGGACTCATTAAAACATCTTTGAGGATAAGATTTATGTCTTTTTCAGCTATATATCTATATATCTTAGCACAGTTCTTGGTTTACAGTGGGGTTTGATTAATAATACATGAAAATTATGATAATGTGAAATATTATTATTACATTGGGCCAACTAGAATTATAAAGAAATCTGGAAGCATAATTGCAGGACTCAGCAGTCATGTACTTTGAATAGTGAGGGAAAAAGAATAAAATGATTAAGTTTATTATTTGTTGTTTCAGGGGGTAGAACAAAAAGAGATAGATTTCAGCCTAATTTAAAAAAGAATTTGGTAATATATAGACTTCCCAAGTCATTCTTCATTGGGTGCACCCAAACAAAATTAAGATGCCCATTCATTACAGTTGTCAGAAAGTGGGTTCTTATGCTATGCTTCAGGTTAAACTAAGTAACTTGTACAGTTTCCTCCAACTGTTTTGAGTTTTTTTTTTTCTAAGTCGATTATATATTTATTGAGTACAAAGATTGTCTTTTATATCTCTTGGTGTCATTAGTCTCTAAACTCTGTCCCACATAGCAACTGCTCAATAAATATCTGTGAAATGAAATAATAGGAGACTTCTCAGAGATAAGGTAAGATCAGGACTAGTATGTGGCTCACTTGTTGTGAAACTGAAAAGAGTTTGACCATCAGAAGAAACAAAGGAAAGGTGATGCCTTTCAAAATAGTAGGCGGTGGGGGCCACAGAGATACAGATTTTGAGAGAAGATTATAGATTTGATTTTGGACTTGTTGATCTTGCTAAGCCTGGGGAAAGTGGACTGTAGGCAACTGTGTAAAAAATCTGGAGCTTAGTAGTTGATAGATGATCACAAGAAGGGGGAGCACGGAATAGGGAATGCAGTTAGCATTAATATGCTAGGGGAGGAAGGGAGCAATTATGGAGATTGTTTTATTAACTATACAGATGTCTAACCAATGTACTGTACACTTGAAACTAATTAAAATAAATAAATCAATTAATTAAAAAAAATCTAGAGCTTAGGAGGAAACCCCAGGTTGGAAATCTATAATTTGATAGAACTTGGGTCAAGTCCTGGCTTCAACATTGACTAGCTTTGTGTCCTTATGGCAGTCATTTTAATACTTTAGATATCATATCCATATCTGTAAAAAAGTAATTTTACTCACTTTTTAGAGTTGCTCTGGAAATGTTTTTATAGTGCTTCACACATAATATTATTTAATGCTGGTTTCTTTGTCATTGTTGTTATTATTAATTTTCCTTCTAGTGATAATCATTTCAGTAAGGTGAGTGTAGAAGGCTTATTAGAGTGGTTGAAGCAACTAAGATTGCTAACTCGTCCTAAAAAACTGAGAAATTAAGAGATTATCATAATGTAAGCAAAAGAAAAAAGTTTAAATGAGAGTAATGAGTATTTTTATATGCTGAGGAGCTAAAAGAGAAGACAAATTTGAAGAGAACAAATTAAGGAAGAAAGTTCTGTTAAATTAAGAAAAGACTGAATGATGAGCAGTGTCTAAAGTAAATCTAGACTGATGGGCTTTGTTTAGGAAGACAGGGATCACTTTTTGATGATAAAGAGTCAAGAAGAGGTAAGGACTTTTTAACTTTTAACTTATAATGTGTTTAATAATTGAAAATTATTAAGCTTATGGTCTTATCAGTATTCTAAATTGTAATGATCTTTATTCTTTTATTCCTCTGTATCTTTATTTCTCACTTTTTACTTCTTAAAAGACTTGATTCTCCAAATAACTTTGGAGCTAAAGGGAAGGTAGTCAATATTTTTCCTTTATTAGTGAAGAAACTGAGATCTAGAGAAAAAAAAAAACTGTGACATCCTAAATGATGAAGGCCCATGCTACTCCTGTAACTTCCAGTAAATCTGACTCACTTCTATGCTATGTACCTGTCATTTGATTCCATCTTCAGATGGCTCTGACTTCACTTTGGGACTTTACTTCCTATCTCTGACTTCTAGGTTTGGCATTTGAATTTTGCCTCTCCTCACCAAACCTTGGTTTACCCCACAGCCTTTCTGTGGCCAGCCTTCTTGATTTTACTTCTTATTTGTCTTGTGTAATAACCTTGAATTCAGCCCCATAAAACCTAAATTGAGAACCTGATCAGGCCATCCTTGAGCCTCTCCCTGCTTGGTAGAATCAATATGGTTTTAATTTACAACTAATTAAAAGGTGGGTTCCCTACACCCACTGGGAGCTGGGACATATATCTCTTTAATATACATTTGTAGGTACTCATAACAGCCAGGTTTAGGGGACAAATACCAATGGAAAGCTCTGCCATTTGAAGCTTCTACAATTTGACTAAGATTCGGCTACTTCCACGTAGAGTGAGCTGAATGGCTAGCTGATATTTCCTACATTCATTTGTATCCTTCTATTTCTAAAGATAAATGCTCTCAACTTGCTTGGATAGAGGAATTGTCTTTCTTTTGTCTTCTTTGCTGGCATCACCCCCTCTGATCTCTGTAAAGCTCAGATTTATTCAAATTATGTATTGCTCTGTAAAGTGCTTGGATGACTGTTAGTTTAGAAGACTCTTCTGTTCACACTTGGGCAACACTTCTAACCAGCTCATATGTCCCTATGTCCAAAATGTATCATTTAAATTCTGTCCTTTATATTCTAAATGTGCCTAGAAACAGTCTGCCAAACCAAGTTGTATTGAAATTCTAACATTAATATACTATTTGTCTTTAATGATGATTGATTTATTAGGCACTATGAGAAATATGCAAAGAAGAGAAGTAAAAAGACTAGCTATACTTAAAACCCAAAGAAGTTGGAAGAATAGATCCAGAATCGATTCTATAGTCAGATTGAAATGATGCACCCTCATGGATGAGTAGAGCTAGAGCAAGAGAGATCTCAGATTTCACAAGTTTTAAAACTTAGAAACTCCAGTTTTGTAGGCTTCTGATAGTCTAAAATTGCTAAAGTTTGATATTTACTCTAGAATAGAAAATTTTCTCTTGCATTCAAATGTCTACGTTTTAGAACACCTAAATTCTATTTCGATTGTTTTCTTATATTTCAGTCATGGTTTTGGAAAACCAGTCCCAATTATATTAGCCATCCAGCTAGAATTACAGTTACTGTAATAAAAACTGAAATATCTAGTTAGCTATATCTATATCTCTCTATATATCTGTATATATCTATATATATCTATATACATACATATATTAAAACTATATGTATGTATTTTAAAAGTAAGAGTTTATTTTTTAATCCACTGCAAGTTTGCTTCAGACTTTATATTTCTGATTTGACTCTGTTCCATATGTTTTCTCTCCTACAGTTAAAGGTATTCCTTGTTCCTTTTCTAATAAAAAAGGAACAAACATGATCATATTAAGTATATTTCTGTACTTGGTCAAATTAATGTAATAAATGCTTATACATTTTTTTTCTGATTAGAAAAGTTTATTGGAAAAAATTTTAAAAGCATGATGAACAAATTTAAAATAATGAAGAATTCCATTTTTTGGAAATAATGTTTTTATTTATATACTTGCAGATTAATATGATAATATTCCTCTTACCATAGAAATAATTCTTGAGTTAGTTGAGTTTCATCTTACAATACACCATTTTTAATGATAGCATAGTATTTTGTCAATGTAAGATCTTCAACTTTATTACTGGTAATGATGTAAAAAATGCTCTTTCTAATAACTATGGTGAATATTCTAGTAAATAAACATTTTGTACTTATTTGATTAATTTCTTAGTATAAATTCTTACAAATATAAGGATGATGTTTACAGTATAATCATTAAGATTTGGGGTTTTAAAGTCATACAGACTGGGTTAAATATCAGGCCTACCAAAAAAGAGAAAACTGCCCGAAAACAGATAATATTATGGAAGGCCTACTGAACTTCAACTTCTCTGAGTTTTAGTTTTATCTTCTATTAAATAGGGATACTTATGCTTACCTCAGAGGATTACTTAAGACATTAAAGTGAAGTATAATTATAAATATTATATGTATACACACACACACATACACATATATATTTCATGGTACTACTTTTCACAAATTGTTTAATTGTATTACATGTAAAATCTCAATGAATATTTATAATGAATCTATGAGGTAGTATAGTTAAGGTTATTAGATGGGCAATTAATAATCTTAACTTAAAAACATAGGAAACTTAAGTTTTATAATGTGTATAACATCCTAAATCTACCACTTCATAAATCAAGAATTCCTTGTTAAAGTTATCTTTTCCCCTTGACACATTATATAATTTTTGTGCTTGGCTTCACAGTTGTAAATATTTGGCTGTGTAGCTCTTGGGTAGAGTTACTAGATTTAGTAAGTAAAAATACAGGATACTAACTTAAATTTGAGATTTAGTTACACAACAAATAATTTTTGAAGTATAAGTATGTCCCATGACATATTCAGGACTTATACTAAAAAAAATTTGTTTTTAATTTGAAGTTTAAATTTAAATGGGCATCTTCTATTTTATATGACGGTCCTACTCTTGTATTTCATATCTCGCCTCTGCAGATAGATTTCAGTTGGACTTTCTTACTGTAGTCCCAGAGGTATGCATGACTCAGATGAGCCATAGGAATGGCAGTTCTAGAGCCTTGAAACAAGTGGCAGGGCACTTCAGTTCTTACTTCTATTTCATTCGATAAGTTCTACCCATCTCATTTTTTTGAATCCCAATTTCCTTATTATTATTTTTTTTTTGTAAGTGAAAGGGGTGCACTAGATGACATCTGCTTGCTTCTTGCTCTAGAACTCTCTTCCCCTTTACTTCATCATCCTCTACAATAAACCTTGATAAAATTTCTGAATCTACCTTCAAGTAGTAAGCATTTAGAAAGGAACAGTCAATTAAAATATTTGTGTCTCTATACCTACCTCTGTCACTATATCTATCAATAACATACAAAATAGTATGATGAAAGAAAACAAAACAAAAAACCAAGACCCCTTCTCTGGGATAACCAGAATGGTGAGAGAACAAATCATTTTAAAGAAGTACACAGTAAAATTTTACTTATCACTTGTCCTGGTATGATTAAAGGAGTGGTACATGCAAAACTGCATGAGATGCTCAGTTTCTCAATGTGCACTTTAATACCATGGCCATATCTCTTAATAGCATAAAAGACTTTCCCAGTCTCACTGTAAAAGTGTAGCTCCCATTACATCTCAACATATCCTTCCACAGTATGTTTCCTAGGTACAAGTTGAACTCTCCCAGTATATAGGCAAGAAGTGCCTGGGAGTTCAAGAATCATGTTGCTTCCCTAGCATTTGCGATGACTTAGATCTGTGCCCTACTATCTGAGTCCAGAAAATAAGTTAAAGAAACATCTTATTGCTGTTTTTGTTTGTTTACTCCTTTGTCCTTTTTGTCATGCCATATATATTTTGATTTGGAATTAGAAATCCTTGCTTCCACTTTGAAGATTTTTCTCCTTTTATCCAGGACAAAGCAATAATCTCATAAAAAATCAAAAGAAGTTAGAATTTAAGCAGATGACTTAGTGTAATTAAAGTTGAATAATTGAATTTTCTCACTTTTTAGTTAATTGATTTGATAATCAAAATAATGAGAAAAATTTTCTGATTATATATTTCATACATGTATATTAGAAATATTAGAAATAAAATGCCAACTGATAAATGTAGAAGAAATAAGGAAATTAGATAGTCATTTAACAACCATTATAGAAATACCTAATTCAAACCAAGAAATGTCGGTGGATGCTTTAATTCTGATTAGAAACATGATTTATATATCGAATATTTCTAAATATATCAAAATATTATTCTACAAGACATTTGTTAATTACAAAGGAAAAAATAGAAACTTTATAGTGGTGGAAACTGGCAGACATCTCCTTAACCAAATAATTACAATTGAAGTCACTAGGAATGAGACAAATTGACATCAAGTGACTCTCGATATAATGCACTAAGGTCACAATGTCACAATAATTTTGTATCCTTTTACTTCTTTTACTTTCACATGGTTTAGTAGAATGTGTAATATTTTCAAATAAAGAGGCACTGTATAAAAATTTTTGTTCTAGTTTCATAGGCGAATAGTGTATTTTATTAATTTAATGTAATATATTTAATATAAATAATAATGTTTATTGATTGTTTGTATTTGTTATTTGTGAATTGCCTTTTTATGTATCTTGTTAATTTTCTTTTGGAAATGTTAATACTTTTCTTATTAATTTCTATAAATTATTTTAAGATAAATATATCAATCAAATTTATTGTAAATAACCTGTGTACTTATGGAATCCTACCTGCCTTTAGTCCTTCTGTTGTGTGAATGTTAGCCAGGCTATTTGATTTGCTGAATAAAGAATCACAGTTCTTTTCTTGCATTTGGTGTTGAAAATATATATGAATATACAAGTAGTAACTCCTTACTATGGAATGGCAAATCTACTGATTATAAGCCCAGAGGTCTATTTAGTTATCTGAAAGCCAGTGAGAAAGAAGATTATTTTCATCTTAAAGGCTCATTTCCCAAGCCAAGTTAACAAAAAAATAAAAAATAAAAACCAATCAGCCAATCACAATAAAAACAACAAACTGCTCCATGACTGATAACTTTGAGTTTCTCTGAGCATTTTTTGTGTGTATGTGTGTGTGTGTTTTGTTGTGTTTTCCCCTTGTATCTTTCAACATAGCTTGGTTTTTACATGTTAGTAGATAGATTTTTAGGAGTTTGTGCATAGCCTATAGAAACGAGTATGAAATCTTGGGAGGCCTGAACCCTTTCTTGTTTATATATGTATTCCCAGTACCTAGCGCCTAGCACATTTTAAGTATTCGATGCTGAACAAAAAAAAAAAACAAATTAATAAAAGGCATACTGGACTCACAATATTGAAGATATCTGGGAGAGAGGAGAATTTGAAAATAAGAGGAACTGAAGAGAGATGCAGAAAGGTGACAAAGAGAATCTTGACAATTTTGCCTAAAGCTAACTCTACTCTCAAGTTTTAACAAGATTTTCTTTCATTGTCCAAATGCCTAGGATTCTATTTCTAATATTTTTGTTTTGTGTAAATAGTTTCCACTTGGGAGAGGGAGGAAATTCACTTGAATAACAATGAAGAGACTTTAATAGAAGATAGTTTGGCTCAGTTTACTCTGTAATTTATTTACCATCCCATGGGATCATCTTTATAAATTATTCCATATCTCTCCTCTGTCCTTTTTTTATAATGTAACTTTTGTCAAAAATACACAGTTTTACAAACTTCACAGATTTCCATCTCAATCATTTTATTTTTATAAAACTGTGGCTTATGTATCAACAGCTACAGGGTGGGATTGGTTGTCAAGTATGTGGAAAATGCAGGGCCCAGTCTCAGAAATAACCTTGAATTGGGGTCACCAAATTTGGTCCTGAGGGAAGGAAACAAAGCACTGGACTAGAATCAAACTGCTCAGAATCCTTCTTGGGAAGAGAATTTCCTCTTTATCTAGGAAAATCACTTTATAGGCATTGATGGTTATAAAAGAGGTGGCTTCTCTTTTCTATACTTCAAGCACATTCGGAATGAGAGAAGCTAAAGTGCTTTGGGCCTTAAAGTGAGAGGAACTTTTGATTGAGGCCGGAAAGTCTGAAAGAAATGCCTTCGAAGGACTAGTGAAAGAGAAGAGAACCTTACTAAGACCTAAGACAGTGTTCAGCAGAAACAGAAAATGGAAGTGACATGAGAACATCATAGCTAATATTCATTGAGTGTTTACTGTGTTCCAGATAACTTTCTGACCACTCTGAATGCGTTGCTAATTTAACCCCTGAAAAATCCTATTTCATGGATAATATTGTTTCTATTTTGTAGATAAAATAGAAGGTACACAGAGCTTAAGAAATTTATTCAAGATTAGACAGCTCTAAATGGTATATTATAGATTTAAACACAATCTTACTCTGGAAACTTGCTTTTAAACCACTATGGTATATTGCTCTGAGTCATCAACAATAATCTTGGGGAGAATATTAATTCTCCCATTGTTCATGAGTTGGTGACTCCAGTGCTTTTATTAAATTTTTAAAGAAAAGTGTAACTCCAAATGCCTGGAGGATTTGAGACCATCCAAAGAGTATATAACTGAGTTATGCACAAATTTATCTATTTATTTTTGAGTATTAATTAATTGGTACCCTGGACTATTCTAAAAGCTCTACCCCAGTTCTAAAATGCAATCACTGTGAACTAAACACAGAGACATTCAGTTGTTTATTTTTCAGTTTTTAATATAGGTAAGAGCTGAGGAAAAAATTATCATATAATTTCTGTTGTTTTATTAGATGACTCTCTCATCTCAATTCTAAAAAAGTATCTTAGGAGAGAACTTGGGGACCCTAGAAGATAGTAAGTTATATTGGAATGAGTAATGGACTGGGAATCAAGAGCTCTGTGTATAACTTGGGTCTCCAACTGATGTTTGACTAATATGTATATAGTCAATCGCCTGTTTGATGTATTTTTTGGAAGTCCTCTAGGCATCCAAACTTCATAAAATATAAACGTCCATCAATTTTTTATGCCCTTGCTTTTAAATGTGCATTTTCTTCTCCATTCTCTATTCAATTAAGTCACCACCCTTAAGCCAATCATTCAAATTAAAAATATTCTATCAAATTACCTCTCTATAGTTCTTAAATGTGTCATCTCATATTCATTTTTACTCTCATTGATCTTATTCTATGCCTGGATTACTGCGCTGGTCTCTTAATTGAACATCATGACTCCAGGCTAGCCCTTTGTAAATATGACCTCTGCTCCACACCACTATACCATTCTCTTCCATTTACTGAAGGAACAGATATGGCCTGTCCATTTTCATCCTGGAAAATATCCTATCTCCCACTCCTGAGTCTAAGCAACTTGTCATGCTAACTAAAACCTTAGATATTCAAGCCCTTGCAATCTGTGCAGCCACTGTCCTCTTTTCATTTTACATTTTAATACACCAGACTGCTTCCATTCTTCAAGCTCTCCAGGGACTTCTTTGCATTCATGCTAAAACTAGTCTCTGCTTGGATGAGATCTTCCTTCTCTTCTCCTGGTTTAATTTTCAAATGTCCCTTATTATTTTTATAGCATGCTGCGAATTTTATTCTAATATCCCATCTTAAAGAAGTTGTATGAATTCACCTTGTCTCTATGATAGATGATAAACTTTCCAAGGGCAGAGACCTCAACCTAGTCGCTTTTTCAGCCACACTGTATAATTCAGTGTCTAGGACAAAATAAGTGCTCACAAATTGTCATGAATCATTAAACTGAAATGATCACAAATGAATCACTTTCCCTCCGAAGTCTCACCCAACTTAAAAAAAAATTGAATAATATCATATATGGCAGATAATATCCTGCTTAGAATTATAAACTTATACCATTTTCAAAATTCTCTTTGTGTAAGTGTATGTGTTTGAATGTTCAGTTAATGAGATATATTTGGTACTTTTACTCAATCTTGTTTATAATTTTTTAAGCTTTATAAATCACAATCTCCAATTTATATGCATTCACATTTATTAGTGATATCAAATTCCTCCTTATATATGACCTCTGAAAACATTTAAAGAAGACTTTCAGATTCAATAACAGTAATGAAGAAGTTAATGAAACACTGGTTGACATTTGAGATTTTAAAATACAGTAATATTCATTTAAAGAAATATTAGAAACCTGTTGTACTAAACATATCTACTAATATTATGAGCTCACTTTGACATCAGACTGATTTGGTTAAAAGACAAAATCTGCCACTCAGTATCAAATTGACCTATGCAAATTTAAAACATAAAAAGAAAAAAATTTTTCTTATTTTTTAATTAGGACTAGCAATGTCTCTTTTTCAAGAGTATACTAAGTATTAGAGATGACTTTTATAAAGTGCATTCATAGCCCCTAGTAGCTCTACTAAAATGTTGATAATGATGCTAGTTATTCTGGTGTCAATGATGATAGCAGTAGTGATGATGGCGGTGGTAGTGATGGTGCTAGCCCTTCCTATCTCTGTACTTTTTGCATAATGGTTTACCTTTGTTAAGAAAAGTTCTCTCATTCCAAGTGCTATCATTCCCTCCTCCATTCTCCTTGACCTAGCTAAGTTCTACTCTTTAATCTTTAGATTTCAGTCTGACATCACATTCTCAGACAGGAAGCCCTTGATTTCTCAAACTAGAGTAAGTACTACTATTATAATCTCGCTTGGCAAGTACCATGTGCTCTTCTTTCACAGTGCTTTCTTATGAATAAAATACATTTATTATTTTGTCTCTAGGTTTAAAGGCATTCTCATTGTGAAAGCCATTTTAAATACGAGGTAGACGATTTTGCAAAGTCTGTATAAAATAGAATTGTAGGTGAAGCCAAGTATATCGTAAAAAAAAAAAAGAAAGAAAAAATATATAAAATATTGGTGGAGGAATGAAGAAAAGTAATTAAAAAGGTCCTCTCCTGATTGTTCTCCCTTTTTGGATTACTTCTGTAGGAGGAAGTTTCTCTAGATAATAAGGATGTCTGAGTGACAGTGGGGTATTGCTGGGTACTAACAAATCCCTTGATGCTTTACTATCTCAGGCCATAGTTTCTGGGCAGGATAAAAAAGGCCCATAAAGATGACATGTTTGCTTGGCAGCTCCCTGTTGGGGCTTCGATGTATTACCTGGATCTAATTATCTCATCTCTAGTTGACAGAGGGGTTTCCATGGAACCTTTCCATCACTACTGCCTCAGCCCAGCTTCCAGGGAGCTGTCTAATAGCTTGATATATTTTTGGATCCCCTGCTCATTGGATGAACAAGCTGAAGCAAATATGTATTGACCTCAAAGCATTTATAAACTGTAGAACATTATATTCTCATCAGAGCCATAGGGGCAGTAAACTATAGTTTCTCTGCTGTGAAACATGGTTTTGCTTATGCACTGTGTTACTGGGGTTGTACCTAAACAATAATACATCATTTGTGGCACATGTCGCCTTCTTTATTGAAAGGCAAAACAAAGAGTTGAGGACAAAAATCATTACTTCTTTAGCAATTTTTCACAAAATGCTTTTCTTTTGTACTTGACACACAGATGGGACATTGTACTGTGAAGGAAATGATGTATGGCAGTGTGACAAATTTCATTTCCTTTCTAAAACCAGAATCAGAAGGATGCACACATTTTGGAAAGTTGTGTTTCCTTTAAAAAAATAAATAAATAAATAAATAAAGCTTTTAAAAAAGGAGTTAGGTTGGGGGTGGGATTTAGTGGGCTTCCCTGAGAAAGCAATTGTATGTTTTAATTGACTTGTCAGGTATCGATCAAAGTGCTTAAATGAAAATATTGGTAATAAAAAATCAGCTTGTGTAAAAGCTTTTGAATCATCTTGGAAATGATCAGCCATCACTGAAGCTGAAATTAACAGAGTGTGATGCAGGAACTGAACAGAAAAAGGCAAGGGGCCCAAAATCAGCTCCTCTGGGCCCGGGTAAAGTTTTACATGTGAACTTCTGAATGGTAGAAGTAAGGTAGCTGCTCTCAGATCTTGTTGTTTTTTTTCTCTATTCTCTTTTTGTCTCCGTTTAAGCCTAAATGCAGTATTTCTAAAATCTTGTCTATTCATGATGTACTTCCACATTACTTGGGCACTTCCTAAAAATGCTGGATCCCCAGGACTACCACTGTGTTTCTGAATCACACCGTGTTGAGTTGGAGCATAGAGATCTTCATGGTTCAAATATTCACAGGGTGATTTTTCTGCCCTTCTAAGTCTGTGAATCACTGCCACACAGCCTTATCCCAGGCTGCTGTGAGGAGGAATCATGATTAACATCAACCAAGGACTGAAACTTCTTGTTTTGACTTTTTCCTTCTCAGGGTCCCTTTCCCTTAGCATCTTACTATATCACTTTTTTAAAGTGTTCATAACTACAGTAGGTCCTTGAATAACATCTTTTTGTTCAGCATCATTTCCTTGTAACATTGATGAGATGCTGTAAGAAATTAACTCTTGTTTTATATCAATGGGCCTACGGTAAAATTGTTGTTTTGTTATATGTCTTTTTGCCCAAGTTTCAAGAATCTATTGACAATATTCGGTGAGAACTTATGGTGCAATAATTTATAGTGTCGCTCTTCCAGATAATATGTATCAGAATATTTTTGTTCCTTATCTCATCCTTTTCCAGATATATCAGGCATTTTGGCATTTCTTTCAAAATAAATAAGTAAATGGTTCAAATAGACTTAAGATATAATAGGTTACATTTAGTGAAAGATCTTGACTATGCAACTTGTCAGGCCTTTTAATATGGACATGTGCACTGAGAATCTCCAAATAAGAGTCTCTTAAATATGCTTGATGGGAAACTTTTTTGTCTTGGAGGATTTCAGAGGTTCATGTTTCAGAGAATCCACTCTGGAAAATTCTGCCTAACTTGGAAGGAATATTAAAGTGTAAATGAGAATCCTAGAGAAAATGTGACAGGCTTTGGCAGAAGAGATATTTGATGCCTCTTTAATGTTACTATATATATGACTGTTTATTATGCTCATTGAGAGTCCTGAATTGATGGGAAGAAAATTATCCATTACTGGTAAATGAAGAATATGTGTGTCTTAGTCCATTTGGGAAGTTATAACAAAAATATTATAGACTGGGTAGTTTATATAAACAGAAATTTATTTCTCATAGTTCTGGAGCTGGGAAGTCCTGGATCAAGGCCCTAGCAGATTTGGTGTCTAGATCATGGATAGCCATCTTCTCACTGTGTCTTTACACAATAGAAGGGGCAAGGGAGCTCTCTGAGATCTCTTTTTATAAAGACGTTAATCTTGTTCATGAGGTCTCTAGTCTCATGGCCTAATCACCTCCTGGACGCCCCATATCTAAATACTATCACATTGGGGATTAGATTTAAACATATGACTTTGTACAAGACACAAATATTCAGTCTGCAGCAACCTTTTGAAGAATTTAGTATTTACACCAAATCAATTCACACCATTAGAAAATATTTCCTAGGCAATGTTGTATTTGTTTAAAAAATCAATTTAGTACAATTTACCTAAGTATATATCAATCATATTTCAAACACTGTAATTTTCCTTTTATTCTTTAGACACTGGGTAACTGAGTATGTTTTATTCCATCTCTGAGATGCTTCTACAAATAATGGGTCTGCTATAATTTCAGTAGTTTCTAACCATCTTGAGGTCATCATGTACTCCTGAGATTTCTGATGATAGCAATGAACTTCTTCTCCCTAAACGTTATAAATTTATATGCAAAAACAATCTCCCCTCCATAGTTTCTAGGGCATCATAAAACATCTGAAGCCTACCCCAGATAATGTAAAGGCATCTTCACAAAGGATCCTTGGGCCAGTATCTCCCTCAGGATCCTTCCTGGCACAACATTCTGTGACTTGAAGATGGATCCACTTCTGACTTGCCAATGTCCATATACTTTCTACTCGGATATCTTCCTATTGTATTGTGTGTAGTTTCTGGCAATAGCAGACCTGAATCTCTATCTATAAATGTTTAGTTACAACTGGTTAAAACTTCATTGAGATTCTGTTAGCCCTTTATATTAAAAAATGTAGCACTATTTTTTCACTTATCCAATGTTGTATTTGCCATTTCTTCTGGGTGGTTAGTGTTCATAGTTAGAAGCTGACTCACAGTGGTCATAAACAATGAACAGATATTTATTCAGGTCTTATAATCAATGAACCTACATTGACACATCATTGTCACCCAAAGTCCATAGTTTACATTAGGGTTTACTCTTGGTGTCGTACATTCTAAGAATTTGGTAAGTTTATAATGACATATATCCACCATTACAATATCATACTGAATAGTTTCACTGCCCCAAGAATCTTCTGTGCTCCACCTGGATATTCCTCCCTTTTCCCCTAACTTCTGATCACGGTTTTTTCTACTATTATCACAGTTTTGCCTTTTTCAAATTGTTGGAATTAGATAATATGAAGCCTTTCAAATAAGTTTCTTTCACTTAGTAATAAACATTTAAATTTCTTTCATGTCTTTTAACTGCTTTATAGTTAATTTCTTTGTAATGCTGAATAATATTCCATTGAATGAATATACCATAGTTTGTTTATTCATTTGCCTATATAGTAGTTGCTTCTATTTTTTGTCAATTATGAATAAACATTCAATAAACATCTAAGTATAGAATTTTGGTGAACGAATTTTTCAACTCCTTTGGATAAATGCTGAGAAGGGTGATTGCTGGATTATATGGTAAAAGTATGATTAGTTTTGTGAGAAATCAACCGTCTTCCAAGTCTGTATCATTTTGCATTCTCATCAGCAATGAATGAGAGTGCCTGTTGTTTCACATACACACCAGCATTTGTTTTTGTCAGTGGTTTTAATTTTAACCATTTTAATAGGTATATAGTGGTATATCATTGTTGTTTAATTTACAATTCCATAATAATATGATATTGAGCATATTTTTGTATTCTTAATATCTTGGTATTTTCTTTGGTAAGGCATCTATTTAGGTCTTTTGAACATTTTTTAATCAAGTTTTTTATTGTTGAGATTTAAGAATTCTTTGTATATTTTGCATAACAGTCTTTTATTAGATACATTTCTTACAAATGTTTTCTCCAAGTTTGTGGTTAGACTTTTTATTTTCTTTATATCCTAATGTTTTAATCATGGCACACTAATGACAATAGAATGTTTGTAGTGATGTTTTTGCCTTTTTTTGACAGAGTTTGAGGCGCAGAGAAAGTTATGTTTTATTTTAGTAGCTCAACCTTATTTGAAAAGAAAAATTTATATTCTTTTAATAAGTAAAAACCAAAATTATAGTAATTCTAATTTTCTCTAAAGTGTTTCAGAAAAAAAATAACTAAAATATTAAATAATTTGAAGAATATATCCAAAATAACTGAAAGGATATATATTTCTTTCATGACTAAAAATATTTGTGTGTTTGTGTGCACATATGTAAACACATTTGCATAATCTGCAGAACACTTTGAAATATGGGTTTGCTGTACAAATCACCATCAGTTTTTTAGTAGGAGTTAAAACTTTTGTAATCTACCTTGAAATGTGAGATTATATTCTCAAGTATACCACTTCCCAGGGTTTATTATTTTTGAACTAACATTACATTTCATCTTTCATTCTCTTTACTTTTAAATAAAGTAACTGGGATATAGATGATGAATACAAAAAGAATTATGTTAGAAGTTTTGTGGATCACAATTTCTTTTATATTCCAAGTAGATAACTGATAGAATTAAATTATTAAACTAACTTTTAAGATTCATCTTAATTGGTCATTTTGGCATTGAACCTGCTTTACCTATTTGGAATAAGGTATCTTCTATCCCCAGATGTATTTTGGTAACATACAGGATGATGGCCAATGTTATCAGATACTGATTATTGACACTTTGTGACTTTCAGATGGCTGCTTCATGACCACATAGAGACCTGGCAGAAGCTAGCTTAAGAAAATCCTAAACTTGTAGGTAGAACATTTCTATAGTTTAAAACAACACACAACACAACAACAACAACAACAACAACAACAACAATAATAATAACAAATACTGCATATGTTATTTTCTAATCTGCATTCAAAAGAACATTTCTAGATATGTGGCATAAGATTTAGTTTCAGGCATTGAAAGTATATTGAGTATATAGGCATTTTGCTATGGCCCTAGTGGGGTGTTTGTTTCCAAGTGTGTAAAATTTGCCTTTCACATCCATTTACTTTGGTGTCATGGACCATTGAGGTTAGGTATCTTGCCTCATCTACTCATCAAAGCTTTCAGGCCTATATCAGTAGAACTAGGAATACATTATTTTCTTGGCTCAGTCAGCTGGAAATGCCTCTAGCACCTGAGTGGTCAGTTGTGTCAAATACGGCTGCTCTTTAATTCCTGCATGAGGTGTCCATAAAGTCATTGAAGCTTTTGTTTTTTTTTTTTTTTTTCACTTGTGAGGTCGCAACTCTACTTTTATCTTTGCTGCATGTATTTCGAAATTATTGCTTCCAAATGTTGCTCTTGATATGCCATCATTCATTAAAATAGAAATACCCTGATTATGATTATATTTAGGGATGACCTAAAAAACGCATTCAGTACTGTTTTTACCATGGTTAAACCAGTTATATTTATAAAGTAAATGAAAATGCTAAGAGGCCAGGAAACACATGTTATTTGAACAAAGTAGAAAACGTTCTTTTTTTTTTTTTTTGAAATATTGAAATATGAACCTTTCTTGCCTTATTCATGGTCCAGATATTGAGTTGTATATGGTTCGGTTAAGATAAAATGTATGCTTATTGTTCTTTTATATATCAGTTAATAAAAAATTAAACCCATTAGAACTATAGCATTTAGCCAAGAGAGAATGATATTTTTTTAATGTCACACTCAAAACCACATTTCTTTTAATCGACATCTGTTCTGTGTTAAGCTGCCTATAAAATCTGGTGCCCTGTTGACAGTGGAAGATGAAAACAAACAAACAGGAAAACTACAAAAGGCATAGTATTAACATCAAAGTAGAATAACCCTTCTCTCTTTCTTTGGCATTTGAAAAACGTCTTTATTTTGACCCTAAACAATTGGATTTTCTCCTCACCAATCTTGATTTTGGAGCTCTGGATTAAGAAGACTTGCATGTGAACTGAAACATGAGAGTAAAGGGAACTAGGAATGAACAAGAAATTGTTTGAACATATTAAATCATTTGCAATTGTAAAACCTCCTTTATTGTCTGAGACAGTGGGAAAACAGCACTACATTTTTTTTGTAAATTAAACTCATGCTCTTTAGCTGTGATGACAGGTACTGTTCCATACAGAAGGCAAATTTTCCTAACTATAGTCTTATAACCCTACATGGTTTAAAGGTTTAGGATTATGAAGAATAAATGAGATATCTCTTGGATATTTTGGACACTCTAGTTGAGAAACATGATTTTTTAAAAATTGAGAATGGTGATCTAGATATGTCTTAATCTTTATAACTAGCTCTATGTCTATATTAAAAATAAAATAAAATTACTGAGCGGGATGTCTCACTTTAGAGTGTTGCTGATTGTAAATATTTCTGCTCTGCAAGGATTGTGCCTATAACAAACAAACAAACAAACAAAAATGTACTAATTAATGCCTTACATGGAGTACAGTTTGCCATATATTTAATTATTAACTTAACAGTATATACTGTTACCCAGTGGTATGATATGTGCTGGGGCTATGGGGGAAAAAAATTACAGTCTCCGATCTCATAGAGCTTGTGGGAGAAACCAAACTAACCACTATCACTAAGGACAATAACAACAAAAGAATTGCCATACAAGCTATGAGAAGTAGAGAAGATCCTTCTGCCCAAGCATGACATTTCTCAGAAGGTGGTACATTCTTCTCTCAACATATGATCAATGGATTCATCTATAATGTAAGGCAGAATAAATTAGCCACTAAATAAAATAAAAACATAGTAAACATTTTTTCTTTAAAAAATAAATATTTAAAAAATGCTTTATTTTATTTATTGATAACTTTGCACTTCACTATCCACCGATAGGCTTTTATCCAACTGTAATATATTGTTCTTCTTAGGATCATTACATTCTAAGACAGTTCTTTCTCCCTTTTTAACTTCTTCAAAGTCTCTTTTGTAAAGACTTCTCTAGATCATCAATTGGAGGGTTGTTCAAAGAAATTCAAGAAGACTTCCTGGAGGTAAGCCGCGGGTATCTATTAAACATATGGGCAGGAGCATAGATTTTTAGAGGGCCACTTCCAAGAAGTTTTCTACTTTCATTCATTTCTCTTTCTTTCTTTTGCTGAAATAAAATGTGTTCTTCTTACCCATCTACATGTCTCTGGATTTCCTATTACAAGCATGGATTTAAGAGAGAGCTATGGAAGAGGAAGAATTTTGAGGCTAGCAGCTGTGGCCAAGAAGACCAGAGGAGGATGGGAAAACTTGTGTTTTGTAAAGAAAGAAGGTGGCAGAGCAGGCCAAAGGCATTATGTGTTCTTTTATTCATGATTTTTTTGGATTTCATCCTTGGTTTGAGACACCAATGGACCAATCATATAATTGAATTAATTTACTCTTATTGATTGGTGTTCTTCAGCTTAGTGCCAGTATGTGGTCAGTTTTGGTGCTATGGGAATAGTGACTGAGAAGGAGAAAAGAGAGGTATTTCATAGACCCTTAACTGTCACTGGTAGGAATTTATAAAAGTAACCTTATTCAGAGCAGTAGCTATAACTGAACTAACTGCACTAATCCTTTCGGATTTTTGAGCTACTCTTTAAAATCACTGACCTTGAAGTTTATTGAGTTCAGAGGTGCATTATAGTCACGTTTCAGCAGCTACTTTTGCATTGTTCAGAGAGGGTGAATCTGAGGAACAACTCAGCCATACAAAAGGGTGTTTTTTTGTCAGGTGTGTATTTTCAAATTTTGAAGTAAAGCTTCAACTTTAAAAACAAAAGAAGTTATTTTCCTCTAGTATTTTCTTTTTAATTATAAAAAAAAAGGGATTTAGTCCTGCTAAAACTATTATAAACCTATTGAATCAGATAAAGTGTAGATAAAAATAGATATATAGACAGTACGTACTCTAAATGTGAAAGACATCTAATTTATGTTAATATGTATATGTATGTGTGTGTGTGTGTGAGTGTGTGTGTGTGTGTGTGTGTGTGTGTGTGTGTATCCCAGAGAACTTTTCAACTATTCTGAAAATTATTTGGGTTTAAGAGTACTTAAAAATCATCATGAATAACAAAAATTCCCTGGTGAAAAAGAAACCATAAAACCACTATTTCTCCCTCATAAAACCAATTTAATCTTTAAAACAATCTATTTCTTTTCACTTATTTCTCTCTCCTACCTGTCTGAATTCCTATTGTCACTTCTTTCTCTTTCCATTTTTTTCTACTATTTTTTTTTGTATTCTCAATAATTATACAATAACTATTAGGCAGTTATGAAATACATAAAGTCCAATTCTAATTTCACAACCATATTAAGAAGATATAAACAGTAGTAATTTCATAGGTGAATATTGTAAAGTAAAATGCTAAATCGATGCATTACATGTGTAGTGAGACAGACTGTAAATTAGATTCTAGGAATTGTTATCCTCTCTCTCTCTCTCTCTCTCTCTCTCTCTCTCTTTCCTCTCTCTCTCTATATATAATATGTTGATAACTCTATGCAAAATTATAGTATTCAATGAGTAAGACTATCCAAGAGTTTTTCTCACTTAATAGTATTAGAATAAGCCCCTTTCTAGGGTAATCCATTTTCCTTCACATTATTTAAAAATAAAACAAATACATTTTAAAATTATGCCATCAAGGCAGGATTCAGCTGACTGCTAGACATTTAGAGGAGATTTCTGTGATCCACCCTGTCATTGCCATTCCTGCCTTCTCTCCGTAGTACAGGAAAACACTGTTATTTACCCTGGGACACAGGTGACTGAACTTATAAAAATCACTACAAGACAAGATGTATTGAGGCCTGGCATGGAATGACAAATTCTGGTGAGGTTCACTAAGAAGAGACATATTGATTCTTAAATGATTAATAAGGAGAATATAATTGTATTTCATTAAGATGGATGGGATTTCATTTAGTCTGTCTTCTCCCTTTCCACTTCAGATGTGAGAGGAAATCAAGTCATCATCAATGGCAACTTGTGTTAGCCTGCCATGGCAACAAGCTCACTGATTGAGTAAAAGAACTTTCAGATGCACTAGCTGGCCTTTTAATGGGTTGCTGAAAGCACGGATAACACGGCCAAGGAGCCAACTGAATTTCCATGGATATATAAAGAAAGAATAAAACTTCATAAGATTTCTCAATGATTTCTAACAAAATTAAGCCCTTTTATAGTTCAAAGATTGAAGTACAAAATGATACCTGATACCTGCTTCATTAATTTTGTTTAAGCTATTAACATGGGTAGAAGGAGGAAGGTTTGCCCTACAGCATAGTCAAGTCTCTGGATTAGCAGAACACTTTGCACTAGGATCTTAGTCTGTTAAATTACAGTTATATAATAACAATAACAGTAACTAAGGTGTTTAGCACATATTTGACTTTTTCTTTTGCATAATTTCAATTATTTTTCAAAATAGCTCTTAGTGCTGGGTACCATTGCTGTCAACATTTTACTGATGAGAATGTTAAGTTTTAGAGTGACTTCCATCTCAGATTCAAGTTTGAACTCATACTCATATGCTGTTTTAAAGTAACTCTTGGTTTTGGGGGGGCAGCAATATAATCTTTGAATGTGTGTACCTTGGAGCCAGATTTTCTGAGACTAAAGCTCACTTCACTACTCAATAGTGAGTTACATAACCAACTATTCTTCCATTTCCTCATCTGTAAATTAGGGCTATTGTGAGCCTTGAAGAAGTTAATATAGTATATGAAGTGCTATGAATGTGCTGTTTCAATGTACAGTACATAGTAAGTATGCAAGATGCATGAACACTTGCCTTGATTTGATTTCTACTCTGTTGTAATGACAGATGCTCAAGAGGACAAGCCCCCTCTGTGACAGTGCATTTTAAGCCTAGCTTCCCCTGTTCCAAAGCAATTTCTGAGGTCAAGCCCGACTTCAGTGTGCTGGGAAAATACATTATTTCCCTTACGTGTGAAATGGTAAGAATATTTGCAGAACAATATTTCAAATGATTTAATTGCTTAGCTGCTGTAGGGCTCATTTTTTTTTTCTTCTGTGAAAGAAAATTTTAAAATAGTAGCTAGCTATCATAGCATGTTGTGATAGATATAGAAGATGAAGCATGTAAATATCTCGGCTCAGGGCCTTAGACATGGTAAGTACTCCACAAATGTTAACTATTACCATGATTATTATTGCTATTATTTTAAAGGCAGCACAATAATGGTAGTAATAGTAAAACAGAATAATCTACCTAATCCAAAACTCTATTTGATAAGAGAATTATTATACAGGGCCTCTATGGTTTCCAATTTTCAAAGAATTAGCATATAATAAAATACACTCTGATAAAACTGAACTGAACGTATTATAATAATTTGATGATGCAGATGACATTTGGAATTTTTCAATTATCGTTGTACTTTACATATTCAAAAGTATAACTTAATGGAGAGAATCAAGAGATAAAACTCTGACTAAGCCAGCTTATAGTAGAAACAGTTTTTTAGTTTATCTGAAAGTATAAGGTAATGATAGACTTTTTTTGAAGAAATAATTGAATGACATAGAAACAGCATTACTATTATTTTAAAGTTATTAGAAAATCATTTTAAATAAGAAGGAAAGAATAAGACGGTATATGGCTTTTTACTAAGAGAGAACTGAGGCTGGGAAGATTAATGATTCTAGTGAGTGTTGAAGCCAAAGTTCTGTACTCTAATCCCTATGATTCAGTGCTTTGAATGTCACTATACCAGAGGTAGAATCTGCTGATCTATGGGAGTGCATGTGATTCTGACTTTGTAGTATTTACAAATAACTCTGGAGACACCAATCCCTCTTACTGAACTCTGGGATGGTGGAGAAATAAGTAACAGAGGAATTGGGTATTCTAAAGCCAGCACCCTGAGACCTAGAAGAAGGTGCCTCTGGGTAGAGATCAGGCTCCTTTAGCATTCACAGTGGCCAGACAGTCCTGCAGGAGTCATAAGGAACTCCTGAGAAACACTGGGCTAGCGACTCTGCACCTGACTTACGCAGAGGCAGAGAACGACACCGAGTATTTATCAGAGAATGAAAGATGTCCGTGTTCGAGCGCCTGGCAAAACGAAGCCAAAAGGAGTTCACAATTAGCTCTTAGTTCCTGTGTTTGAAAGATGAATTCACTCATCAAGTGAGATAAGACTGCTCACAAAGAGAAGTTTGTACCAGCATGGAAATGACTGTGTTCTGGCACTGCATGAGGAGGGAGCTCTCACGTCATTTCCATTTTAGAACTCATTCCAGCAGCAGGATGGGGCTTGTCCCAAACTTTAGGACAGATTTATATTAGGCAACAGAGAGTGCACTTTCTAATAAAAGTAAATACAGCTTAAATGGCACAAGAGTATCCTTAGCTTTAAAATGGTTCCCATAAAGTAACATTTGATTATTTAAATGGAGATGAATCAGAACATGCAGATGAAACTTCCTTGAAAAGCTCATTGGCTTTGGTATTTTTTTAAATTAAATTTTTATTTCCAATATCAAAGAGGGCTCCAGAAACAATTAAAAAAAAGGAAGAGTAACAAAGACATGTATTCAGCTCTGAGTATGGTGGTGTTTCATAATATTTTGAATAAATAACAGATATTGAAAAAAGTAAGCTGGCATGAGTGCTTGTTGTGCAATACATACTGGGGGATGTTGTCCTAGAAAACATGATCAACTTGGAATATAACAGCAAAAAATAAGTGGTTAAAATACAAAATTTTATATATAATATTTTTAAAACACACAAATGATCCTCCTTATTAAAGAAACAGTATTTCCGGAGATTTCCTTATATAGGGACATTTTTTAATGTTATTTTATTCAGATGATATATTGAGATATAATTTAATTTAAAACCAGGTTTTGATGGGTAAAATGGATATATGCTTACTGGAGGATTTCCTAATAAAATAGTAGCTATCAAAGGACATTAAAGAGGAGGCTTATGAAACCACATAGTACTATGCTAGTATCATCAATATTCAAAAAATATTAACTAAATTAAGGAGTACTGTGGATTATCTAATTTTATCCTCACAATAACAACATTGTGTTATTTATTATCTCTATTTTACTTAAATGGAAACCTAGGTTCATGGAGGTAAAGCAATTTGCCCATGTTTGTAAACTTTTCAAGAAATAGACTGTCTAATTCTCATATCATGCTATGACCAATCCACCACATTGTACTCCTTTTTTGGTTTAATTCCCCTGTTTTCATAGAAGCTCTAGTAGTTCCTTCAAAAAAAAGGGCATAAAGGTAAATTATTGAGTTTTATATGCCTGAAAATAACTTTTATTTACCCAACATGTGATGGGTAGTTTACCTGTGCATAGAATTCTAGGTTGGATACCCTCCTCCTTTGGAATTTTGAAAGTATTGTGGTTATTTTCTAGCTTCTATACTGCCAAGGGAATTCTAAGACCATTCTAAATTCTAATCCTTTTGTATGACTTTTTTCTCTGAAAGTTTTTGGTATTACTTTAACCCATTGTTACCACAATTTCGTGAAAATACACCAATCGTTTATTCTTTTTTATTCTTTGTCCTGGGATCTTTGTAGGCTTTTAAAATTTGTGCAGTTCAGTACTGGAAAATTTCATTTAATTATTTTGTTGATGATTTTTTCCTTCCAATTTTTTCTATTCTATATGCTTGGAAACTTCGTTTTGCGGGGTATTAGATTTCCTAAGCTGGTTCTCTAATATTTTTATCTTTTATTCTTCTATTCCATCGATTTTTTTTTTCAATTTTATAGAAGTTCTTTGTCGTACAATCTGCTCATTAATTTTTTCTTTTGATTAATTTTGTATACACATATACAATTTCTCAGGGTTCTTTTCACTGTTGTCTCATTGTTCCTTTTTATGGTATTTTGTTCTTATTTTCTATTGTTATATTTTAAAAAATAATTTTTTTCTGAGGGTATTAACACATTTTGGGGGGGGGGAAGATTTTTTCTGCTTGCAATCTCACTTTCCTCCAATTTTTTCCCTATTTGCTTTAGTCACCAACTTTTAAGTGGTTTTTCTCTATAAACATGTTAAACTTTATTATTATTTTAATGTCTTTAAAAATTAGGATTAAATTGGAAACTATTATCACCTGGGTGAAACTCGTCAACTCTGAGAGCCACTCTGAGTCTTAGATTCCCCAATAAAGTCTCTAGCCTGGATAATATAGGCCTGGCTGGGGCCTATGCTCATGTCCCCTTTTCACTCCATGCTTTCAGCTGCCAACTATCAACTCCACTATCAGCTGTGTCTTAGTCATCCAAACAGAAAAACTACTTCATCCTCTTTAGAAAATAAACCTCCAGTGTTCTACTGGGCTGAAGACAGAGAGGAGTTTGACAAAATTTGTCAAGAGAGTAGTATTTGGGGCTGAAACTGCTTTTAAAGCAACATTTAGTCGTTTTTTTCTTATTTTAGAACAATCTATACTCTGATTTATAGAGATACTTGTAAAAGTACCAAAAATCTCCAAAATATTTGGATATTCTTCATTGTAAATTTTATTAGTTCTTAGCTTTTCTCATTGTTGGCTTAAGATTCAGCTAAGTCAAATTATTCATCATCTGCTTTCTAGCTTCCTCTTTTATTTTTTTTCCCCTTATGTCACTTGGTTTTCTCTTACTCTTCCTGTCCCTAAAAAAATCCTTTACAATAATTTTAGTGGTTTCAAGAAAGCAAAGTTAAATATATATGTCTAATCACCTACCTTTAACTGCAAGCCTGAGAATGTGTCTCCTTTCTCCTTACAGTTAAAAAGAATTATTGAAGACAGAATGTCCTCTTTCTGTATCACAGCTTTGAACATAGAGACTTGTACCTAGTGGATAATTAATAAATGTTGAATGTATTGAGTTAAATTCTATAAATTCTCAGTTAGAATCTTGATATATAATAGTTTAAACTTAGATTCAGCCAATTATAAAATAAAATTAATTAGTTAAATTAAGTAAAATAAAATTCTCAAGATACTACATGTATTGCTCTGATATACATTATTTTGTAAGAAAAAAAACTACCTAATATACTACAAAAGGAAAATCTAATTAGGACAATATATCATTGAGAATTCTGTATCTTCAAATAAATTGTCTCCTTTTAAAATAATCAACTGTATTTATTAAATGAGTAGTTCTCAAGTTTTCATAACAACCTAAATGAAAAAAATGAGTAGCTTTTAACATTTAATATTATGGTGAGATGGTTTATATATTTGTAGAGTTCTCATACAAATTAATACCAGGCATAGTAATTTACACATCAGTTGCCCACTAATCTTTGAGCTTTTTAGATCAGCAAACATATCTTATTCATATTTGTATTTCTATCAACATGTATGTACCCATTTTCTGAGTGAACAAATTGGTACACATATGTAATTAGTCTTCTGATTAGTAGTTCAATACTTTTACATAGTAACTGGATGATCTTTCACAAAGAGCTTAAGATATAGTTAGCTCTGTCACAGCAGTTCCACAGAGAGGAACACCAGTATAGCACATTTAAAGGGGCTGAATACCTTTAAAAATCCCAATTCAAAAATACTGTGGAGTAAGTTATATTAATATTTCTAGAATAAGACTTTCTAAAGTGGGTCTAGGGAACTAAGAAAGTCCACACTGATCAGCTCTTATAGCCTATTGTTGCTATTGAAATAAAAGTAGAACAAACAGCAAACAAATTATTGACATTGTCAATTTTCATTGACCTTGTACTTTCAAGACATTTTTCTAATGTGTATAGAACAGTAAAACTATCTTCACATGTAAACATTTAAAATATACAATACTGTAATGTGAAATAACAAATAATTTTCATCTCCCTGGAGATACTTTCATTATAATTCTGTAAGTGAAAAAGAACAGGTAAAAATTATGGTGTATTCTTGTGGGAAGAGGTTCAACATAGTTTCTCTTTTTCACTTTTTCACTTTGTTTTGATATAGTTTTAAGATGGAACTTATTTACTTTTATATATGTTTGGAAAATATTTTAACCATCAATAAGATGATAATACTTTATCATTAAGACAGAACCAGTTTTCACTGAGAACAGTTAAAATCTTTAAAAACATTTTTACTCTTAAAATATAGGGTTTCTCCTCCTCCCTTATATTTCTTAACAGTGTTAAGAAAGTACAACATACACATTTCAAACGGGATAATTTTTTGATCTTAGAATTCAGAAATAAGCAAAAGTTAGAGACAAAATCCTCTCCTTTGTTATTTATCAGTTGCTGAAGATTTTGTTCTAAGTGTAGTGCTAGAATAACTCTGGAACACTTTCCCCCTTAGGAATCATAGAATCTCCCCTCCTTGTCTTATATCATGACTAGAATTACAAAGGTTTCAATTAACCGCTACTCAGTTTATCAAGTGTTATTGCTATCTTTGAGCTACCACCTCAAAAATGATAGAGAATTATAAACCAAGAACTTCTTTAGGATAGGCTACTTCTTTGTCCATTTGTTTCCTTAGCACTCAGCATAGTACATGACAGAATTAAATACTCAATAATATCTGTTAAACCAACAAATGAGTTTCCGACTTCAGGAGATTTGAAATCTAAGTACGAAGACCAGTAAGAAGTTCTCCAGGAAGTGAAAGGAATCAGAGCTTTGGGTGATATGATGAGAAGGTTTTGCAGAAGACACAAAGCTCAGGGTGATCACTTAACTTAGCAATCCTCAATTTTTTTGGACATTGAAGGCACTTAAAAGAGTTAGATGAGGTTATTTGTCAAATGCCCAAAGCCTACACTTTAAAAAACCAAAATCAAACCACACCTAGCATTTAATATTATCTGCTTAAAGGATATATTTAAAAGGCATCACACTCAGAAATTGCTATATTTACGTAATGAAAAACAAATTAATCAAATATGATTTCATCAATATCATCTCAGACACTGATCAAATCCAGCTTGCTTATAAACTCCTTGAGGGCAGAGATAATACGTACATTTTTCATTATTTTGTTCCAGTACTGTGATTATCATCTGGTGGTCTAGCAATGATCTGAACTTATTATATAAATTAATGAAATAGTATTGTAATGCATAATGTTATATTATGTATCCTAGTAAATTCAGGCTGCTATAGCAGCATACTGTAAATTCGGAGGCTAATATAAAAAAAGAAATTTATTTTTCATGATTCCAGAGACTGGTAAGTCCAAAATTAAGGTGTAGGCAGATTCAGTGTCTGGTAAGAGGCTCCTTTCTAGTTCATAAACCTTGTCTTTTCAGTGTCCTCACATACTACAAGGGGAAAGGAAGCTCTCTGGGGTTCCTTTTATAAGGGCATTGATCCCATTCATGAAGGCTCCACCCTCATGACCTAATCACCTCCTAAAAGCCCTTATCTCCTACCATCATCACATAAGATGTTAGGTTTCAACCTATGCATTTGGGGGAGCAGAAAATATTTAGTCTATAGCACTAGGTGTTTGTGCAACTGTAAAACATTTTTTATGATTAATAATTCTTCCCTTCGAGTCCAAATGACTGAGAAACCACAAAAGTGGCGTGAATAGGGAAATAGGTAGCTTTTAAGAGTCTTATAAACTCAATACAAAATGCCTTACACAGTAAACAGTTACTAAAGCTTAACCTTTTCCTTCTCTCTCTCTCTCTCTCTCTCTCTCTCTGCCTCCCACCGCTCTCTTCTCACTCTTTCTGAATCTGTCTTTCTTTCTCTCTCTTTCTGTCTCATGAGCCATGAACTATTTTCATAGCAAAGAAAGAGAAGAACAATACAACATGACCCTTTGCATGTATGCTATTATTGTATCTTTAAACAAATACTTGGGCTATTTTGTTTTGAATCCTTGGTATCAGAACTCTTACAGTTGGGCCTTGTCCTTAGGTATATTCATCCTTATGAGCAGCAAAGTGTGCATACATTGCATAATAATGAATCGAATACTTCAAACTAGCAAATGCATCCTTAGCTCTAATAGAAAAGGTAAAGAGTATTTAGCATCTTAAGAAGGCCCTAAAGAGCTAGGCACAGTGTGTTTCCAGTACAAGAAAAAGCCTTAGAATCTTGCTATGACCTGGACAAGTCATACCTTTACTTTAAGTAATTTATGATTTGATGGCCATGTTTTAATCACTTATGGAATTGTATAGATACTCTGTGCTCTGTCCATGCGTCAGAGGTGCATAATGAGGAGTAATTATGTTCAAATAAAGTTGCCAAATGGGCAGTGGAAATGGAAGTTTCAATTATTTTTTAACAACCTGTTTACTGATTTTCTGATGTTTAGTATTTTTCGAGTTTATTGGTTCCTCATTGATGGCTTCAGGCAAGAAACTTATAGAAAATTGATGAAAAGGATCAAGGATGCCCTGGTACATGGGCAGTATTTTCTCACTCAGGAATGTGATTACAACCTCTGAGTTTTACAGTTTTTAAACATAGGTGCAGAGCTTCCTGCTTCTTTGAGCAAGGAAAGTACCCAATTTGGTAAACATTGTAGTTCTTATTTGAGTCAGAGATCTGGGCTTGATATAGCCATGAGTCTCACTCAAAAGACATAGAAAATAACAGTGTATCCCACTCAGGCAGTCATTAGTCATGCAAATGTTTTGTCTATCAGCTTAGACAGAAGTGGATTTTATGTTTAAAAAGTGCAAATTATTTTAAATACTCTAATAAAGGGAAAAAGCACATTTTTTGAAAAAGAATAGCAGTTATTTAGTATAGAAGACTATTCTAGAAATAATACTTATGATATTTAAAATGTGTACTTAATTCCCTTCTAAGATATTTATAAGATTTTATATAGCTTCCTATATTTGTATATACTGCCCTGGTAGATTTGCCCAGTTATTTAAAGGTAATATTGTTTTGATTTTATTTATAGCAAAATGAAGGGATTAAATAAGCTTTTTGTATTATATTATAGATTAGAAATATGATCCAAGCTACTTGATTACCGAATAACTGTTTGTGAGCAATAAAACTAATGTTTTATTTTGGCAGCATCGATAAGATTATTTTTCTCTTTGTTAGTAGCGAGATGTGTCAGTAGTCAAATCTCAGTTCTTAAGAAACAGATTATTCTGTTTTTAGACAATATAGTTTTCTTATTTCAGTTTTTCTTTCCCCATCATGTACAACTTTAAGATATTTTGTAATGTCTTAGCACTTCCATTAGATAGTAGAATACATTCAGGCTGCATAGTATGCTAGCAAAGTCTCATTATGCTTATTTCTGATTTCTGGCAGAGGAAGTGTTCTGTACTGCTAGTGAGCTTGGAAATTACCCATATAATCCTGGTCCAGACCTTTTCTCCAACTCTGACTCTTCTATGTTTCTACTGTCAATCAAGAGGAAAACCATGACACAGTTTGTTTCCTAATACTCTATTCCTTGAAAGTAAATGCATCCCTTAATCCTGCTTTGGAGCCTTCTTTCTTCATACACAAGCTTTCTTTTTTAGTCAATAATTTGTTTTATTGGTTACAGTGTGACTACACTATTTCAGGCTTTTCCACAGCTGAGCACAGCTGCTCATGTTGGCTATTGATTCCATATGTTAGCTCAAAATTGTATAATAGTCTCTTCTAATAGTTGCCTTTGGCTTTTCCTCTCTCCACGTGGAAAAGTGCCCTCTGCCCCTGGCCTGGTATGCCAATAACTAGAAATGGATCCTAATTATATCAACCATTCTTCACCAAAAATGCCTAAATAGCTGTCTCATGTTGGCTCACAATGGTTTGGGTTTACATGGCTTCATGCTGCTCTATGGAAAAAAGCTTCAAGAAACCAATGCTAAATTTGTTAGTAGAAAGAAAATGTTTCAGCTGAGGAAGGTTTAGTGACCTGTAACTACAAGGAAATTTTCATATTAAATTAATGTTGAGAATTTAAACTTCTCTTCCATTTTCCCCCATATCCTCTTATTTTCTCCCCTTTTAACCATGGTACTTTATTTATAGCTGTGAACTCTATATTTAAATTATACATTAAGCATAGAATTTACCCCCAATAAGATAACTTAAATAGCATTTAGTGAGCTTCATCTCTGAAAGCCTTATGGAAGCTGGAAGTTGCTTCACAGAGCTGAAAAACAAACAATCCAGAGGTGAGGCTTTGCCTCAGAATCTCTGGACATCTGAGTGATCCAGAAGCTTATAATCTGGATCACAAAGAGCCTTCACGATATGTCCTTCTATTGCTCCAAAAGCTTCTTCTGTCATCATGAGACACAAAACAAAACACCTTCCTCTTGCTCTTTGAACCACAGTTGCTGAAAGAACAAGGCATGCAATCTAACTAGGTTCAGGAGGATCTGTTCATGAGACCTAAAAAACAAAGCTCTAATCTTTCCCAACAGCCTTTCAAAATTTATCTCATTGAACAAAGCGTACACAACTTTCTTAGGCAGATCCCTGAGCCAAAATCAACCAGCTGAAAGGAGTGGAGCATAAATTGAATACAGTTTTGCAAGCAAACTTCGGAACCTGGCAGATTTCCAAGAGTTTAGAAAGGTTTAAGCAACAAAGCTCCATGTCTTGGAACTACTTTCAACTTTTTTTTTTAATTTCTCTCTCCAATTTTTGAATTCGAGTCCCGTGGATTTTTCCTTTGCTATAGTCACTGCTACCTCTCATATATAGGTCTGTTTCATCTCATATCAAAATTACTGAAAAATGTTCTACACATTCTTTATTTCTAGTCTCTTTCCTCTTTAGTTACTCTTAGTGGTAATTAGTCAGATTAGTCTTTCCAAGATATCCCATTGATTAAGCCACTGTTTGGCAAAACAAACAAATAAACAAACAAACAAATGAAAAAACAAAGTGAAACTTCAAACTTTTCCATTAGTAGCCACAGAAACTAGACTAGTATTGTGTGTGTGTGTGTGTGTGTGTGTGTGTGTGTGAGAGAGAGAGAGAGAGAGAGAGAGAGAGAGAGAGAGAGAGAGAGAGAGAGAGAGAGAACGAGTGAGTTGATGGACATGGGGGGGATTTTAAATAAATTGTCCCAAAGAGCTTGCATTAAGTGTAAGGTTCTTTAAGTCTCATGTTTCATCTCGATCATGCTATATACAATAACATTTAAAACCTCAAATATTTGGGTAAAATTGATGCTCTTCAAAATAGTTCCTTGTTTATCTTGTGGCTGCACAGACTGCTTCCTCACTCCTCTTTTTCTCTGCACAAAATCCAGACTTAGTTTTGAAAGTGAAACTGTCTTATTTGGTGGTCAAAGGACTAAACAAGTTAATTAAGGGGATCTTTGGTCCATTCAATCATTACATGACTATTCTATATGGACCTTCCCTCCTGTCTTTGCTCATTTTATTTTTTCTACTCCAAATGTTTACTGCTACCATCCATTTAAAAGTAAATATTATCTTAATACCAACTAGGATATTTTGTCATTTGATATTCATTTTCTTAAGAATATTTGACCAAACATAAAGTGTTGACTGAATACTTTTAAGTGGACCAGAGTAAACAAGTTCCTGAGGCATTTACAGATTCGCAGCCACATGAATAAGCCCAAATTCTCAAAGATTAACAGATATTCAATAATGAAAATATACATCATTCCACATTTTAATTTTCATGAATAATTTCTTGCACTGTTCCTCCCTCAATGCTGGCACAGCTCTTTTGTAAACATTTAGCACTCATATTTTTTTTTGTCTACCTCATTGAGCACAAAGTGCTCAACCAGCTCAATGCTTTTCATGGGATAGGTGCTTAATATAGACATGAAATCTATCGCATGAAGAATAGCTATAGGGTAATGATGCATTTTAAAAGTTGTAGAATGTTTCAAAATTTAAATATGCCCAAGAATGTTTGGAGCGTTGTGAAATAAGAGATTCTATCCATAAGGAAACTCTATAGTTCCATGAAAAGGAGGGCTATTGTTGATGGGTATGCATGACAGATGTGTCAGGCTTCTTACGGCAGAAACACATCAAAGGGCTTATATGAGATATTTAGGAAAATAAACCACTGGGATACACATTCCTAAATATGTGCTCAGTAAAAAAAAAATACTAATCTTGCCCTCTCTGATGCATTATCTTCACTTCCAATATACATATATATATATATATATATATATATATATATATATATGTATATATGTATATGTATATATGTATATATGTATGTATATATATATATATTATTTTTGTGTTTTTTTTACAAGTTTTTCCATAAGTAACATAATTAAGGATTCTGCTTTTTCAATTTCAGAGAAATTTGAATTAAGCTTTTATGAGACCATGTGGGTACAGTTTGCATCTACTAAAGAAGGAAATTGAACATTAAGCATTAACACCTTGCTCTTGCTCTACCACACCTTCCAAGGGCTCACATGTAGAGAATACTTGTGATGGAGTGCCAACTTTTTGTGCCGCCTTGCATAGCCAGCTTACATTTAGGGCTCCTATTAACTTGAAAGAGAGTTCCAGGTGCATTCAAGTTCTGCTGAAGAAATGGAAATTTGGAAGCTTTATTATTAGCTTAGGCCATTTTCAACCCACATGAGTAAAAGATGGAGAAAAGTTATTAGAATTTATTTTTTTTATTTTTATAACTACTACCTTTAGGACTGATATAAAATCGAACATAGATATAGGTGCTCAGATGAATATGTAGGGACTATTTCTTTTTGTGTGACAAAATAATATGGATCTTCTATGTTTTTATGAACACAGACTTCAACATGATTTTTTAAAATAAAACTTAATATATATGTAAAACTTAAGCTATTTGGCTCCCAGGTAACAGAGATACTTTGGCCTTAACTAGTAGAAATCTATTCTAACAAGTAAAAATGGAGAGTTTATTGGAACTTTAAAAGACTAGTTCACAGAATCCAAAGGTAGGAGGTGAAATCAGAAGAAAGTCACAGCAACAATACAACTGCTGATATCTCTGCTTTCTAAGTGTATATTGAGTTCCTTTTTTCCCTTCCATTGAGAAGTTGTTTTTCCAACTATATCTACATATACACAGCATTAGGGCAGCTGACATGGTGTCAAGTTTACTAGGTCTCTTAGTTCAAGGGAGCAAAAAACCACTTACTATTTCTTTGAGTGTAATCCAAATTTATGCTCTAAGAGATATAACTTGATTGATTTATTTCAATGTTCAAGTCAAATATCCAACCATTGTCAAAAATGGGAGGAGCATGACCATGTGGTACAAATATGGCTGCAGGGGATTTTTATCTTTCTTCCTTTCTTTTTTCTTTTAAATATTGCAGTTGCCTATTCCACAAGGCAACCAGTGATTCAAGAAATTTATACTCTGCCTATCAGGAATGCTGCAGACAAGAGCTGAATTCCACTAAAGTCCACCGACATACTAAGAAGTGTTCTGGCTCACCTCCCAAGGCCTTTCTTTTCTTTTCTCTTTTATATCTTCTAGTACCTCTCTGGGCTGGTGTCCACATTTGTAGCCTGTTATTCTCATTTCTTTTCTTGACTCCTCTCCTTCTTGTCTCTCCCTTGTCCTTGTCAAGGAAAATAATGTTGAACTAGAGCAGGGTTTCTCAAACCTATGTCAGATCACCTAGAGGGGTGATTAAAATGCAAATCACTAAGCTCCAACCCCAGTTTCTGATTCAGGAGGTCTAGGGTAAGACTTGAGAATGTGCATGTCTAACAAATTCCCAGGTGGTGCTTATGCTGTTAGACTTGTTATGACCACACTTTGAAAACTGTTGGACCAGAGAGTGAAAAGAGTTTACGACAATTCAATGCTCTCATTAAACCATCAAAGATTGTCCTTATTTCAGCCCTATTTCTCAGTTCATCATCATCAACAAGTATTGATTGAGAAACTACTATATTAAAGTGAGTAAATCTATCAGCAGGATTAAGACATGTTTCCAGTCCTCAGCAATCTAGCTAAAGAAATAGAACATAGCTATCTTTATGTTATAGCTGAGCTACTCCTTTCATTGTCTTAGGCATCATACTTCTGTTAAATCACTTCTCTTTTTTCAGCTGTAAGCAAGAATGATAACCACATATCTACTTTGCAGTATTGTTGTGAGGTGTCAAATAGGCAGTACATAAGTAAATTTAAAAGCGCTAATAAATATCAGAAATTATGGCTTGTTTTCAATATACTTAAAGCATCTGATTCTTAGTATCCAGGCTTCATGAATCTTCAGTCTCATGGACAGCTCTTAATTCACCTTCTTCCCTCCCTGGATATTCTACTTTAGGGGAATTTCTGACAATCCATTAGCATTTTCCAGAGTTGTAGCATCCCTGGACTCTTACTATATTCATCTTTCTACCCACTTCTCTTGTCCTCTGTAATCTTGGTCTCCTTAAGTTCCCAGAATTTTCTGCTATATGCCTATTTCATATCTTGTCTGAATTACTGCTTTGGTTTTTCTTCTTTGAGCCTTCTCTACACAGTAGCTAGAACAATCTTTTTTCTGACATAAGTGAGGCTGTATTACTCCCCTGCTCAAAGCTTTTAATACCTTTCCATTGCTGTTAGTTCTCCAAGAGCTTGTGTAATTTGGATCTTACCATGTTCCTCTGAATTCATCCAATACCACCCTTTTCATTGCTAATTTTGATCCACATAAACTTTCCTTCTGTTGCAAAAACACAGCAAGTCCTTTTCTTATTCGGCACTTTCCCATAGCTAATTCTTTCTCTGCCTTTTGGGACTTAGTTCACTCTACTTCCTCTTACATTTCTTCTATCACATCACCATGTTCATTTTTTTTCTAGTCTCATATAATGTTTTTATTTGTTTTCTCCATTTACTCACTTATTTTCTAGCTCCTTTTCTAGACTATGAGCACCCTTGAATGCAGCTATCCATTTACTGAGTTCTTTCCTTGCCCATGTAAGTCATTCAGTGCAGAATGATGAAAGGATGTGTATAAAATGAATGAAAGATGAGTATTCCTTTCAAGAAGTGACTGGATAGCCATATAGAGAATCTTTTTGCTTCTATTTTTTTCCTTCTTTATAAAAATCAGCCCAGTATAGCCAGATTTGACATTTTGTATAAATTTATTTATCATTTAATACTAATAGGTTAGTTTTACAACACTTGTCATGTAACTTTTTTTCAATTACAGTTGGCATACAATACTATATTAGTTTCAGATGTACAACATAGTGATTGAATATTTATATAACTTACAAAATGATCACCTTGATGATTCTAGTACCCATCTGATGTCATACATAGTTATTACAATATTATTGACTATATTCCTTATGCTATACTTTACATCCTCATGAGTATTTTGTAACTACTAGTTTGTACTTATTAAACTCTTTCCCTTTTTCATTCATCCTCACAATCACCTCTCATCTGACAACCATTAAAATGTTCTCTGTATCTATGAGTCTGTTTCTGTTTTATTTGTTTTGTTCTTTAGATTTCACATGTAAGTGAAATCATATGGCATTTGTCATTCTCTATCTGACTTACTCTACACAGCATAATACCCTCTAGGTCCATTCATGTTGTTGTAGATGACAGAATTTCATTCTTTTTTATGGCTGAGTAATATTTCATTGTATTTATGTACCACCTCTTCTTTATCCATTCATCCATTGATGGGCACAGAGGGTTATCTTCATATCTTAGCCTTTGTAAATAATGCTGCAATGAGCATATGAATTCACATGCCCCTTCTAGGTAGAGTTTTGGATTTCTTCAGATGAATAATCAAAGCTGTGATTATTGGGTCATTCTCTGCTTCTTGTTATAACTTTTGTTTTAAAATCTATTTTGTCTGGTATAAGTATTGCTATCTCAGCCTTTTTGTTTGTTTCCATTCACTTGAAATATTCTTTTCCATCTTTTTACTTTCAGTCTGTGTGTATCTTTTATTCAGAACTGGGTCTTTTGTAGGCAGCATATATAAGAGTCCTACTTTCTTATCCATTCAGCCACCTTATCTTTTGATTGGAACATTTAATTCACTTACATTTGAAGTTATCATTGATAGATATGTGGTTATTGCCATTTTATTATTCATAATTTTTATCTTTTTCTTCTTCTTAAAGAAGTCCCTCTAACATTTTTTATAATACCGGTTTGGCAGTGATGAACTCATTTAGCTTTTTCTTGTCTGGAAAGCTCTTTATTTGTCCTTCAATTCTAATAGCTTTGCTAGGTATAGTAATCTTGGTTGAAGGTCTTTGTTTTTCATCATTTTGAATATTTCCTACCAATCTCTTCCAGCCTGCAAAGTTTCTGTTTGGAAATCAGCTGACAGTCTTATAGAAGCTACCTTGTAGGTAAGTAACTGTTTTTCTCTTGCTGCTTTTAAGATTCTTTCTTTGTCTTTAACCTTTGGCATTTGAAATATGAAGTGTCTTGGCATGGGCCTCTGGGTTCATCTTGTTTAGGACTCTCTGCGCTTTCTGGGCTTGTATATCTGTTTCTTTCACCAAATTAGGGAAGTTTGCTGTCATTACTTCTTCAAACATGTTTTCAGTTCCTTACTCTTTCTCTTCTCCTTCTGGTATTCCTATGATACAAATGATGGTACACCTGATGTTGTACCAGAGGTCCCTTAAACTCTCCTTATTTTTTGGATTATTTTTCTTGTTGCTGTTCTGATTCTGTATTTTCTGCTACTTTATCTTCTAAGGTAGCTGATTTGCTTTTCTACTTCATATAATCTTCTGTTGATTCTCTCTAATGTATTCTTCATTTTGATTATTTTATTTATCATTTCAGATTCACTCTTTCTTGTTTTCTATTTCCACTTTTATGTTTTCTATTTCTTTGTTAAATTTTTTACTGAGTTCATCTGCTCTTCCTCTAAGTTCACTGAACATCCTTATAATCAGTGTTTTGAAGTATGAATTTGGTACATTGCTTGTCTCCATTTATTTTATTTTATTTTATTTTTTTTGAGCTTTGTTCTGTTCTTTCATTTGAGACATGATTCTTTGTCTCCCCATTTTTACTGCCTCCTTGTGTTTATTTCTATGTATTATGTAGGGCTGCTACATCTCTCAGTCTTAGTAGAGGGGACTTATATAATAGGTGTCTTTATGGGGTCCAGTGGTGTAGTCTTCTTAATCACCTGAGCTGGGTGCCCAAGGTGTGTCCCTTGTATGGGTTCTATATGCCCTCCTGTTGTAGTTGAGCCTAAGTTGTTGTTTGTTTGCCAATGAGAGGGATTGACCCTAGGATTGATTAGTTATGAGGACTGGGCAATGACTATAATGGAAGAGCTGTTGTGCAGGGGCTGACCTACAGAGCAGGATTTGCTTTAACAGGGCTCTGGTGCCTGCTCAGTCTGCTTTTGAGTATATCGTCCTCAGATGTAGCCTCAGTTCAAAACTATTCACCAGGTGTGTACTGGCCCAGGGCCTCCCATTGCAGGCCAAATTCAGCCTGAGCCTGTGCCCTGCCTGGGGCCACCTGGCATGAGCCACTAAGCAATACACAGATGGCCACCATCCAAGCTGGGCTTGAAGGTGCCACAAGAGACCAAGCCACAAACCAAGGCCAGCCGCCACTTGTGCTGGGCTTAGTGCTGCTTAGCAAGAAGTACAGGACACACTGAGGCCAGATGCTGCTTTTTTTTTGGTTTTGTAAGCTTTTGAGAGATTTTAGGAAAGTCTGTAGCATGAGGCCACACAAGGCTACCAGAAGTGGCTTGAGTGGATCCACAAGTGGGATAGGATGGGGTTTCAGGGAATTGCCAGGGCTGAGTGATGAGTGTTAGCCAGGTTGATGGAGACTCAGATATGGCAATAGCCTGAATCTGCACGAAAAGAGGCAGGAGGTCTTATAAAGGAACAATATCTTCTGCTAGTACTTCTGTCTGGGAGAAAGCTGCGCCTCCACCTCTTGCCCTGAAGCCAGCAATTCAGTTTATTATTACATGTCACTGGTGCCTTTTGAGCTGCTGCCCCAGCACTGGAGCTCAAGCAAACAAGTTCATCAGTGAGTAAGTTTGTGTGCAAGCCCTTTAAGAGGAACACCAGGGACTCCAGCACCTCTCATCTCACTCTGTCTCACTCAGTCACAATCTCTGCTCATTTTCATAGCCAGACATTATGGGAACTTCTCTAGAACCCTGGGCTGGGGAGCCTGGTACAGAGCTGGTATCTCTCATTCTTCTGTGGGGTATTCCATAGCTGAGACGTTCCTCCACCCATGAGTGTTATACCAGCCCATTTAACATCTCTGACCCTCCTACCAGTCTTGGGGGTACTTATTCTGTATGTTCTTATAGAATTCTGTTCAGCTAGATTTTAGGTAATTCTCAATGATGGTTATTCTTTAGTTTAATTATAATTTTAATATGGCTGTTAGAAGAGGCAAGCACAGTGTTTATTTACTTTGCCATCTTGACCAGAAATCTTCCAGATTTTCCATTTTTTTAAATAATACTTTTATTTTATTACTTTTTTATAAAAAGCCACCTGAACTAACTCTCCCTCTCTCTCTCTCTCTCTCTCTCTCTCTCTCTCTCTCTCTCTCTCTCTCTCTCTCTCATAGAGAATCAGGTATAAATTCCCACAGGTTTTTGGTGTGTGAGGGTAAGGATTAAAAACTGGCTTTGAGGTTTTTAACTCTTGGACTTTGGGAAAGTTTTATAACCTCTGTAAGCCTAGATTCTTTCTCCACAATGGGAAATTATTCATGAGTTATAGTGAGACTTGAGTAAGGTTGGCATGTGTAAAGTACTTAGCATGTTGCCGTCAAACACAGAAAGAAGGCTAAATGAATATTAGCCACATACATAGCATACATATCTGTTCAAAATTAGGTTTTCTCACCATGAGGTGTCTTGTTATACATCCCTTCTGCTGCATTGGGTCATATTACTCCCTGAATGGAGCAGTAATACCCTTTCTTCTCTGTGTTTTTCTAAACTCTACTCATCCTTAAATACTTAAAATGCTGTCTCCACTCCAAAGCCTACTCAGAGTCCACAGTGATTGCCCCCTAACTGAAATCTTAAAACAATTTTCGCCAATAGGAAGAAAATAAAGAGTTGTAACAGCCACTTAATTTTTACTTTGTGCCAGGTTTAATGCAAGGAGGTACTTCCATTTATATCATCTTATGTTGCCTCAGTAAGTCTTCATAATAATCCTATTTTACAAGAACTATTTTCTCTGGTTTCAAGATTTAAAAATAAAATTGTGTCTCAGAAGATGAAGGAATGAGCTTATAAATGGATCCAGACTATTTCTAATCCAGGTTTCAATGGTAAATATATATATAAAAAATTCATCACCTAAAGTTTCATGATTAAAAACAAAAGAGAGAAAAATAAACAAGTTTAGTAAAGAGCCGAAATACCACAATAAAATGCCTGAAAACAAGGAGCAATCTGCAGTTAGATTAGGTCATTAGACTGTGGTTAAACACATGTGCACACACATATACATGCACACACACACACACACACACACACACACACACACACAGAGCGAGAGTGAGAGCGAGAGAGAGAAAAGAGCATCTTGACTATAGATAAAGCAGATAATATGATAAAAACATGAGGACAAGGGCACAAGAGTACAAAGTTAGATTTCTAAGCCAAAGTCAGGACAATGACATGTCAGACTTAGAAGGGAGCTTGAGAGCTTTGGTGCTTGTTCCAATATGTTGGTGTCATACATTGGAACACAGAATATACAACCAGGAAAACCAAGGATGGAGAAGTTATAAATAAGAAGATCAAAGTAAGGAGAGCAACAAAAGAGAGAAAGCTGATACTTAGAAGAGAAGGAGATGGACAGACATTTGGGGGCCAAGATGGGGTGCAGCAATAAAATAAAGAATGGAACGTTTTGGATGCTGAGCTCAAAATAACTGAAAAATGAAACAAAACAAAACAAGACAGCATTGGGTTTTATCAGTGGATCTCAACCCCATGTGTACGCTAGAATCATCTGGGGAAATCATGCCATTTTCTACACCCAATAGCAGACCAGCAGACTCATTGACTTCATCTGGTTTGGAGTCCAAGTGTTACAGTTTTAATGTTTCTCAGGTGATTCTAATGTAAAGCCTGCAAAAATCTTTGAGCTATGGGAGACACTAGTACAGTAGCTCTCAAAGATTGGTCCTGGGATCAATAACATCATTATCACCTAAGAACTTGTTAGAAATTTCTAACCCCATCCCAGGAATACCAAGTCCAGAAACTCTAAGGTTGTGGCCCAGGTACTGTATGAACAAGGCCTCCAGCTGATTTGAATCATTTGGAAATCTGGGAACTTCTGCATTGGCCAACAGCCATACTGTTTAATTAAGTTGCTATTATACTAATGTATTTTACATTTAATAAAGGTCAGAGCATTTTCCTATCCCCTATTCCAAAGTTTTATGAAATTCTTCATTAAATGTTTTAGATGACATCATCAGAATAGAAACCAATGGTATCCACAATTGAAAGTAACTTTTTTATCTGTAAAATGCCTCCCTGTAAATGTCCATTTCCTAGGATAAGCAGTAGATGTGTGCGACTTTTTCCTTCTCCATTTAATAAGGGGTTTGTAAGGCAACTGCAGTTATTCCTGCATTTGAGATCTTCATATGGTTACTTAAGCCCCATATCCTGTGGTTTCTCAGTGTATATAGTACTTAATTAAACAACTTGTATCTGTTTTCTATCTCTAGAAAACCACCAGGAACCATCAGTTACTCCAAATTGACAGAGTCAGCTGTAATAAGAGAATAAATTTCCCATAGAGAATTTTTATTTTCCAGTTCTTAAGAAAAGTTTTTAAGAAATGTAAACAATATTAGGAAAATTGCAACATAAATCTATGCTTGAAATAAGTCAAGCACATATAAATCTTTTTAGTTTAACATTTCTTGAAAGTGTTGTTTTTAAATATAACAATGAATGACTTTCTCCAAATGGTGTTTCATGAGACAAACACATCACACTGAAAAATTGGTGTAATAGTAATTATATTTTTAAATTTTTACTTAGTTTCTATATTTTCTTAGTTTCTTTAACACACAAACATATACACAATCCCCATAAATGGTTTCCATTGGTGAACTTCCTTTAAGAAAGGTTTATCTCTACATTCTACTCCTTTACCCTCTCCCACCCCATAATACTTGGTTTTATTTTCCCTTAGTGTATGGACAAAATTTTGCTCTTTAATTTGACTTTTCCCTGAGTTACGAGTAGCAATTCTCTTGAATTCTTAATGTACAATATTAAGGGTTTTTTTTTTAGTGTTTCTGATTAGAAAGACTGTCTTTAAGGATTAAAATATACTAAGTAATGTAATGTTCTTATATAAACCACATAACTGTCAATTTTTAAATGAAAAAGCAAGATAAAAGAAAAATATTTCATAGATTGTTAATGCAATATGAGATAAATTTAGTATCTTCATCTATTAGCATAAAAACTGATACAATGAAAATATAAATGTAACCCTGGAAATTGATCCAAATGATATGTTGGGAGAGAGGTTTTAGTGGAAAGTCTAAACCAGAGATGAGTAGACTGGAGGGTTTGTGATGCGTTCAAAGATAGAGTTAGTTTCTTAGACTCTTCTTCCTCTCAGATATCTCCATTCATATTCATTATATTATAGAACTGGACAGGGTGGGCTTTTGGATGAAAGTGGGATGATGTACACAGAAATACAGGGACCATAATGGACACTTGCTGTTCATATAATACATTTTTGTTGAATCTGATTCTGATAAACATGATCCTTGCTTTTGAGAAAGAAAGGGTCAGTAAGTTATCTTTTGGTGACCTCATGACTTACTTTATTCATTTATTCAACAAATCCACATTAAACAGTTTTTAGGTGGCAGGGTCTACGTTAAGTGCTCGGTTGCTACCCTTAATAAAATAGAGGCATGTAAAGTTATAATTGTACTTTAATTCCTCTTAAGGCCATATCAGACCTCTCATTTCTAATAAAGTTTTTCAAATAATCAATCTCTATGAAACATATTGGAACCACATCATAGCAAATGGTGTCCAGGGACAATGCCGATACTCTACTTCATTGTACCACCAATAAAGAAGAGTGGTCACGTAGTCCATTTTAGCCCAGAAAGAATTCTCTCAGCTTCTATATGGCTGTGGATTGAAAAATATGGCCACAACACTATTCCATTCTAGATTGCACCCCCCTTTGTGATGTGTATTTGCTTCTCCTTTTTTCCAGTGGCAGAGTTTTTTGTCTCACCTCTTGAATCTAACCTGGCCTTGTGACTCCTTTGACAGATGAAATGTGGCAGAAGTGACATGGCACAAATTCCAAGGGTAGACTTTAGACTTAGGAAAACCTTAAGGATTTATGTAGCTTTCATCTTTTTAGTCTCTTTTGGGCCACCATGTAAGGAAGCCTGCCTAGCCTATTAGAGAACAAGAAATCATGTGGATAATAACCAAGGTGCCACAACAAAAACCAGCACCACTGCCAGTCATGTGAATAAAGCACCTTGAACTTCCTGATTCTCAAGACCAGCTGATCTCCATGCTACTGTCTATAACTATAAGAGTAAGCCCAGGCAAAATCAGCAGAGGAACTGCCCAGAAAACCCACAAAGTATACTTGCTTTGTAACAATATCTGCTTTGTAATATCAGCTACAGATATTCTCACACTTACCTAAAGTTGTCAATCTGAAATCAATTTCTACTGGCACAAACCCTATATCTTTTGGACCATAACTGGCAATTATAACTGCTTCTATAGCACCACTTTTGGTTAAAAAAAATGGCCAAGAATCAATGCTGTGTATATACATGTGTGTGTATGTGTGTGTGTGCATGTGCATTCACATGTATGCAGGAGTATACATGGGTGAGTAGGTGATTATGCTGTAAATTAGAGAATTAAAGAGACATGGTGGATTTAGAAAGCCCAGATGAGTTTCGAGGAGTGACAATAGTTGTGATTTACCCTTCCTCTCCAGCATTGCTCTAATGTTGAATGTAGCAAATAATATTCATATCAAGTAAAATAAACTCTGTGATGAAGGCATTTAATATTCCAATCTATTTTCATAGTAGCCAAAGATCTACGCCCCATTATTAAAGGGAATAAGAGCAGGATAGGTGAGGAGTTCTAAAACATGTACCATGGCAGCGTTCACTTTCTATAAAAGGTGAAGTCCAATTGCACTCTTCATTTAGCTGTATGAGAATGAGTCACTTGCTTAATGGATAATTTTAACTTGACTCCCAGAAAGTGGATTAAGTAATTGAAGAACTTCAACATGCAACAGAATATTTGCTGTAGCATTTAGAAAAGAAACCAGAGCCTGGTCTGTCAGCAACTTAAGATGGAAAATTCCTGTTAGTCAACCTATCAATAAAGCTTCATTATTAAGCAACAGTCTAATGGCTTGGCTTCAGTGCTGACATGTTGCAGGCATTTGCACTGTTACACCAAGTTTGCAGGCTATCCTGATAGGCCGCATGCTGTTAGTCCACTTTGTTAAATAGGAGTTGATTTTATATTTAGCTGTGCATGGAGAGTGCAGATGAAACAAATCACTTCTATAAGCTCAACAAGATGAATAGTTGCTGTTGAAAGCTAGCAAGGAGCTAGATGCAAGATTAATATGCAGTCCCAAGTTCCACTTCCCACAATTTTTATTGATTGTGTGAAAAAGTACTAAAATTCATGATTTCTTAGGTGAGTTAGATTGAAACTCTTGCATAGCTATAGTAGATGTAATTTCTTTAAAATATATCATTTGTCTACAAATATAACTTTTCATTTGGGACCATGTGCAATGAATTCTACAATGAGAGCAGAACCTTTCTGATGGCACTCCTCACCATAAGTACCCAGTTCCCAGGCTAGCTTCTTTGTGCTCTTTGGTCTTTGCCAAATTGCCTCCTTAGAAGAATTTTCTAAATGTCCCCTACTGCTGTGGTCCAAATACCAGGACTTATTTGGTGTTTGTTTTTCCATTCCCACAAACCACAAAAGATTGAATGTTGATATATCTTAGCATTAAGATCTTTCTACTAACATCTGAATGACATTCCAGCTAATTTGACACAGCATTCCATCTTCTCTCAGGCTTGAGGAAGAGAGAGGGGATATTAAAGCCTGCCCTTAATTATTTTACTTTTATAGTTTGGACCTAGATTTTGGAAGAATGAGAGAGAGAATTGGGTCAGGTTTGGTTCAGGGCATATATTACAGTTTTGTTATTACTAGGTAATTTTAGAAAATATATGGATACATTTCAACTAGTACACGTATTTTTCTATTAAAATCCATTGTTTTAATAAATTCTTGAATTCAATTATAATACTAAAACATTGATTTGGTGGATTTCATGATTAAGCTTTATTTTAGACCCTGTATTCTTTCTCATGAGTTGGCCATATGGCAAAACATAATGAGGATATTGGTGGAATTATTATTCTCCCTTCACCTTTTTTATAATTGTGGTATTTGATTCAGATTGAAGCTTCACTGCATTGACAAAAGCTCAAACCTATTAACATATATTGAGCACCTTGATTCTTCAGATGAATCAAGTTTTGTAATCAATTTGGGATTTAATGCTCTTAAAATGTCTCTTTACGTATAGTATGAAACTTGAAGCTCAAACCACCCCTTTGGCTCAAGGTTCAGCTAATGTAGATTTTTTTCTAGAAGTTTCAACTTTGGCTATGTTACAAATTTTATTCTAACACCTGATTTCCAAAAAATTTTGAGATATAGTGACTGTAACTACTACATTTCCTACATGTTAAGTCACTTAAATTTTACCTTATATAATAGTATTTTAAATCCTCTAATTACATAGCACATTTATGTTTTCTCAGAGGCCTAGATACTAATGTGAATTGCAAAGCAAGTGATAATGTTCAGATAATGAGATAATATGCTTTGAAATAAAAGGAAAAGAGATTTATTCTTTTGAAGTCATTGATGGTGCTTTAGCATCACTTCTCATACTCTTTAGAGGGTGGTTAGTGCTTCCTTGAATGTGAGTCAGAGGAGATATAGATATGAGAAACCATTATCACTCCATAAGGAAAAAGAATTAAAGGGATTACCTACTTAGAGCAGTCTGGCACTGCTGCACAAGAAGCTCTGAACATGGCTGATCTGTACTGGAGTCTCACTTGATCTCTTCAACAGGCAGAGGGTGATTGAATGGTATACTGCATCTCCTCTGAGAACAAACATCTTTCTTGAACCAGGGGCAGTGGGACTTGGAATAGAGACTTTTCAGACAGCATTTCTCATTTCAACCTCTGTTCTCCCCTACTTTCCTGGTCTTCATGTTACAATTTAAAGAAATGTAATTGTAGCACTTTGATTTCTAAAAGTATTAAAGCTGATTTTCTGACTCATGCATATTAAAAATCAAAATATTTACTTTATTTGATTAGGTTACTGGTCCCATGGTTTGTTATCCCTGAATATTATTATTTGAAAAATAATAATGAACTACATTCTTGTAATAACCTTTAATACTGAATGTGCGAATATATTACAATACCTTCTCTTAAATTGGACCTCACATGAACACATAATTGTAGTTCAGCTGGATGTCACTCAAAAACACTGCCTCCTCTCTATTCTCTACATTGAATCACACGTTAAAATTAAATTATATTTTGGGAAAATTCCCCTTTATCCACCTAGATATTTGAAAATCATTGGGCAGTGTACTGATCATCTAAAAGGTTGCTTCTTTCCCACATTGTCTCCAGTGTGCATTACTGCAGAGTTCTAAATGACTTGTTTAAATGGGCCACTATTAATGTGGCTGAAAGACAAATCATGTTAGTTTAGGTGTGCTGCAGAGACAAAACTCAAATATAAAATTCTCATGGTAAATCTGTCCTAGGAGAACTCTAATTTTCCCACAATGCATTTATACATAAATATCACATTGAATGCACTCCATGAGCTGTATCACACTACTGTTGTTATTAAAATATGTTACTTTGTTATTCCACTAAGTTAAGACTACTGCTTTTAGTTGCTTTTGTATTTATATGCTTATATTTATGTTATGGTACAATAGGCAAAACATTTGAGACATTTTATATATATATTCTATATAACTGAGTTATATAGGATATACTGGATTAATCCAGGATCTATTATGACACTAAAAATATAGGCAAATATAAAATATTCAGTGAAAAGTCTTTTGCTATATAAATTCTATGCTATATCCTATTAAAAGGGAATCTACTACAAATGTAATTGTTTTATCTTCCTCTCCTTCTCATGGTGCTTCTTTCTGCAACATTTGGTATTATGGGAACCATCACAGAAAATGAAGAATAAATGTGACCACTTGTAAACACAATGATGTTGACTTATAATTTTCATGAGAGTAGTTGTTGGACGAATCTGTCCTACTGTGTCTGACTCTGGGTTGGAGGACTGTGGTACTATAATATTGGTTTGAACCCCATTTAAAAAAATTAGAATTGCCTAATCTCTCTCTCTCTCTCTCTCTCTCTCTCTCTCTCTCTCTTACGCACGCACACACACACACACACACACACACACACACACACACGCCAATGGTGAAAGAGATCAAGCTTGAGTCCTTTGCTACATAAAATTTAGCAGCCGTTAAACAAATGATTGCTTTATTTTAGAAGCTTGTTCTAATTAAACATTAGTCACACACCCTCCCTTGACTTCTACTTCCTGTGTTAAAAATCATCATCCTAAAAAGCTTACTTTATAAATTCTACAATTGTAAAAAATTCCCAGAAGAATGCAATGTTTTATTGTGTTGTTTTATTTTGAAAAGGAAAAGATATATATACATATCTGTGTGGCTGTGTGTATATATGAATAAATTTATATGTGTGAAGATACATAATTGTTTTTCACAAAATTTTTGCAGTTGTATTCCAAAAAGCACAAGAGAGATGAGAGAATATGGGTGATGCTGGGAAAGAGAGGCTGGAGAAAGGAAAACAATAGGTACAAATTTCCACCAGTTTCCTCAGGCATCCATAGCAGCTGCTTAATGATACATGTATCATTATATCCTGGAGTAGTTGGAGGGCAGAAACAGACTTGATTACACTACAGACAATTGTTTCACAATAATTCTGGGCCATTTTTCATTAGCTGTCTCCCCTTACAGCAAAACACGGGGTAATTTTTTTAAGCAACAAAACAAAACAAAACAAAACACCCTTATACCATAAGAAGGCTGTCCAGCAGTTAAAGATTTTTAATAATTCATCATGCAAAACATTTTAAGCTAAATGCTAAATTTCTCAAGTATGACAACAAAGATGAGTGAAAAAAAAACAGAGCCTAACTTGATTTTATAAAAACAATAAGGCAGATAAAAGAAATTGCATTTTCACTTTTCATGATTGCAGTATACTTTGTTTTACTACCTCGCTTTGTCTGACAGTCTTTGTCACTAGGTGGAATAGAAAGGGTTTTTTTTTTGAGAAAATTGATTAAGAAGCTGATTTCTTTTTTAAAGATGCATGAAAAATTATCTCCTGGTTGTAATTTAAGTATTTTCATGTATCATCTGACTGGCATCATGCCAAAGCCTCCTTTTAAATTTTCTTCTTAAGGAAGATGAAGAATTTTAGTCAATATGCATGTCTTTCAAAGAATAATGGCAGGTACATTAGGACTTCATTTTTACGTGAGATGATAATGACAATAACAAGTAATAGTTGTAAGGAGGTATGTCTCATTTAGCAACTATACTATTAAAGTACTTGATATGTATTAGCTTATCTAATTATCACAACCACCCTATGAAGAAGGCAACACTATTATTCCCATATAACAGACTCTAGTCAGGGGCCCTTGACCCACCTTAGATAGTCTGGTGAGGCCATTGGAGCTCATCTCAGAATCATATGTTACATGTACAGAATAAAATACATAGGATGACAAAGAAAATCAATTATATTGAAATAGTTAAATATTTACAAATTATCATATAGTTATACATAACTTCATTAATGCATTCAATAGGAATATCTATGAGGGAACTCTAATAACAAAAATTCAAAGCAGTGACGAATATGAGCAATATTTTAAGATTACTTCAGCAACTCTAATGTAATAGACCTGTGATTTCTACTGATGACATAGTCACTGTATTGCTGACACTAATGTGATTTGTTGTCTACCCTCATAATCAATGGTAATTCTGACTTTTAGTTAAACAGTAGTGAAAATAACGATGTACTTCTTTTTCCATGAAAGTTAATAGACCCCAAAGTATGAACTGTAGATAGTCTCATTTCATGCTCCACTCAAAGAGAAAGTAAATTAAACACCAGATTCATTGAAAAGTCATGGTAAAAAGTGTCAAGTAAACAAGTTCAGAGAATTTGGGGCCTAATTTTTATAAAATATAGCAACCAGTGAAAGCAGTTTTATGATGGAAGCTTTCAAGTTTTAACACAAAACGTGATTTTATTTCTGTACATTTTCATATCCTTCAGGATTTGGAATTTTTTTATATGACAGTGAAAGAACAGGAAAGGTATAAATGCTCAAGGTCATTGGGCCAATGTTGACTGAAAAGATTTTTATTTGGAATTTGGCTGCCTTTTACTTAAGAGTTTCTAACTCATATTGCTCTCTCCAAGCTGACTGATGCCCTAGTCAGTGCCCTTAGATTCTACATGCCAATTCTTACCCCTGGAGTTTCCTTCATGTCGTCTATTCACCTTTTATATTGGTCTCATCTGTTCCTCAAAGCCTTTCTTGACAATTTTATTTTTTTTTCATCCTTTGCATTCCTTACATTATTCCTACTATTTGGAGCACGTGTCTTTACTTGATGATGTTGTCTTCTGTTTTTTTGTTTTTTTGTTTTTTCTTTTTGCCCGAAAACAGTCTTTTTGAAGGTCTTAATCAATTACATTATATATTTCTTATGCATATTTAACACAGAAGGCATATGGAGATTTCTTACTAAATTTTGTCTTGCAATCTTAATTCACAGAATTTGTGTGTGTGTGTGTGTGTGTGTGTGTGCATGCACGATTACTTGTGCATGCATTTTTATGTGTGTGATGTACAGTTAACCATTTTTTAATTTGTGCTTTAGTCTGGAAGCATAATATTAATCTGACCCCCAAATATTTAATTAAAGGTGAAATTTTGTTTCTCTACTCAAACTTTTAACAATATACTTTTCTGTTTTCTTCTTTTCTATTTTGTGAAATATTGTAGAACATTTCATCCCAAATCCACATCTTGATAGCATGTAGCCTTGAACTTCTCTGAAGAATCATGTTAAAGACCTGAAGTGATGCAGCCACAAGAATAGCTTGACTAATCTATGCCCCCACTGTAGTCATGGTAATGGGTTCTCACACAATCTTCCAGAACAAGATGATTCTCTTGAACTGGTAGACTGATTCTCTCTGAGAATCAATATCAGTCACTGGGGTTCATGTGACTAGATGTCCAAATGAGAAAAACTTGAAGTATTAAAAAATATTTGACTATTTCAGGTTGAAATTGTGCATGGTACAGTGTTGGCATTCAATAGCTATCTGTGGAAAAAACAAATGAATAAGTACAAATCTTTTTTTTGACAGATGTTATTTCATTTTGACATTATTTTTTTTCCAGGAAAAAACTAACTATTGAAGGTATCAGAATTTAAATTGAAAACATTTGTAGGGGATGGGTGTGGAAATATGTTTCTTGGTTATAATCATGGTGGAACTTTTGTTTTGGATAGTGTTCTCAATGAAAATCTTACATAATGTTTGATTCAGCTAAGAAAGCAATTTGTAGGAAGATAATTCTGTAAACCTGGGGTATTTTGGATGTTCATAAAAGAATCCACAGACCACTCTCCATACAAAACCTTTTATTCCTGTCCTTAGGGAACCAGTCCTTGGATGTCGATTTTCCCCACAGCAATGTTATTTTTTTAACTTTTTTTTTCATGGATATTATCTCTCCTAATTTATCTAGGTCATTTTTACATCCCTCACGAAAATTTTGTGATTTTTTTTCGTAAGAGTCTTGTACTTTTTGTAAGAATTAGTTTTAATTGTAGATGTTGTTATTGTAAATAAACATGTAAATTTTAATTTTTTGTGTTTTTTTTTTTGAAATTTTGAATTCAAAATTCAAAATGTACTCCAACCCCTCTAAAATAAACCACCAAGGTGCTCCAGTTGACAGACTGTGAGTCTTATTAATGATTACTAGAGATAAGAGGAAGAAGTAAAACAAAAAGAACAATTGAAAAATGTAGTGTGATCTATACAGAAATATTTTCAGAAGCAATTCTGAAGACTACTGCAAGATCTCAATCTAATGAAGGATCGTGATTCAGAATCGATGTTCTACTTTAAAGAAAGTTCTGCCTGTCTGTCCCTACGTGGACAATTGGATATGAACATACTTCAAGTCTGGTTATGAGACTATCAGAATTCAAAGTAAAAACATGGCAAGGGATAGGTATGACAATGTGTTTCTTAGTTATAATGATGACAAAATGTCCTTTGAAATTTAATGCTACTGGAAACACCCACTCTTCCGTCTACAGAAGGCAACAGATGTGAAAACAGATTGTTGTGGCACACATGATGTTTGTTAACATGGAAGGTACAAAGAAGAGGTGCATTTAACATTGACAAGGTTATAAAGAAAATATATATATTTAGAAAAATGATACAGCTTCTTCAAATGTTAAAAAAGAAAAGAAAAAAGAAAAGAAAAGAAAAGAAAAGAAAAGAAAAGAAAAGAAAAAGAAAAAAGGAATCAACCAAAACTTAGCTGAGAAGTGGTGACTTCTTTGTGGTGTGGCTGTGAAAAAAAAAAAATACCTAGTGAAGTGTGGGAGAGGCTGAAGGAGATGCATCTGTAGAAGGAGCCGAAGGCTAGACTTTGAAGTGCCTTGTCAACCTTACGAAAGTATTTGGACTTTGTTCTACAAAAACAAAGACCTAATAGATATCTTTAAGCAGAAGAGTGAAATAATTAGATCTGCTTTGTGGGAAGACTTTAGCAACTTTATATTCAAGCATTTAGAAAAGTATGTCACAGGCATATTTTTTCAAGTTTTTCAAGTAAAATTTGTTTTACTTTTCTCTGCTTAATACCATCTTTTTCCTTTTCCTTAATTTATGAAGCAAACTGAATACCACAACAGAGCAAAGTCATCATCAGGTAATTTTATCTTGTTCTTGCCGTTGAGTGCTCAAAGTTTTTATACACACACACACACACACACACACACACACACACACACACACACGTATATATATATTATATATATATATATGTATGTGTGTATATATATATATTTATATTTACTTTATGAATTATGTCCCACAATTGCATCAACAGTTGTCAGATGAACAACCACCTCTATTTTGAGTAGCCTGATACTCTCTGAGAAGTCTTCTAGGTCTGGCTAATACAGTTTGGGGAAAACTTCATTGTGAGTGGAATATGGAGAAACTCAGGAGACCCAAGATTTTCAATGTTCACAAATAAAGTTCTTGGAAACTAATTCTTCACAAAAGAAAACTAAGTGGTAAATCTTTGTTCCAAAAGATTGGATGGGAAAAGTATCCCAGAAAAGCAGTTATTAAATGTTTTAGAGCCAGTTTGTAATGAAAAGGGAAGCTAGCCAAGGATTTGAAATGTAAGAGATGACAAGATAAGAGAAATAAACATCTTTACTAACTTTATTAATTAATTTATGAGATCTTTGCCCACATGCTTCAGATGCTGATTTTGATTTCTTTCAAAACAAAATTTTAAAATATTGAAACAATTCAAACTAAAGCAAATAATTGTTCAGAATACTTAACTAGATATCTTAGAGATAGTAGAACACAAATGTTAACAATAATTTGCCCTTAATTTACCCCAAAATATTTGTAAATAACAGATATTATTTCCAACTGGACTCTTAAAAAAAAAACACAATAGATGAGCAGGAGAATGAGAAAACCCAGATGACCAGTCTGTCTTCTTTAATGGTGATATAGTCCAGGGTTAAAACAGCTCTGCTGTCTAGTCTCACTTCTGTGAGAGTGAGGTCTCTGCCCTGAGAAGTTAGGCAGGTGGCTCGAAGACGAAAGGAATTGTCTTCCAGAATTCTGCCTCTGTATAGTAAACTGTAGGTGCTCAAACATAGAAAATAGGAATCGTTAGAAGACCATAGGTGGGGAATGAGCAGAGATGGAGAACAGAGATAAAAGTGCTGAAGTCTGAAAGCACTTACTAGTAAGGTTCATAGTAAGAACTAGCATCTTTGAGCAGACTAAGAACAGAGTGTAGGGACTTAAGGAGAACTCTGAAGCAAACATCATATTTAATAGCCTACAAAACTATTTCCAAAGTCCAAAAAGGATTCCACTCTTTTACCTGTGTATGACATACCCAATAACCTCGTCCATTTCTATTTGAGTCTAGGTTCCTAGAATCTATTAGTGGGATATTCGAATGTTCACTCAGTATAGCTAAAGTTCTTGATGAGACTTCTGCAGTAAGGGCAGTGTGTATGCTTCATAGTTGTCTGGGAAAATTCTGAGTTCCCCAGAAGGGATAAAAATGAATCTTGTGTCAGAATGTCCATGAGATCAAGGTTATAGATCACTATAGGAAAGTGTCACCATTCATTTGACCAAACCCTGTCTCAGACATCAACTTGCAAGTGTAAATGTTACATCTCTAACGTCAAGTGAAAAGTAAACATGATTAAAATAGTCAGCAACAGGAAATCTAGTGAAGCTACATGATACATTTGAGCTAATGCTATTAATGAGCCACTCTCAAGAAATCAGATCCTTCTTATCTCACTTAATGGGTTTGCTAAACTATCTCCAGCTAGTCTGCTTCACTGTCTTCTGACATATATCCTCATTTAATATCAAAGATGCTCAGTGATTCCTCTGAACATCTCACAATAGAAGGGGGAAACAGGATAGCTGCCTTCATGTCCTTCCCAGTAATTTAAGCTGGCCCTCAGAGTGTTAGTAATAAGGTAACTACAGGGAGGCAGGAAACACTCTCTCCCCAAGAGTTATCTCTTTTATAGCTCAACTGATTTTACACACACACACACACACACACACACACACCTCCGAATATGGGACATTTGGTCAGTTAGATTTGAATTTCAGATAAATAGTAAATAATTTATTTATTTTAAGTATGCCTCAAATTTTGCATGGGGAGATTTTAGGGATTTTGCTTATGCACATAGGAGTGCCTCACTGAGCAGGGGACCATGCTGAGGATAATATCTCAACATTGTCTGGGAAAGATGTTGAACTAGGAGACAGACAAGGATTTTAATATTGGTATGAGGCAGTGATTCATATTAGAGAGTGGCTTTGAGTCCCAATTCTATCAGCTTTATGAACTTTGGCAGGTTATTTAACCACTTACCTCTGTAAAATGGAGATAATTACAGTAACTATAGCTAACATTTTCTGAGCACTTAATAAGTCATTGGTGTGATTCTATAAGTTTTATGTGTATTGTCTTATTTTATTCTTATACCAATACTGTGAGATGGATATAATTATAAGTAATGTTCTTATTTTATGTCTGGGGATCTAGGGCACTGACAGGCAAGGTAACTTGCCCTAGGACAGAGATACTCAGTGGTGGAGATGAAATGGATTCCAATCCAGGAAGAAAATAAACTCTATAGTGCCAAGAAGCGAAGTGTGTACAACCTCAGGTCCAGTGACAGATACCTTGTCAGTGAATAATCTGTGGTATTGCCAACCATATCAAAGAAGCAGTTCTGTCTGGCTCCTGAGAAAGATAAGCTTTAGTACATGAGATGATACTCAAAATGAAAAATTAGAGAATCCTCCCAGCAGAAGCATGTCTAAAATCTAAAAGGAAATGTTTGTGATTGTCCCCACACTCCAGCAACCCTCATCAGCAAAGCCAGAGAATGGAGGTTTTGCTGGACTCCTTCTGACCTGGGAAGATCCTACACTCTGGATTTCTTCCATGACCCTGTGACTGAAGGGTGTATGCCATTAGCAGGACTTCAGTGGCCTGCCCTTCAGTATTTTCAGCTTACCCTTTTGGTGTTGTTTGTTCATTCATTTATTCGAAAGTATTGATTGAGCTCTTTCTATGTTACACATGTTGGGTGTTGGGCTAGGTTTTCAGGTTACCGATATAAACACAGTAGACCTCTGACCACAATCACACAGTTTGTGAGGAGACAAATCTACGAATAAATGATTTCAGTGCAGTGTGATGCATGCAAAAACAGCAAAGGTGGCTCAGAATTCAGAGTGATCAAGCCTGTTTGAGATAGAAAAGAGGGTAGAGAGGGGAGGTGGTGAAATCAGAAAAGGCTACAATGGGGCAATGATGCTGGAGATAGGACTTGAAGGGAAATACTAGTGGCTGACATTTGTTGAGCTCCTGCTATGTGCCAGGGACTACTCTAAGAATTTTACATGTGTTAACTCATTTAATAAGAAAGGCACTGCTCTCATCCTCATGTTACAGATAAGGAAACATGGAAACACAGAAAAACAAATTCAAGTAACTTGCCCCAAATTACACAACTATTATACAGCTGAGCTAAAATTTAAACCAAAGCATTTGGCTTCAGAATCTATATCTTTCACCGCTCTGCTATTCTAGACAAATTAGGGGCTTCTTGATTAAAAATAAGGACCAGTTGCACAGCCAAGGACTAACATGAGCATGAAAGCAAGGTGTAGGTAGAGAACTGGGATTGACATGAAATGAAACTGGAGTGATATGCTGTTTAAGACCTGCTCTGCTATGATGGTCATTTAAATTTTAATTTTTAAACAATGAGAAATCCAAGAAGGATTTGAAGCAATGGTTGAAAGGATCAGATCTGTATTTTCGAAAGATAACTCTCTGAAATAAGGAGGACATGTTGGAGAAGGGTTTTGTTGAGACAGAGAGGCCAGTTAGGAGATTCTTGCAGTTCACATAGGAAGGATGGACTTATGTCTACCTGTGTAATATCCAGCAGTATACCTAGTATGCAGAAGTCTTTCAGGAAATTGATATTATTTGAAAGGAACTATTAAACTTAATAGGAATGTATGTGAATTTGTTGGTACTTTGCCCAAGAATTCTACCAGGTGTCCATGTAGTAAGTCAATTAATTATAAGGCAAGATGATCCAATCATTGAAAAATGAATATTATAGAATTTAGTCCCAGTAAACTATAAATCCCTAATCCTTTCTAAAGGTAACTGCAAATCTTCTTTGCTTTTTAATGAATATTAGTAATAGGGGAATGCAAAGGAAGGCTATATTTTCAAAATCTTAGTTGCTCTAAAGTAAGCATCTGGAGACTTACGTATTAACACACATAATTGCTACTATAATGGATTTATCAACCTAGATGATCAACTGAGATGCAAGATATGACTTCTTACCTTTGGGTGGGTAAGAGCAGAAGATTGACAGCTTTAGTTAGATATAAATGATCTTTTACTGATAGGCTGTATAATGCAACCTAATCCTTCATTTTATCAGCAGAGTGTATCTTTTTCACTGTTTTCTACATTTTGTTTTTGAATATTCACTCTTCTCTATTTGACATGGATTCAGAGCTCACTTTTAAAATCATAAGTAACTAGTGGTGACTTGTCTTTAATTATCTTTTGTCCAACTCAATTAATTCATTCGACAAATGTATACTAAGCAGCTATTTGGTGCCAGGCACTAGTCTACAGAATAAGCAATGAACCAGACAGATAAACTCACTGTCATCAGATTTGGATTCAGGTGTGGAAAATACAGACTAAACAAATCAAACATGAAAAAAAAATTGAAGCCAGGTCTCTCAGACAATGTTAAAATTTTTGAATTTTATTTTAAGTCAAAAGGACTCAAATAGATGAAATAATCATGAAAACTAAGATTATTGTTCCTTGATATTTCTCTTGATTTTACTTAATAAAAAGTGTGAATGGTCTGGAATTTGCAACAGAAATTTGGGAGACACAAACAGTACACAGAAATTCAACGGACTTTCATTTTTTCTTTTCCACCAACAATTCTAATTTATTCGAAAATAACTATTGTTATTTTATTTGAAAGTATATATTGTTGTTATAACTTTCCTTCATTTCATCTAGATGACAAATACTACCCCAAAACTTAAATTTTTGTGGTATATGAAATACTAACTAATACGTTTGCAGAAATAATCAATCAATATTTTCCAGAGAAACTATCATGATTCAAAGTTAATCTGTTCCAAGGAAAGGAACTAGAATTGGTTACTGACATGCAATCATTCATTTCTTATTTTACCAACAGTAATTAAATTGCCCGGAACTGTTGTCATTTAACAGCCTATTAATTGACTAATGTGCATTACTTGCATTCAGAGTATAGGTAAAATCCTTGGATTAAGTAAGAAGGAAAAGAGATTTGCAAACTCTGCCTGTCATTCTGAAAAGGGTAAATTTACCTCATATTGGAAGGTAATTTATAAATGCACAAGTAGCTTGAGTATCAGAAAAGAGGAACATAACAATCTGATATTGCCGGAGCAACAAAGAAGCTACAGCTTCCCTGAGAGCCATGGAAGTTGATCTCTTGAAACCTTTCTTCTGAGCAGAAGGAGCCACTGTCCTTTATCCTTAACAAGACATATCTACCATATCTTCTTGTCTCATGAAAGATTTCATTCATCCTTGCCAATTCATCAGGTTGCTTTTGAGTCTTTATTTTTCATTCCTAGTTGGAGTCATTCCTATTTTTCTAATGACCACATACAACTTTGTTGCACATCCATGTTTTACTTTCTTTTCATTTTAATCGTCATTTAAGTGTTTTATGAGAACCTGTGGCATATTTTGAGGGTCTAGACTGTGTGTCTGTCAAAGACCGAGGTTTCCTGAGATCTTTGCATCTTTGAATCTCCAGTGTGTTAAATAGGCCTGGGAAGGTCAGAAGATGTTTGGTGACTTCACTTAAGATAGGAAATAATATGCTATAAATAAGATTAAAAGGAAGTGACAAAACTGACATTCACTACCAGTATTAAGAGTTGCAGTTCTGACACCTCATAATTTTAAATTGCTAGTAGCCCAAAGGCAAGCATCTTTATTTGCTAATAAAATTTTCTTCAGAAGTTCTTATTCCCCAAACAACATTTCTATAAGATTATCTCAGAGAACACTAAGAGTCTATGTCTTCTTCCTGAAGCCAGAAAATTTCTTCCTTCTCTTGGACTTCAAGCAGAAAATCTTTTTAAAGATCACATAACATTGCCAGTTGTGACAACGTGGATGGACCTTGTGATAATCATGCTAAGCAAAATAAGCCATACAGAAAAAGTTGAAAATGACATGATATCACTTATATGTGATAAGTGCTAAACCTAAAAGCAACAAACAAATAGGACAAACAAACAGAGACTCATGAATGTGAACAATAGACTAGTGGTTACCAGAGAGTAAGGGGCAGGGGGGAGGTAGATGGAGTAAAAGGGGTCAAATATGTGGTGACAGAAAGAAATCAAACTATGGGCAGTGAACACACGATGCTATACACCTGAAACTTACTGGATTTTGTTAACCAATGTCACCATTATTAAAAACAAAATCTGTACAAAAAATTATATTACCTTTGCCAGGAATCCTTTGTCTAGACTCATCAGTGTTGCAGGAAGCATTTATACTTTCTCTTGTTTCAGAATGATGTGTTCTGCCAACCTTGCCTACATTATGTCTCCCCAGAAGTAAATGCTCTTGCTGCCCAATGCCTCAGTTTATTCTATATAAAATTGAGATAATTAAGCCTTTCTAATTAACTGACATATAACTATGCTGAAGAATTATTTGGGCTGAAGGTATAAATGGAGCAGAATAAAGCAAGATATCTTCATTTGTCTTTTCTCTTGGGCTCCTGGATAATCCAATCTCTTTTGCTTCTCATTCACTGTGAATAACATTGTGGTCTCAATTATTTCTCCAATATAATTGACTGATAGAATATTCTATAATCTCTTTTTTCTGAACATTTTTTTGGTGATAATGTATAAATAAAATACAAGGTATAAGATTAAGTTTTATGCCTTCAAACATAAATTTGGAATTAACTTATTTACCTTTAGTTAATTGTTAGCCTCCAGTAGAGAAATACTTTCCTTATAAATTGTCAATTTATAAGGGTGGTATAGTAGGCATGAATTAATGCAAGGTGGAATTATAAATGTATCTGTGCCCAGTTCAGCTGGTTTGTGACCTTTGTTAAGTCTGAACCTCAGTTTATTCATGCGTGAAATGGCAGGGTCAAAACAGGTGACTTCCAAGGAATTCTCCTATGAGTCTTTTAAAATGAAATAGAGCTAACTATGTTAAAGGAAAGAGGATTCAATTAGGTTTGTGCATTTCTCTGAAATCAAGAGTAACTCTAATAAAACTTTTCTAAAAAGGGTAAAATTTATTTTGCTTTTCTTTGTGAATTCTATGCACAACATTTTAATACCCCCCACTTTCTCCAAACCCAGCTAGACATAGAGTTAATTAACTTTATCAGGTTCTACATGTATGTGTCCAAATTGTTAACTTTTCAAGATCGGATTTGTGTGAAAATGTAAAATTCCTAGTATCTGTTGGTGAAAGCCTGGTAGAAGAGAGAATAATGGCTAAGTGATCCATCCTAGATCTCTTTAAAACATATTTTATCTGAAATCATAAGCTTGATGTCCGAATATGTGTAGATTTTCTGTGACATGTCACTAGAGTTCCTGCTCTGTGCCATCTTTCCATTAAACAATACTTTTCAAGTATAGATCTTTAACAAACATGGATCTAACTATTTATAGTCTACTCTTTAGTTCGTTGAAGAGAACTTTATTTAGTACCTACCACTGTACATACATTATGTTGTGTCAGTACACTTCACATGTTGTCTCTGCTCAAAGTCCAGAGTGGGCTGCGTCATCTCTCTGTGTTATTTCAAAGATGTCATAAAAGGCTCATAGGTTTCTTCTCTCAGAGACATTTGATTTTAAGCCTTATTTGCAATTATGGAGTGAAAGCCTGATTTCATAATAAAGATGTAGCTGATGTCCAGAGAAAGTCAGGAAGTTTGGGAAAGGCTAAAGGATATTTTCTAATGTGTTAAATATTAGGCAGAATAGATCCTTTACTTTGCTGAAATTCAAAAAGCATCCAACACAAGAGGGTGTTGCCTGATATAGTGCAATCCCATTAAAAGCAATAAACACATTCAGCTAATATCTAGATAGTATTCTCAAATTTTAATTTAAAAAACACAAATTGTATTTTCATAACAAATTACTGACCTGTGAATTTTCTAGGAGAATCTATTGTGTATCATAAGTTGATGGTTCACCTAATGCCTCTATGGGAATATGCAGACAGAACAGCCAAACTAACTGGCTTACAAATCGCAACATTATTTTTTATAAATTCCCAGCATTCATGATTTCATTTCAGTAAAAACAGTAATTTAAACAATGACTAAATGTGTAAGAAAAAATACATTGAAGGCTATTGAACAATTTATTAATAATGGTAGGACATTTTCTGCAGTACTTTTAATGCATCACTTAGGACCATATTGATTCAGCATTAAATTCTTGGAAACAAGCCTCTTACCAATATCTAAGATCCTGATGTTGTAATTGAACTAGAAGATGTAAGATTTCCACTGTTCCTGCTGAGAATTCTTCCCAATAAATGTATGTTTTCCACTGGGGCTAACACCGCTGCTCCTTGTGTTTTTAATTTTTCCTCCTGTTTCTTTTTCATATTATTCCGTTTTCTTTTTTCTTTCCTTTACCAGAAAAAAAAAAAAACAGATATATTAGACACTATTTATTCCTCTAAGACAACTTGCACTTTAGGGGCCCATTTGAATGATAAACTTTGTTATAACTTATAGCCAGAAAATCACCAGTGTGCAGTATGAAAGAGCTGGAAAATGTATTAATGTTTAACTCTACAAGGTGGCTGAGCGACTCTTAACAGAGATGAGCTTTCACTCTTCCTCCCATTGTTTTACATGTTTTTCTGTAAAAAGTTTAAGATGTCCCAGTTTGCAACCTCATTGAGGAGACAGGACTTCTACCACTGACCTTAATATTATTTTTATAACATTAGTATCACAGCATCATTTGCTGGGAGAACAAAGAACACTCAACTAGCATTATGGCTCTGATTTTAGTGCTAAGTAGATGTGTTACTTTGAGTAAAGTATTTCATCTTTGAGCATCTGAAAATGAAATTCAGCAAGGTGATCTCTAAGGTTCCTCCACTGCTGTTATATGCCTTGGCTGTGTGTTTTCAGAAGCTTGAGAAAAGTAATAAAGAGCCACTTGAAGACAGCTTACTAGAACAACTAACATTAGGAGAATTAAACAATTTCCAAGGGAATGGAATTATTCTAATAAGAGTAGTGCTGGGGATAAGTAGTATGATGAGTTTCACTGGGGTGGGAAGGAATTGGGCTCACTCTTCTGACTAGCAGGCTGTATAATTAGTATCTTCTTGGGTATTGGGGCTGCATATCTCAGATATAGTGGATGCTGTAGTGTACTACTCAGAAGCCCCCTTCCATACTGATATATTTATTCATTAAGAAATTTGGAGTGTTGATTCCAGATGTCTCACGGCCCAATTCCTCTTTTGGAATTACCCTTAGGTGAAAGGAGTTGCTTTAATCAAGGTTATGCTCTTTCCCTGAGGATATTCTGCTTCTAATAACTGTTTAATACAGAGAGAGTAAAAGGCTCAGCCCCTTTGCTTCAATTTGAGATAACTCTGAAGGATTATCTCAGCTTAGACATAATCCATGGGATTATGGGAGACTCTGAGGTCTCTGTTGCAAATATATCACAGTTCACTTTCCCTCTCTGCTAAATTTGATTCCTTCTTTCTTTTTGGATGATGTACATGAGAGCGCTCCCCAGTAACCCTCTTATACCCAAATTTTCCTCTCAATGCCTATTTCCGGGTAACCCACTCAAGGTTCCAGAAGATGGAAAATTAAAGACCCATGATAAATAGGTTGAAGTGGGAGACAGTGGCATGACAGGGAAGGATTGAGAAAAGGAATTATCAAACTATATCAGAATTGTGCTAGTGCAGATAATATGTTGGGATAAGGTATTTGCTCTGTCCAAGATAAAAATAATCCACTTAGGCAGTTTTGAGGTCTATGTTAGGAGGTCCCTTTTAGAAGTCAGTAGATATTTTAGTAGAGGAAGCATGAGACAATAGGCTCCAGCGATTGCCAAGATATTTTTTACTGACAATGCAATCATAGAGCCAGTAGAGGAGCCCAGGGGTACTTCTGAAGACGGGAGTTCATGGAAGACATTCCTGAGGAAGAGTAAAATCCAAATCACCAGGGTTGGAAGTTAAAGCATTACGGAATCTCAGCAACAAGCATCAACTCCTGCCAAGAGACTACTCAGGATTCTAAGCAAGAAAGTCATTAGTTCTTAGTTCTGACAGAGATCTGCTGAGGAAGAGAGAGAAAGAGAGACAGAGATGGGCAGAGACTTGTTATTTTAGAATAGTGGACAGAAGTGTTCCTGAAGGCACAATTTCAAGAGACATACTTAGACATTTCCTTTCCGCTTTTCTTTCTGTGGAACTCACTAGAAGAGCTTGTTAAGAAAACAGATATTTAAGTAGAAAGTAACCTGGGAAGGGGAGATGTCTGGTGCTGACTCATTCAGGGGTTATTATTCAACTTCAATGCCTAGATATTTCCTTAAACAAACAAACAAAAACACTGCAATTAGTCAAAACCTCCTGTCCCTTCCTTCTCCACTATAGTTTATTTATACCTGTGTAGCTGCTTTTTGACCATACAGTAATTCATATTTATACTTATATTTCATCTTATCATATTTGGACCTTGATTGAGCCAATTGTGAATCTCATCCTGATTTAATCATCCACTGTGTTCTGTAACCCATACTCTTCTCTCACTTTTTCCCCTATTTCGCATTTTGCCATCCATTATTTAGTTAAACATACACTTCAGACAGACATCTACTAATAATAATTTAATTGATCATATTGTTTGTTCCTTCAAAAAAATGATCTCTTTATATAGTTAAAACATATAAACACACACATGATTTTCATCTTTTAATCATATCATCATACCACTGGATATGTTTCTTTCCAATTTATACCACTGTAGGCACAAGAATGCTGAACATCACATACATATCTGTGTATTAGTGAGGGGCTTTTAAATACAGACTGTAGAAACGGACTCTTATTAAGTAGAAAACAAATTTCAGATAATGCATAAAAATAAAGGGTGATTGGAGATATATCAGGTGACTTCTAGAAATAATGGGTTATTAGAGAATCAGTTTCAGAAAATAAACAGGAATTCAGAGAGATTAGACACTTGGCACCACAGCTGAAGTCACTCTGCAGTTACATTCTGACATGACTAGAAGCTGATGCTGCCATTACTGGTCAACACCTTTGCTATTGGATGCTATGACTGTGAATGAACTCACCCAGTGGGGAATCTCTCACAAAGGGAAGGGGGTTTCTAGCTGGGCAGCCAGTTTCCACTGCAGTCAACCTATGTGCCCAATCTCCAAATATATATTTCTTCTTATATTAAAGCAATACCTTTCCAAAATGTAATGCAACTCTATGGGCAACTAAAAACATTCTCTCCCCCTTCTCTAGGAGAGATATCCCAAATTCTCATCAATATCTGCTTATGGCTTGAGGTTATGGCCTTCTAGGTGATGGTCATTGCTTCCCTTATTCTTCCATGATGATGATTAAATATTCTGAAATCTATGGAAAAGTTGTGAAGTTAGCTGCAGTCAACATACCCTATACACAACTGTGAAGAATAGGAAGAGAGACAAAGAGGGTAATTAGGATATATGAAAGCATATACGCAAAACAAAAAGAAGTTGTGAATAAAAGCTCCAGAAGTTATGGATAACAGACAATGAAGCATATCTGGTATTTAGTACTTTCCTTCTCCATACCAATTTATGTTTTCTTTGCCTCTGCCTAACACCTCATTTGGTCATATTTCTTACATATGAAGACTCAAATTTTGGAATTGTAATGGTCCAATATATATATTTTTTTGCCGCAGGGAGGGGTAGTATAATGAGACACCCTAAAAGCTCCTCCAGATTCCATTTACATGCCCCTCTGTACCATACAGAGCAATTCTAGTTCTTGGTAGTCAATATCAATAAAGAAGACAACAATATAACCACTATTATGTTTTAAAGTGCACCCATAAATTAAGGTGTCTGAAATGTCTAAGTATCAGTCTTAGATTCTAACTTAAAAAAAGCACTGTTTTTTTATCAGTGAAAGAAGTTCTCTTTTGATTACTAAAACTTCTAAACTTGGAAGGGCTAAGAATAGGAAAAGCTGAATGAAAAAAATATTGTAAATGAGTGATTTCCCTGAGAGTGAATATCTATACTTCTATCCCTTGGATCCTAGAAATAGATATCCTACCTTTGGAAAAGTAGTAGCATATATTGTTTATGGTTTCAGAGTATGCATTGCATTTTATAAGACTACATCCCAAGTTGAGAAGGGGTTCTCTTCCTGGTGAGACACTGAGTCTGATATAGATTATGTCACCTTTCTACAAAGCCATTGACCTCTGGCTGATGATGTGTTTTAAGACATTGAATTTCATGGATATCAACCCATTGCCTTACTTCTTCAACTGTAAAGTGAGTTCTGTATGGAATTCTATGTTTTATGAGTGTGTACCAAGTGCTCAGTAGGTTCATGGGTGATGTTGTTTATGGGAAATCATGGTAATAAAAACAAATTTAAAGAAAAAATGACTATATTCTTCTTAGGACAAATGATTCACTCCTTCATGAGAAAATGAGGCCAAATAAAATCAATGTGCTATTGATGCCCCTGAAGTAAGGTATCAAAGCTCAGACTTTGATATCGGTTGTTGGAAATTGTACATTGGGAGATAGAGCAACCATCCTGGTCAAGTTTAAATTCATGTTATTGAGTGTATGCTCAGATTCTAACAATATTGTCATGTTCCTTTTGTTCATGACCAAAACACTGGAGTGTTTGGGAAAGGGAGCTGATAGACATCCATATGGTAGGTCATTCTGTCCATATGTTTATTTAAAGTCCCTTTGTTTTAGGGGACTTTTTGTCAGTACTCACAGAAGATACAAATATTTTCAAACTTTGGACCTATTCTGAGGTGTCCACTCACATATCTTTTTTTCTTTTTTTTAATTCGGGTAACTTCAGCTGATATAATTATATAAGTTTGAAGTGTAGACTCTACTTTTAGGGATCATTTCTACAGTTCTTCACTCACATATCTTTGTCCTTAGACCCTTGTTGCAAATTCTCTAATCTTGCTCTAAAACATCTGGTGAAATCATCAGTTACTGCCAACGAATCAGTGTAAAATCTTAACCCCAGATAATCTATCTCTGCAGATAAAGTGGATGAGATGTAATCACTGAGGTTCTACTCAAAATACTTCCCTTCTCCAAATTCTCTTAGGCCACTACTGAATGTAGCTGACATGCTGTAGGAGACATTTTGCCTAGTATTAACATTCTTGTCTATTAAAATCAAAATATTTGATTCTCATTGGAAATTCTTCAGGAGGCCATAGGTACTTTAAGAGAAGGCAGAATTGTGATAGGAGTAGGTATGTTGGGAATGTGAATAATGTGTATAAAACTTTCTTGTGCCTTTTTGACCTGGTTATGTGCAATCACACATAAATCACTTTGACTTAATGATGGACTGCTTCTGCGGAGAGATGAATTTGTGAACAGATGAAGCATGTAACATCCAGGTCACTTGTTATCTCATGATCAGTTTTTCAATCTCCAATAAAACCCAGTTGCTGCCAAGAGCTGTACATAAAAATGAGAATAGTTATTTACTGAAATAAATATGGATTTACTCTAAAATTCTAAGGTCCTTAGTGCTTTCCCATCTACTTTCTTATATGGATCTTATGATCAATGAACTACTCCTAAAGACCTCTGTGAATAAAATTATTTTGATTCCGCCATTGGTCCTGATGCCTTCTCTGACAATTATTCCTACTGTGCACTTTGTGGTTAAAGGCTGTCCATTTGGCCTCTGACACCCTGGACTCCTCTCAATCTATTAAAATTAGAGAATGCACATATGAATTTTAACAGCACAGAACATAGGGAAACAGTCATTAAAGTGCTGTTAAAACATTTTGGTTTTCTCTCTGATTTATTTCTCATTGTTTGGGAGTGGGAGCAGATAGGTAGCATGTATATTTAGTTCAATGTTTTTATTCTCCAAAACCATTAAACATTTTTTTCCTTCCCAATTTTGAGAAATAATTGACAAGTATAATTGTATACATTTTAAGTGTACAATGTGATCATTTTATATATATATATATATATATATATATATATATATACACACACACATACATATATATATAGTGAAATGATTACCATTATCAAGATAGTTAAAACATACATTATCTTATGAAGTTTAGTGTGTGTGTGTGTGTGTGTGTGTGTGTGTGTGTGTGAAGTGAGAATGCCTAAGATCTATTCTCAGCAAATTTCAAGTACACAATACCATATTATTAACTATAGTCATCATGCTGTATGTTAGATCCTCCAAACTTATTCATCTTACAACTGAAAGTCTGTTGTATTTTTTTACCTACATCTCTCCATTTCCTCTCCTTTTAGCTCCTAGCAACCATCATTCTATTCTGTTTCTATGAAATTGGATTTTTTTAAAAAAGATTTTACAAAATCAGTATCTGAAGAGCTATCCACACTCCTTTGTTTGTTACAGTATTATTCACAATTGCTGAAATATGTAAACAACCTAAATAACCATCAATGTATGCATGGCAAAAACAAATATGTTATATATACACAATGGAATATTAGTCAGATACAAAAAGAAGGAAATATTACAGATTGGGTGAACCTGGACAGTGTAATGCTAAGCAAATTAACCAGAAAGAGAAAGACAAATGCCATATAATATCATTTATATGTGAACTCTTTTCTATATTAAACCAAAACATTTTAGGCAATTTGACTTTCATTACAGTGAGCTATCATGATATTGCTTAGTGCAGACCACACTTACATACCAGACTTCTGGCTCCCAGATAGATGCCATATTAGATTTAGGATTATATTTGTACTTGCTAGTTCTGGCATCTCCAACACCCATTAGTCAATTTCGCAATAATCTAGATCAGCCAAAGCAAACAATATTTTGGTGTATATAAGGTTTCTCCTACTCAGTTTGGCTTTTAATTAGCCCCTTGGAGCATGCTAAGCTTTGAGTTTGATTACAGATATAAACATATTGAAGGGACTAGGACATTAGGACTGGTTTCCTACTGAATGAGGAATCACTGCATAAGACAAGAGGATGCTTCTTCAGGGGAATACCTTCCATGAGCTTTGTGGTTTCAATATACTTTTCAAATTCCAGTTTTGTTCATTCCTAATAAGTGCCCTTATTTTCAATGAGGAAAAGTAAGACTTGGAATTCAATTGTTATTGTAATTAGCAAACAACAGGGTCAAACTTTGAGTTCAGTTTCAGCAATCTCAGACTTGTAGTTATGAGATGGAATCTATGTTAGCAACTCTATGCTCTAGTGAAGTCTGAAGACTTGAAATCATTCTTTTTTTTTATGCTATCAAGTACTGTTAAGAAAAGCCACCTTACCTTGTTCTTAAGTCTTTACTCTTCTAACAACTTTTTTAGCATTCATTAGGTGGTTTCTCAAAGTTTTGTTTCTGAGTTACTTATTTTTAACCATGAGTTTCACATTACTACCTGAAATATTAATAAGACTTTGACTACCTTTGGCATCAAAACATATAACCAGCATTTTAATCCTCACATGTTTCTGAGGCTTTCTTTTCTATAACTCATACTCTGGATTAATGAGTGCAAGTGATAAAACATGACTATAGTAAGTTAATCTGAAAACTAACTTGTTGGAACATTATTTAGTAGCTCACAGAAATCATCACAAGGCCCACAAATTTAGCAGAAACCAAGAAGGCTTAGTGGTAAAAACAAAAGGCTCATAAGAAAGAAATTGCCTGATTAGGGTGCTACTGTTGGCACTTTTCCTCCACTACTTCTGGACATTCCAACTACCACTGCTCAGAACTGCATCACAACTCTCATTGCTATATGCTGATACTATTAATGGATTCTAACTCTCATTTCATCTTAATATCACGTATTTAAGTTTCAGATCCTTGCTAGAAGTATCCAGTTATCTTATTCCAGCTCACATGCCTGTGCTTTAACTCTCAGAGGAAATGGAACATATGATCCCTTTTTCGTTTATATAGAAAACTATGACTTCCTTTCACTAAGATTCTCACAGTGGAGATTCCTCCCAAACAGGAATGAGTTCATATTCTGGGGAGTCCAAAATGACAATTTTCTAGTTTAGGCACAAATACTGTTATAAATGTAAGAAATATTAGTAAGTTTGCTTCCAAATTGACCACAATGGTTAACTACTATATTTTAGCAGTTAACCATTGAGTAGCTGCTGGAGAGGCTATTTATTATAACTTTGGTAAGAGTATGTCCACCTAATAATGGTAATTAAGTACTACCAGGTCCTGAATCTGCTCTGTGTTCTGCCACCTACTTTCTACCTATATTCACTGGGCAAGTTTTTTGTTTTTGCTGTTGTTGTTGTTGCTGTTTATTTATTTTTATTTTTTTAATATTTTTGGACAATATAGAGAGAGCTGATACTTTACAGTGCTAACATTCTGAATTTCTATCTTGAGTAGTCTTTCTTTCTGACTGTGATTTGGGCTAGTTTATGATAGGCTAAGGAAGGCTGTTCCCTTGGCTCTGAGCAGGGACTGCAGTGGGATGAACACAAGATCATTCCGTAGGGGCTGCAGATGTCCACATTTTAGAACCCTCAATTGAAGGTCTGTACCTCAAAAATAAGGTTTTAGCTTTGCATTCTATCATTCTTCCAAGATTCAGGATGCAGTGGAAACCTACATGTGATGAGAGAGTGGGTATGATTTATTTCATTGCAAGCCCATCAAGATTGGAGGGTAAGGGAGAAACTTCGAAAGCCAATTCCTATAGTGAGAAAGAGTAAGTGCCATAAAAATTCAATTTTACCAAGGGCTAAATGAATGTTGTGGGTTTTGTTGTTGTTGTTGTTGTTGTTATTATTATTCTGAATTAAGTTTGTTATGAAATAGAAATCCTTCTCTTTTTTTCCTTTCACTTCACTTCTATTCTCAGCTCTTGTCTAGGGACCCTATTTAGGATTAAAATAAATGGACCATTTCAGCATAAATGTAGCAGTGCAAGAAAAAGTGTGGAAAGTGCTTACTGCATAAAACACATCCCTTTCTGATTCATTACATCCTTTTTCTGCTGTGTATAAGTGGATACCTTTCACTAACTCTCTACAGGGTAGCTGTGCAAATGCATTTTGAAGGGAGAAGAAGTCCTCTCCCAAAATACATAAGACTAAACCATTGATCAAATAGACTTATCAAAATCAATTAACAAAAGGGGCCTTTGGAAACTTGTCGCAGCCAAGCTCAAAACCTTATTTCCCTATTAAGTAAGTCCCAGGAACAGATACGTTTTCATGAAGGGTGAGCAATATTCATATCCAAAGATGCCCTAGAAAATAGTTTATACAAGAAAAACCAATTATTGATAGCAGTTAGCTCCCCCAAAGAGTAAAATTTTGAAAAAGTAAACTATAAATTGAAGTGTGAGGTGAAGCTGAGATAGTGAGGCAATCATTAACATAATGTATCTGTTGTCTGCATTTTCAAGCCTGTTGAGTTTTCAGAAATCTTTGGATGCTATTAAAAAGAAAGATCTCAGTAGGAGCATTCATGAACTATTAACATCAAATTATTTTACTAAGGAATTTTAAAGATACAACAATGTTTATACAATGTTTATTTGAGATGCAAGAGTATATAAAAGTAAAAGCAGGGGACTAAGATAATACATACAGAAATAGTATAATGTTTTAAAGTTTCCAAATATACATATCACATGCTATATATTCAGTTACAGTTCCTGAAAACAGTGACTATTATAGCAAGCCAAATTTGCATTTATCCAGGCAAAGAGAGACAGGAAACCTGGAGTGAACACATTTAAACTTTCGATTAGTCAATAGGCTACATTTAGAAATATATTTATTTAGAGTCAGCAGTCCTACCTATAACTGGTAAGGGAAAAAACAACTTGCACGTATGCTGGAAACATTGAAGGTTTTCAGTATTGTGATAACACACATGAGCAATGTAGATTTTGAGAACTTGGCATTAATATTTACTTTGAAAAACAAAGAAACAACAAATGAACAAACAAACAAGCAAACATAATCAAAGATACAGATAACAGAATGGTGGCCACCAGTGGGGAAAGGTGTAGAGGGAAGACAAAGAGGGTAAAGGAATTCAAATACACGGTGACAGAAGGTGATTAGGTTCAGGGTGGTAAACACACAATAGTATGCAGATGTCATATTATAAAGTTGTACATCTGAAATTTATATAATGTTATTAACCAATGTTACCTCGATAAATTTAAAAATGGGAAAAATGACAAAAATAAAGAAGAAAAAAAAGTAGGACAAATATACCATGACTTTCCTTTTGAATAAGAATTTGCTCTGCTGCTGTCCCAACTTGTAACAAATAATCTCCATTTATATGATTCCTAACATTTTTAATGGCTCCTATTGCTATACAATTTGGCTACAGAGGCTTCTGTATCTCTCTTCCATCCATAAATCTCACATGGAGATTATAACTCATTCATATGTGACAGTATCCCCAATATCATCTTCAGAGATTCTGAAATTTTCTTGTAGATTAAACTTCTTCACTCTCACAAATGGGAAATTGTAATTCCTTCATTAAACATATGCCTCTTTCTTCATGCCTCCAAATAACGAAATAGAGGGTATTCCAAATATTTTAAACTTAATATTTTTAATGTTAGTATTGTTTCTTTGTTAACATAAATTTCACAAAATTTCCATACTATACAACTATACTGCATTATGCACCATTATTTCTGTTGTACTTAAGCTTTTCTTAGTGATAGTAAAATTCCTATTTCTGTTTTACTTTAAAAGTTAACAAATATTTGAGCTAAAAAAAACCTGGAGTAATCAACTAGTTCATCTTTCTATAGCCATACATCCTAGACTTTAGGCCATCCTACAATGATAGATTACTCTTTTCCAACATGACTACTACGTTTTGGACAAATAATGTACATTCCTGCTTCTTGTCACTTTTATCATCATTTCACATGTGCTTTTCTTTTATTGTGCTTCTTATAATTGATATTTATTACTTATATATAATTATTTTTAGTCTTTTTGCATGTTTGTATATCTATATGTTATATATTTCATTAACTAAAGAAGCATGCTAGTGTTACATATAATTTAATCCTGTCTCCATATACTGTGGGTTGAATTATGTCTCCCTAAAAGACATGCTTAAGTCCTAATCTGGTATCTGCAAATGCAACCTTATTTGGAAATAGGATTTGCTTTTGTAGATATCATCAAGTTAAGATAAAGTTATACTTGATTAGGATGGGCTCTAATCAAATATAATTGGTGTCTCTATTAAAAAAAAAAATCCCACGTGAAGACAGACACAATGACAATACCATGCAATAACAGAGGCAAATACTGGAGTGATACATCTGCAAACCAAGAAACACCAAGGACCAATGGCCACTCCCAGAAGCTAGAAAAGGGGGAGGATTCTTTCCAGAGTCTCAGAGGGAACATGGCTCTGCTAACATCTTGATTTTGGATTTCTAGTCTCCAGAACTGTGAAAAAATAAAAGTCTCTTGTTTTAAGCTGTCAAGTTTGCAGTACTTTGTTATAGCAGTACTGGAAAACTATTATACCATGCAAACTATTATACCATGCAAGATCTTGTATAGTTCATATAAGATCTCAATTAATACTTGTTAAATGAATGCTTGATGAGTGAATGAAGAATATAATTACGCAGTGTAATTATATTTGTAGATTAAACTTCCTCACCCTCACAAATCAGAAATCATAATTCCTTCATCAATTCTATACCTCTTTCTTCATGCCTCCAATATACAAACACAGGATATTCAAAATATTTTAAACTAAACATTTTTAATGTTAGCATTGTTTCTTTGTTTAAAGTTAACAAAGAAGGTGAGTTTAATAAGTTCATATATACCTGGATGAGTTTATGTATGAGGTGACATTGAGCTACTTATGTAAGAATAAAACACAGCTAAGCACAAGCCAGCTCTCAATTCAGTGAATTATAGAAAAGTATTATTTTTTTTTATTCTAGGTCAATCTCCACTGCCAATGAACGATCATTTTTTCTCTACATTCAAATAAGACAAGTGGATTTTAACTTTTGGCTAAGCAAATGTCATTATAAAATTAAATAATCATCTGAATGTCATATAATATTTTCAATCAAACAAAAAGAGATATAAATATGAAATACAGAGAAACAAATATGTACTATTTTCCATTTGAGAATGTGAAAAAAGTCAGAGATACATAAGAGGCACTGGAGTGACGAATGCTTTGTTATTACTATTGTATATTTGTATGTGAGGATATATACAAGTTTCATTATATAACCCATTAAGGAATTTTTTAGAATATGTATTTTCATTGTATGGGTAGTGCAACTAAGGCATTTTAATTTCTAAATTAGGAACTGAGAGTGTCAAAACTAGGTCACATTTATCTTTGACTTTAACCCCTATACCACAGAGAGACTTGTTTAACACAGGATACTTCACAATCATTGTATCTCCTTAGACGACTAAGCTTAATGAAATTTAGCACAAATAATCTCTTCTGCAAAGCAAGAAAAGTAGATATAAAGGTCAAAATATATTTGAACAAATATAAAAAAAATAGACAATTCAGACTTTATATATACATACGTATATACCTGAAGATAAGAGTACAAAGATAAAATATATATGCATGTATATGTATATTGCTTTAGAAAACAAGTTTTTAGAAAGCATGACCTACGATTTAAAACTCCTAAAATATACTGTTGAACTTAGTGAGTGCTGTCTATTAATGACAACCTGCATATCAATATTCTTATCTTCTTATCTGTTTATTCTTTTTGAGCAACAATTGACTTACTGATGATGGTTAAGACCTACATACTTGGAGGTATTTTGTGTCTATTTTTTCCTCTATTGCAATAAGCATAAGAAATATATTCTTATAAATAAACTCTAGAAATTTCCCAGTAGAGCAAGAGAAACTCTAAAGCCTCGCATAGTAGTAGCCTTTGAAAATAAGTTCCCCTAAAAGGTAACGTTGCTTTGGCAACGGGTACAATGGATAAGTGAGCTGCTGGCACTGAAATTTCCTGAGGAAAGGAGACATCACCAATCTTTGGTTTGCAATTACTTTATGGACTTTAAGAAAAGTCATCTACAAGTACATTTTTACTTGGAAATATATTCTCTGTGAATTTTATACGTACCTATTAAGTAATCACAACTATTTGATTATCGACTAAAAATAAGCATCTGTCATATCTGATGCAATGTTTAAAATCATTGTCTATTGTAGGGAGCAGATGAATAATATATGATCAGAGAGGATTCCCTAAGGATAGCATCCCAAGCACAGAACACAGGGCAAGGAAATATTTTACCTTTACCTGTGTCTGCTGCTGAGAACAACTTGTTTCTCTTTCTCCACCACAAAAATATCCCAGCATTATAATTTATTGTTTTCAGTTTATGATAATCTTCCTCTTCTCCCTGATATTTAAATTTTATTAAAAAAATTAGCAACTCACGCACTATCGTAACCACTTGCTAGTCTTTTTATCTCCTAGGTAGCATAACCTCACTGTGTCCATGATTAATCTTCTGTAAAATGGAAATATTAATAGTTGTCTTATCTATCTCTTCTTTCTTTTACTAATTCAGCCATGTATGATGATCAAATACAGACTAAAGTGCTTTGAAACATGTAAAATATGTTAGAAATATGAAACTATGGGTTAGTTCAAAAAAATAAACACTTTATTTTATCTAGCAATATAGATACTTACCTCTCTCTCTAAATATATCAGTAAAATTTTTTCGATCTTTCTATCTATAGGCCATCTTGTTCTGTTTGTTACACCTGCTCATATCTCACCGTTTCAACCAGACTAAAAGCTCCCTTAGGAAGTGGCTTATATTTCTATTATGTCCTTCTCCATATGTAGCACAGTTCTGGTCACAGAGTACACACTTAATAAATCCCCATTTAATGACTGACTTATGACAGTATTTATTTCTATGTCATAAGGGTTTTTCTAGAAAGCCACCATGGTTTTCTTTGTGGTAGCTTCAAGCAACTTATTCAAGCTATTAATGGTACACTGGCATGTGCAAAGTGACAGATCATTGTGATCACGGAACTCAAGGAATCTGAAAGCATAGTAGACTCCAATTGTTTGACAATTTATCAGCTGCTTTGTTCTCATTGTATTCAATGTGTGGCAAACTAATAATATTTTTTAAGTGTGCTTGGAGGCAACATGAATTTTGGGAAAACATTCCCTACTGTGTTCCATCTGCTGCCTTCTATGTAGAAAGCAAAGCAACAGTTTTATTATTGAAGGATATGAATGGCTTGCCCATTTGCTCACCTGTGTACAAGCATGGAGCATACAGTATCCTTCAATTGCACTGAAGCCCATTCTGCCACGGTGCTAAGCTCAGAGCAGAGGGGGTTAAAAGCTTCGGTTTTCCCTCAGTAACTGTTTAGAAGTACACAATGCAAGTCAACCATTGTTTAATTTATTTTGCTTTGTTAGATGGTGGCGTTAATTAATTTTGCTTTGTCGCCCCGCTTTCCTCTTGATAACATCATTCTTTTTAATAGCAATGGAACCTTGCAAATGTCAGGCAGCCTGCCCCAATCACAACAGGCTGCAACATAAAAACACATTAGAGTTTGGAGGCACCACAAATAACTACTTTAGGAAAAAAATGTAATAGCTGTAATTATGTTTGTGCCTGCCAGTGAGCTGCCCTCCTCCTTTTCCTCTCTCTTTTTTCTAGTGTCCTTAATGGATTTTTGTTGTACAAAAAATCAGCATCTTTTGTCAAGTGTTCAGTGGCCTCTGCCTTTGGATAGTCAGCTATTTATATCTGTGTTGACTCACCTGCTACGTTGTCACGCTCTTGGGTGCTCTGTGTGCTCAGACTTTCCACATTGGCTCTATTTGATTGACCTGTTTCTTGAACCATTTTGTATGGTGCCCATTATTTCAAATTTATTTTTCCCTTTATTATATTAAAGCTTGCTTGTATCTTTGAACAACATCAGGACTATTATGACACTTCCTCCCTCTCTAAGGGACTCTAACGGGGCCTTGTGTTTCTAGCAGGTCCTGAGTCCTCAGTTTGTTATTGACAAGAAACAGAAGGAATAATTGCTTCATACCTTAATCTCCAAAGACTTTGATTCATTCCCTAGCTTCATGCAATCTGGTCTGGCTTTGAATCACATGAGTCTCTAAAAGATGAAAAGAAAATTAAATTAGTAAAGGTCATTATGAGCCCCTGGGATACGAATTTGATCCCTTCAGTGATAGTTGCTATGGGCTTCCTGTTGAGTGGTGGTGAATTAAAACAGTAGTTGTGATAACAGAGAACATGAAGATGATTTGTTTTCCATTTTCACACATGAAATTAGATAAGTGAGGATGCTGGGAGAAAAGTTCTCATGTTCATGTGTGCGTGTGTGTGTGTGTGTGTGTGTATGTGTGTGTGTGTGTGTGTGTGTGTGCATGTACAGTTGGTCCTTGAACAACACAGGGGTTAGAGGTATCAACTCTCGCACAGTCGAAAATCCACATGTAACTTTTAACTCCTCCAAATTTAACTATTAAAAGCCTACTCTTGACTAGAAGCCTTGTCAATAACATAAACAGTTAATTAATACATATTTTGTATGTTATATGTATTATACGCTATATTACAATAAAGTAATCTAGAGAAAAGAAAATGTTAAGAAAATCATAAGGAAGAGAAAATTCATTTACTATATCTACTTAAAAATTTGTATATAAATTTACCCACAAACTTCAAACTCATTTTGTTCAAAAGTCAACTATCTATCTATATATATATCTGTATATGTGTGTACGGGTATATGTATATATAAAATAAGATATATATAATATATATTTATATATATAATAGGTACATATTATATATAATAAAACACACACACACACACACACACACACACACACACACATTACGTGCCAGGCTGGATCTCCCACTAGGAGTGGTGGCCACGACAAACTTAGCCACTGCTTTTATGTATCTTTTAATCAAGTGGGAAATGCCTTGATAAGTTTCCTAAAAGGGGTAATGCATTTAGCATTTGATAGAAAGGGCCAACAATAGAAGATATGCCTGGGGGTAGAAATGACATAAGCTAGACTAACTGATGAGAGAGTTCCAGGCATATTGGAGCAGTCAAGAACTTATTGGATGCAGAGGAGGTTTATGTCCATAGGTGCTAGTAGCAAATAATTTATGGGTATTAACATTCCATGTAGGATCTAATCATCCTCTCCCTCCCTGCCAGAACAAGCCTTGGAAAGGACTGCTTTCATCCTGTCAGCACCAAAATAGAGAATCTTCAGTGGTTTCCCCACAGCCTTAGGACAAAAGTCTAATCATTTTAATGTGCCTTTTGAAGTCTTCACCTTGGCCTTGGCCTACATTTATAGCTTTATCTTCTAACCAATTCCTTGGAAAATGATATGTACTGAAACATTTCTTCTGCCACTAAAAACTTCCTAAAGTGTGTCTTTATGCTTCGCATAGTCATCTCTTTGCTTCTCTGAGTACGTGGAAATTCTATTAGGTGATTAAGAGAAAGGGCTCTGAAACCTGACTTTAAAGGTTCTCATCCTGCCTCCACACTGCCTGGCTACGGGACTGTAGGCAAGAGACTCACCACTATATGCCTGTTTCCTTATCTATAGAATGAGGATATAAATGATGTAATCTCAGTGTTGTTTTGAGGATTAAAAGACACAATTTCTGAAGAGATTTACAAGTATTCTAGAGACGTGTAGGTCAATAACTATTATTTTAATTTTTTATTAAATTTATTGGGATTACATTGGTTAATAAAATTATATAGGTTTCAAGTGTACAATTCTATAATTCTTCATCTGTATATTGCATTGTGTGTTTACCACACAAAGTCAAACTCCTTCTATCACCATAAATTTGACCCCCTTTACTTTTTCCTATCTCCTCCCTATCCCTCTTCCCCACTGGTAACCACCAAACTGTTGGCTGTGTCTATGAGATTTTATCTGTCTTGTTGGTTTGCTGCTTTCAGTTTTATATCTATATGATTCTTGACTTTTTCTGTCTGACTTATTTTGCTTACCATGATATTCTCAAGATTCATCCATGCTGTTGCAAATGGCAGTATTTCATCATATGGCTGCTTAGTATTTCATTGTATATATGTATCACATTAAAGAATGCTTAGATTGTATCCATGTCTTGGTCATCGTGAATAAAGCTGCAATGAACACAGGGGTACATATATATTTACAAATAAATGTTTTCAAATTCAGGGGTAGATAGCCAGAAGAGATATTGCTGAATCATATGATAATTCTATTCTTAATATTTTGAGGAACCTTGACATTGATTTTCATAATGGCTGTACCAATTTACATTCTCACCAGCAGCATGCTTCTGTTATTATTTTTGTTCTTCTTTCAAAGTCCATGACAAAATCACTTCATTTGAAAAGCCACCCTTGACCATTACAGCCCAACAAATTTCCTATACTTCTAAATTCCTCAGATTTTCACTGAAGTTATTTGGCATTTACAGCATGTTTTGTGAATGCATGTGCGTGTGTGTGTGTGTGTGTGTGTGTGTGTGTGTGTGTGTGTGTTTAATTAGATTGTAAACCACTTGAGGGTGGAATACTTTTAAATAATTTTCTCCAACTCTTAATGTATCTAATACAGTTCTTTCCAAATTCTAGGCTCTCAATGACTATTTGCTGACTGGGGCACTAAGAAGTGTTCTGATAGATGATCCCAGCAACATTACAAATGATTTTGTTAGGTGTAAGCAAACATAGTAAATACTTAATCTGGAGAATGTGTAGGAGGATATTCATTAGTCAATCAAGGGAGCATTTTCAATTTGGCCCATATTTACATAAGTCTGGCATTTGAATGGCAGCATCAGATCATGTGAAAAAGATGTATTGGTTTGATAATTTCAGTATCCTGAGTAAACTTTTGAGTTCACTTACTCCATATCTTCCTCCACTCACCTTTCTAATATCATAAAAAAAGTATTTTTAATAATCAATTGGAATTAAGAGCACAGACATTTCAAATTAAATATCTTAATTAAATGCACATCTGAGAACCTTAATTTAATGTATTATCTAAAGCTCCATGCTCTCAAGACATCTTAATTTACACTGAGTATAATCGCACCTTATTATTTCACTTCAGGCAGTTAATGGTACAGGTAGTTCCTCATACAAGATTCTATTATAAAACAGTACTGCACATACAAATAGCCTCTTTATTTTCAAGTATAAACTGTTTATCCTAGGCAGGTCATTAAGACTCTCTCTCTCTCTCTCTCTCTCCATCTCTCTCTCTCTCTCTCTCTCTCTCTCTCTCTCTCTCTCTATATATATATATATATATATATATATATATATATATAATTGAGAAATTCCAAATATCATCTGCATCATCAAATTATATATATATATATATATATATATATATATATATATATATATATATATATATGTATAGTTGAGGCACTCAAGGCAAGCATTCATAAACAGGAGTATGAATTGTGATTTTAGATTCTAGGATAACTAAAACTTAGTTTAATTGAGTAGCTCAAGTGACCTTAAAACTTCAGTAAATTTTCTAAAAATGATATTTTCTTTGAATAAGAAAAATCTTTTACTGACAGTCAGAAAAATAGATAATAGAAGGATATATCATAGGAAGACATGTACTAAATTCTGTATGTGGTTTTCTGCAAAATTAAATTTATATTGGGATACTAATTTTTTTTAAAAAGCAAATAAATGTTCATATATAACTTTTTTAAATGCAGGGAGTTTATTTCCTATTGAATAAAATAAGACTTCTACACTCCAAACATTCTAAATATTTTTTCCTTTAATAATGTGCATTTCCTTCCTTTCTTTCTCCCTCCTCTCCCCCTTCCTCTTTCTCTTTCTTTTATTTTTTTTCACCTAGAGAATCATTAATTTTTTAAAAATAATTTAACAAATCATATCACTGTAATTGCTACTGTTTTGGCAATAGAAAATTTTCCTTTATTTATTTTTTTATTGCAAGTTGTTAGATAAAATAGAATTGAGAATCAAAGGAATTAAAGATTATGCCCAAGTATAATACAAAAAAATAGATAGTTTTAAAGAATGTCATGAAAACCAACCATGCCACCTTCATTGGGCCAATAAGATATTCTTTGGTGTCTTGATATAGAAGAACAGGAAACAAATAACAAGTGATGGAAAAGGCCTCATGCGTTGTTGTGAGAAAATGTGTTACAATAACAACAACAAAAAAAAAATTAAAAAAAAATTAGATGCATGAGTTCTTACATAATAAATATCATATCCAACATCACTACAGATATATTTTATACTTGGTGTAAAATGATAAAGCATGTATAAGATTTGAGAACTTGAGGATATAGGGTGGAAGAAATAGAGAAGAGCAATGCTTAAATCAAAACAGAAACTATTTTCACCTACTTTAAATCTTATCTCTTTTTCTTTCAATGTCATGCCATACAATTCATTTAGATAGACTGATTTACCTGATTTATATGCAGCTGTTGTGTTTATGGGTTATGGGGAATTTTTTCTCAGTGTTACAATGAGCCTTTAAAAGGATTATATTCTACGGGCAAGCTAAGAATGATGTTTAAACATGGCTTTCTCAGCATTTATCTCTGAGTGATTGAATTTGAGTATCTCCTAGGAGTAAAATATTTGATTATGAAACTTTTGGGTTGCACTTCAAATGCCACTGCATAAACATTTCTCCTAGACTGCATGAACAGCTAAATTGTCATATACACATAAAAAAAGGTGCATGGTGACCTGAAGAGAATACTTATTTTTTAGTAGCCAAGATATCCCATAATGCAAACACCTGGGTAGGTTAACAGTGAACAGTGGGGCATTATGGACCTCTCACTACTGGGCTAGACTGGTTTCTGATACCTGTCTTTGACATCCCTTATTCAGTTTTAGTTTCTGGAATATTTACTAGTGTTGCACCCCTCTATACTAATTCTCTCGGGAGGATTACAGCCCAATGCTAACTAAAACAGAAAGTTAATACTTCTTGAAAATGACTGATGAATTTCATCTCTTTATAGGCCAAAAATAATCAATGGGGCATGAAATGTGCTGGGCTCTATCTGGCTGACAGTGCCAATACTGAAGCAATCCTACAGCAGCAGTCAGGATGAGGAATGTAGCCAAACCGACCAAGTTTTTTAGTAATCAGTTAAGTGATATTAGTCCACATTTCTCAAATAAAACTCATTATCTATTATTTAACAACTCCTATTGTGAATTCAGTTGTTATTTGTCTAGCACAAAGGATCACACAAAAAAATTGTCCTTTGTCATGAATGATGAACATTTCCTACATAAAAGAAGATACTGATATCTCTGGAAATACTGTGACATTTCCCATTTAAGAGGATATGCCAGACTAATTTGTGGGATGATGAGGTCATTGGTCTTGAGGTTTTGCTCACTTTTTCTTTTTCTTTTTTTTTTTTTAGTCTCATTCTCTTCATTTTCTTTATTACTAAGAGGAAGGCAAACTCACAAAAACCTTTATCTATTATCCTTGTTCCAAATTTTGCTGGTTCTCAGTCCCTAGGGTTCAAAGTCAATATGTTTGGTAATGACTTTTTACAAAAGAAAAGGAAAAGGAACAGAGATTGGATTTCGAGTGTTATGATAAATGCATATCTGAACTTACAGCTGAGATTGGCTTAAAGAATTCAGTATCAGTTGTGTCACAAGGCGTATCTTCTGAGAAACTAAAATCTGACAAAACACTAAATAAAACACCATATATTTTTTCTCATATTTCCTCTCTCTATCTCTCTCTCTCTCCACACACACACACACACACACACACACACACACACACACACACACGTGCGCGTGTGCGTTCATCCCTAAATCCAGTAAAAATTTGGAGACCTACTTACTCATGTTGTAAACAGAAAACAGTGAATAATTGAGCTGCTACCAGTTTGAAAAGCCAGAGTTCATCTTGCTCACATCTTTTTTCTCCTTCAATTGACATGCTTATTGGCTTCAAATTAGCTTTATTGTTTGCATTTTGTTGGCTCTTCAAGGTAAAGACATATAAATATGAGCATTCTGTCTTAAAAATATATGCTAAAATATGTTGGAAAACATTGGCAAAAAGAATTCTAAATGTATTGCTCCAGGAAAATATAATTTAACAAAAATATTAATTTGTTTTGTAAAAACCCTATGTAATAATGGTGGTAAACTTACTGTATTTCTTTAAAAAAATTTTGTAGAAGTATCAGTTTCACCAGTTCTTAATTGTAAATAAGGGAGCTTTTTGGCTTACCATGAAAAACTCAGAAAATAATGTTGCATTTTTAAAAATTACAATGTAAATCTTTTTCTCCCAAGAATTTTCCCCAGATATTTCATTCTTTCTTTTCTGGAGGATTGTGTGAAGAAAAGTGTGTGTGTGTGTGTGTGTGTGTGTGTGTGTGTGTGTGTGTGTAATTATGTGCATCTGTGGGTTTTTCCCAACGGGAAACTAAGTTTTCTGATAGTTACGACCAGCTAGCCTCTTAATATCTTTAGTGCCTAAGCAAACCCGAAAAGTTCAGGATCACAGTGGAAATTCCCACATTGCTTATATTAAATTTTTTGACCCCAAAACCAAAAAAGCACAGTGTTTTCCAGGAATGCAGATAAAGGGCCACATGAAATGGCTGGCCTATCTTAAGGGCATAAGCTTAGCACCCTTGTCACCTGTTGCCTCCAGGGCTTTGAGAGAGTCTTGCAGCAGCCCATAGCAGTTGAGATGACTGGAATGAGAATTGCGTAGCAAGAGGAAAGAGGCTGAGAGAAGGCTATTTTTCCATCCAAGTGGTAATAGTGTTTTTGCTTCAACAGGCTAGGTGTTTCATGCTGAAGTAGAAATTTTTTCCCCTAAAGCTTACACCTCACACCCGAGGAAGATCCACTTGTAAACTGCAATGTGCATCTCATACAGGTGTTCAGCAGTGTAAGCTCTGAAATTGTGCATCATCCACTCACCTGATTGTTTCTGCTTCAATGGGATTGTGGGAGGACTGTCTAGGCACAACTGGATGTGTGCACTGTAAAAGTATTTTGGATCAGAGGAAAAAATTATCTTTAACTTCTAGACATACTTGAAAAGGAAAAGCAAAACACTCTTTTAGCCAGGCATTTGTCAGATGTCTCTTCTCCAATCTTAAGGCAAACTAGAGCAGAGCTATGACACTAAAGGCCCTTGAGCTCCTATTGTAGACTTGTTATTAATTAAAAATTCAGCAAGGGAAATCTCAGGTTCTTTAAAATAATGCTTTTTCTATTTCCCCATATAAGGATGAACTCATAAATTCTATTTTATGATACTCATATTGATGGTTTGGGAGAATGAATTAATTGTTGGGGGAACAAAGTAGATGAGTGAATATAGAAAAAAAATGTCTTACCCAAAGAACAATTAAATGAGATAGGTCATATGATCAGGGTTGAATATACTCCTGATGATTCTCCAGATTCCTTTCTTTCTGTAAAAGGGGAATCAGAGAAAGCACAACTTTCCCAAAGATTATTATTTAAGTCTACAAGTGCATTGAAAGTTTAAGGTTTAGAAAGCAAAATTTGAATTATTGTTAGGAAATTAAGAGTTCTTTCAGATAGTCCTTGTTGTAATTGAAATTGCTTCATGGTTCAAGTATCTGAAATTCCAGTAGTATTTTTTTCTTTAATTCAATTCAATGGTTTAAAGCATGTTTTTCAATACCAGAAATTTTTTGATGTTTAGTGAGAGAAATTGAAAAAGCTCAAAACAACAACAAAACAAATCAGTAATAGTTGCAATATAGTCACTACAACAGTAAAATTATGTTTCCCATTACCATAAAGAATTGAGTTATGAATTTTTTTCCTTTGTCCAAGTTTGATACACTTTGCAGTTTTTATCAACTTTTATGATTAATCATGATGTTTTAAACTTCAGAATGTCAAGCTATAATTTTTTAGTATGAACAAGCTTTCTTTGGTGCCAGCTTAATTTTAGAAGCCTAGTCTGCCCAGATCATTTAACCATGACAAATCATGCTTTCTTATATCATGATTACAAAATTGTGTCAAAAATAGAATTTTACACATTGATTCATTTATGAGATATCTGAGATATATACTAAATGTCTCAACTCACAATAGAGAAACTCACAGTAATTAATGTACAACACAATTCATGTAGAAACTAATTCTTTCCATACTGCCAACACTTGTACATGTCTGCTGTAAAGGAAAAAATCATGTTAAAAATATATGAGATGAAATTATGACACATATCCTTATGGTGAGAATGAGAGACAGAGAGACAGAGAGACAGGGAGAGACAAAGCAGAGACAGAGAGACATATGGGCAGAGAGAGATCCTATGATCAGCATTAGAAATGGGCACTCAAGTAGCCATGGAGATGACAGCGAAGAAAGGGCAAGATTCAGCCTTAAGTTGTTATAAGACATAAAGAAGTATTTCCCCATTCTAACCTTGAAGAATGAAGTGAACTGTTATTATACATGGAAAAAGGCATATTTTGAAAAAGTGATGAGTTGTGTTTTGAAGTATTGATAGCTTGGATCTGAGACACAAGTGGTAAGAAGTGAAATATCTTTCTCAATTGTTTTGATAGTAATTCTAAACACAACGTCATTGCTAACAGACAGAAATTTTGTATAATCATTTATCAAAAAAGTTGTCAAAATGTTATGCAACAGAGTTGCGCCTTCATTAGCCTAGAATTCAACTACTGAGTATAGAAAATATTTCTTCCACCTCAGTGTTGCAACAACACAATTTCCTTCTCCTTAGACAAATAATGTTGGGAATTTGAGGTGTTTATGTCCTTTTAGACATGATTTATACATATTGAAGTAGTTATGTTATTGTCCCATTTTTCACACTAATTGAAACCTGCTATAATCACTATTTTATAGCTGGCTTCCTTCATTTACAGTTCTTTCTCTCTCTTTCTCTCTCTCTGTATCTTTCTCTTTCTCCTCACTTTTCTATGCCAATATGTTTATGAGTTATATATTTTATAGGATACTGCTGCTCTTTTCTAGGATAAGATATTAAATTACCTAATCTCTAATGAAGATATTTCAGACATTTCAGCATCAGGATAAGAAAATAATAATTAAATCCTCATTCACCTCATATTGACTCTCTAATCATCCCATCTTAAATTATTACCTACAGGCTTAAAAGAAAACAGAGCAAGGTTGAGAATGTGGACTTCAGAGCAAGTGAGCCATGGTAACCTCGGAGTGTGCTGCTCAGACCTCCCTCTGACAGACCTCTGTGAGAAGTGCCACTACTTGACAGCCTTTAGCTACAGTGCTTTTGGGATCTGCAACACATTCAAGCTCAGGCCATGCTTTCCTAGGACAGGTCTTGGCCAATGACTAAGCATGATGACATACTAGCACCTGGCCATTTCTACTCAATTCAGGACCCCTCCAATGAGTTATCTTTGTCTGGGGCCTCTAATGCCTGACTGAGGCCTTCTCTGAATTATAACGTAGTCTGAGACTCTTCCTACATAGTCCTTTTTCATATCTGCTTTCTTTTCAGATACCAGACAACTCTTTCTGAAGACTCTCCCAGCCTACTCCTGGTTTCTCTCTACACCCTTCACAAGCATCAGTCCCAATAAATTTCTGCATTTCTGCCCTATATTAGCATGTGCTTCCTGAAAGACCCAGACTTACACACATAATTTACATCTGGCTCTCACATGTCCTAGTTTTGTGAGTATGATTTACTTAATTTCTCCCTTCCCTCACTACTCATTTTTAATTATTTTAGAAATAATCCATATGTAATAATCAAATAGTCAATCAAAAATTCTTGTCCATTTTGTTGGAGAAACTTCTCAATTTATTTCTCTGAAAAAGAATAATAGGACATTAAATTTCAAGTTTTTACATTTTGTAAAAAGTCTTTATTTTGACGTTGCATTTGATTATTAGTTCTGACTACAGAGCTTTGAATACAAGTTCATTTTATTTTCCTAGAAATTTGAAGGCATTAGTTCCTAGTAACTAGTGTCACTGTTGACAAATCTAATGACAATGTAAAACTTAATTCTCTGTAGTAAACTGTATTTACTCTTTAAACATTTAAAAAAACTTATATACTCTTGGTGTTTGAAAATTTGACTGGAATGTTTCCAAGTACAAGATTCCTTTTTATCTCGCTGAGCATTCAGAGAACTTATTTATTCTTATGATCAATTCATAACTGTCTTTAGTTCTGATAAATTTTCTCATACTATTTCTTTAATTATTTCCACTACTTTAATGTATTTCTACTCTTTTTCTGATATCTCTATTATAAAAAAAATTTTAATTTCTTGAAGCTAATCTACATGATTTCTCTCATTTTTAAAATAATTTTTTAATTATTTCATATTTTGCTTATATACTCAACTTCTATTGACTTTTATGTATACATATTTCTAATTGATAAGAATACTGTCTTATTTTCCTTCTTCTTCTTATTTTTTTATGATAAGCTTTTTGGGCTTCATAGATGTAATAGCCTATCTTAGTGGTAATAGTGGATTAGATGAGGTAATTGATATGTCTGGGCTGAAAAACTTTCTATTATTATTAATTGGATTCATGTTTTCCCATCACTTTTGTTAAAATTCTTTCTTAATTAATCTTTAAAATTCATAGGCTGATAGAGTCTATTTAAAATCAAATTTCCAACTCCTTCCCAGAGTTCACTAGAAGTACTTGTTTAACTTGATTTTGTTTGCTGCTTAAGTTTATACTTTCCTCCCCAGCACCTGTAACTCCTGTGCATACATATTTACTTACATTTTAATATCCCAAGAAAATATTTCCTCAAAACCTTCACCCACTCAGCAGCATTTTTCCATGAATGATTAATGATGATAATTTATATAGAATCTTTTGAAAATCACATTAAACAACATTGCCTGTACAACCTCATATTTCATTACAGTGGAAGATGATACTTTAACCAACTGCAAATATTTCAAGTTGGATATATGAAAAAATTAAATAGTTAAAAAAAATATTTTAATAGATATACATACTGACCATATCATCCCTATTCAAGTAGTCACTAAAAAGTTCTCATCTTAGATAATACTGACTGAGTTCAGTTTGCAAGTCAGCCATATGCTCTTGGGCAAACTACTTAAGTTTTCAGAGCATGTTTTTCTTACAGTGTTGGTACAAGGATGAACAAATATAATGCACATGAAGTATTTTGTATAATGCCCAGCACAATATAAACATTTAAAAATATCAATTCCTATGATCAGTGAATAAATTGGCAATCTCTCAGAGGAAAATTATTGTATTATTGCCATACAAAAGTGATTGCATCTTTTTTATTTCTGTTATCTCATTGCATTTTGTTTTTACCTCTAGAATAGTCCTAACTACACTCAGCCTGTGTGTGTAAAAAGTTATTTTTTTGCTTCTTCAACCATACTTTTAGAATCACACAGCGTGATATTGTCACCTTTATATCCCAGCATGACAAACAAGACCTTTGCCTATTGTACTCAATCAGTGAACAAATGGTGATGACACAGTAGGATGGAGATATAGCTCGATCCTTAGGGTCTCCAAGAAAAAAAATGTTTTCAAATTATAAACTCATAAAAACATTTAGGACGTAGAATCTGACATAACCTTCTATGAGTAAAAGAAGGATACCTGTAAATTAAAGAAGAAGCACTTCAAGAACAAGTAGGCTCTGATTATAACTGGTGAAGTCAAAAGAAAAGGTGCTCCCTGTAGACTGAGTAAATGAAATTAAGTATGTTAAAGGTGTAAACACTTTTAACTGGTTTACAGCATATGCTCTGAGATATTAATTTCTCTAAATATAAGAAAAGGAGTAATAGAGTATATAACTGTGAAGGGCTTTAAATCAGAAATTAACATTTATCACTTATTAATATTAATTATTTGCTCTTAATATTAATTACCTGGTAACTACTGTGTCAGATTGTGAGCCCCCTTCATGGAATAATGTACACCGTCACTAGAAAAATAAATCTATCTAACTGGTGCTTTCTTAGAGGGAGCAGGTACCTGGTGACCACTAATAGTTTCCTTTCAACCCTATTGCAAAGATTTGGAGCTGCCATAAGAAATGTAAGTTGGTGAAGCAAATCCAGTGAAGTCTTGAGCTAGACTCACTAGAGTGACATAGAAGAAGGCTTAGGTCTGATACCTACATGAATGAAAGGTCTACAGACAACTCTGAATTACTGTAGATCTACAACTTCCTTGCAGTGGATGTGGTCATGAGAACCAGCTAGCACTATCCCTGGTCTATAATATATTCCAGATCCAATTCTTCTCAGGTGTTCATGTTACTGCCATTAGCACTTTCATCAAAGAAAGGAAATAGAAATAAAAAGGAATGCAATCTAAATCAACAATTTTAACATGTCTTAATGGGTTTAGGAGAGGAGAAAAACTCCAGGCTAAATAGTTTCTAAAGTTTTGCATGTGTTTAAATGCTCTCACAATGAGAGATCAAAATTAATACCTACTATTATATTCTACTTTCAAGGTTTTAGTGTTTGTTATTCTAAATCCACTCTAATATCTCTGTTGTTTACTAATTTCACTAACAGCTAGAGTTCCTTGAGATTTAGAAACAGCCATATCTCAACTCTGATTCCCGCTTTCTGCACCCAGTGTAGAATTGGCCAAGTGGGTTGCTGTTGCTCTTGATGTGTAGAGCCTAAGAATTTCTCCATGGGAGGCTGGAAGAGTGTGAAGCTACTGGACTGGGACCTGAACTCAGCTTGAATGGCAAGGGAAAGAGCCTATTAGTGTATCACAAAGTTCCTTCCTTCCTTCTTGGCAGGAGTTGTTGCTTGGAGCCAGCAGGTGCTTAATGCTGTTAAATTTATGAGTAGTGAAAGCTGTTGGATTTCTTAACATCTGGGTAACATAAATTATCTGAATTCTTTTTTTGGTCCTGCATAGTTGGAAAGTGATTTTGAAATCCATGGAAAGCCATTAAGTAACCTTTCCTGGAATGTGTTTATTTCTGAACATTTACCTCTGTGTCTGTGGTCTGTCCCTAGATGAGCTGACAGACCCTGGCCAAGCAGAAAGTGACAGGGTCAGGAAAAACTAAGCCACAACAGTTTTCTCTTGAGGTCTCTAGTAAGACACAGAATACTTTTAATTTATGTATTTATAATTTTCATTGTGTATTTTTCCTGCTCAGAATTACCAATAAGTTCAGCGCAGACCCAAAATATCAATTTGTAAATGACTACCATTATTTGTTTATTTTATTTTTAACTAAGCATGATTTTGAGAAGTGCTCATTTATTTCCCTTTCCTCCCATTTCTTTATTTCTTCATCACAGTAAATAATAATTTTATGACCTATCAAAAGAATTTAAAAAGTAAAATAGAGTAACAAAAAAAATTGGCCTTTTCTTTAAAGTAACATGTTATCTTCATAACATTATTCATCCATGTGGCTGTTGCCTACCAGAACTGCTAAATGAAAATAGACTTTTTCTTAAAATTTTTAGTCACTATTGATTTTGAGTGGTGCTGTCCATCAAAAGTTATCACTAGTATTTCCATATTGTGAAGGGGATCTTTAGAGCTTGAAGTGTCATTGAGAGATTATTGTTTTACCCTCATTTTACTTTCTAATAGTAATTGTGGTAATATGCAATATAAGCTTAAAATATTGCTGTTTTTCATGTTCCACATTCAATTACATACATACTTATAATTGGATTTAATGGAATTAAAAAAGAACACAAAATACAGTAGTATATTTTCACATGATATAGTGGAAAGAATAATAAACTTGGGTGAACTATTGGGTACAAAAACTCTGTCTTTGTTGTTTTCTTATTCTGTGTCTGTGGTCAAATTACATCAAAAGCCAGAGTTACAGTTTTTTTTTTTCTCGTAAAGTAGAATTTGCAAGAACGTTGTAGATGGCAACCCAGAATCCATTACATCCTTGTCCTACTGATTTATATAGTGATGTGTTTGGGAACTTAATGTAAAATAAGGGGAGGATCTGATTGACCAAAGAGTTATCCTGTTCCTTTATCTTGGTAATTTCTTTTTCTATAACACATATGTGACCTAATTCTCACCAATGAGATGCAATAAAACATTTTCTGGAGATTTCTGAGAACGTCATTCTAGTTCTTAAGAGAAAATCACCAGAAGCATATTCTCTCTCCACTTGTTTGTAAATCTGGTAGCATGTTGTTTCAGGTGCTACCCTAGACATTGCATGACATTTAAAAGAACACAGTCAGAAGACAAAGCTGAAATTCTATCAAGATTAGACCTGAGTGGGTCACAGAGCAAAGAATTTACAGCCTTGATCATTTCTCCCCTGAATCCTACACCTAATCTTTGGACTTGCAGTTATGTGAGGCAATAAAATTATGTATTGTTTGTAAGATAGTATTAGGAAGGTTTTTATTACCTATAGCCAAAAAATCACAACTTATACAGGAATAATTTTATCTACTCGTCAAGATTATTTTGACAACTTAATGAAGAAACCATGTGAAAAATCCTGGCTCATGTTTAAGTATGCCATTAAAAATGATTTCTCTCTTTCACTTGAACCTCTCTACCATCTCTTCCCAAAAGACACTGCAATCAAAAAATTGAAACATAAGAAAATTGGTCTAATGTCGAACTAATTTCCATTTTTATATAGATAAATGAATTAAAATATGTAAGTTCTAAAATAGATTGTTTTAAGACAATTATTTATATTGTTACATGCTATATATTATTATATGTCATAATATATATAGTCTTAGGACACTAATCTATAGCATATATGTATATGTATATTATATATGTGTGTGTATATATGTGTTAAGGCATTGCAAAGAACAAATAAACCCAGTACGATAGATAGATACATCTAGGCTGTTGTATGTAATAGTTTTTGGTTTCCAAGAAAGAAGGCAGTCTTTTCAAAAATTAAGTAATATTTTACCTTACTTTGAAACCTCAGTTCTTCCAAATTTTCCATATTGACTACTTGGGAAAATATGTTCTTTCAACATGTTTTTAACGCAACACTTGTTTATATATGTATAGATGTTTGCTCTGAATTGTATTCATTTATGGCAACATTTTAGGATATTTTCATAAGAATAAAACAAAACCTAGGCTTTCATATAGGATTAATAATATTGCTTCACAACTGAAGACAGTTTTCTTGGGGTTTTTGCTCTTTCTAAAAAAGAACAATAATGTGCCAGAGATCCCAAAGGGAAATATATTGCTAATGGAAAAAATCTCTTTCATTCACTCTTTTTATTTAAGGGAACTCTTGCTGCCAGGTTATAATGAAAACATAAAGGTCTAATACAAAACTCATCAGGGGGAAGAAGGCAGAGGAAAGGAACCCAGAAAATGCATCTAATCCAGATGTTTGCATAGTGGGGTGGCTTTTGCCAAAGAGCCCGCAAACTTTATCTTCATCCTTTCTTGGGTTCCCATTTCTTGATCAAATGAAAAGCACAACCTTGTTTTTCAGATTCTAAGATTTTTTTTTTTACAAAATTTAGTTAAATCATACTTACTGATAAGAAAATCTCAAGTATGAAACATGTTCCTTATGATACTTGATCTAATCAATCTAAAGTTCCAAAAAAAAAGATAGAAACAACTAAAAATGGTTTATTCAAACCAGGAAAATCACCTAAAATTCTGTCTTTATATTGTGATTTAATAAATTAAATGTTTTCTTGCCTTGATGAAATGAAGTTATAGGTAAATCTTTAGTTTTTTGTTTGTTCTTTTTTTTGTTTGTTTTACAGCCCAAGGCTAACTTAGGAAATGATGGTATATTGATCTATTTGGAATTGTGGGAGAAAGGAATTTCTAAAAGTAAGAAACAAATTAATCTCACAGAGAAATTTAGACACAGTAATTAAATAAAATAACATGTAATGACAACTGTTTAAAAAAACACATCTCAGAGGAAGAAGTGAATAATCTTTTGAACAATTTGTCTTGGCCTTTTCATAACCTTTGGGAATGCATTTTGGAGAAAGCAGTAGTAAAATGTCACAGAATTATGATTGTTTCCTATGTCAGCTGCTTTGCATAGTTTGTAATTTGATGCATTCCTGGGAGGTTATAAAGCATGATGTGCATGCTTGCTCTTCCATATTTGCTTAGTGAAGATACAGTACTACTGGAGCTTTTGCAGTGTTTAGGGTGGCATTTTACCTCATAATTTGTGAGATGGTTTCATTAAACCTAAGTACTTGATTAAAATCCCATGTAAAGTAATACTATAAATTGTCTTGAGTTTGTAATTTTTACAGACATATTCATGTGAATTTACCAAATCTAAAGCTTGTTGAATTATAATATGGTAACACATTATATTTTGATTTTAGAAAGTTTGTCTTAGTTTCTATTCCCCCTGAAATAGACTTTGAGCCAAGACTTCAAAGGCAAGTAGTTGATTCGAGAACTGTAGGAAACATCAATAGGGCTGGAGAGTGATGCAGGAAGAAGAATACATTAAATAAAGCCTTCGGTGGAAGACTAGAGGATATTTGGACAAGAAATCTGAAAATTAATGTAAAACACATGCTTGAGAGTTATCTCACCTGAAGGGTGTGGAGTTATATACCAACTCCTGACAGTTCTTAGCTGAAAGCTGCATTCAGGAGGTACTCACATGCCCTGCATGCCCACCTGCTGCACATTGTCAGAGGCTTCAAGAGGTCTGCAGTAATACAGTGGCGATTAAAGCAAGATTATCTAGAAATTATCAAACAGAAATTATTAAAACTTTTAAAATTATATCTCAAAACCTAAATAAATGAGCAAATTACCAAAAATTGACAAGAACTACTAATACAAAAATAGCATCATCATCAGTAATAATAATGAGTTAGCACTTACTGCTTATATAATCTGTAGATGAAGGGATAGGGGATTTTTGTTTTCTTTATACTTTTTTGTATTTCTGTATTTTAAAAACACCACATAGTGTTTTAGTATAAAATTCACATTAAATACAATGAAAATATATTACTTTGTATATATTTTTATGTTAGTACATTATCTTTTTCCAGAAAATATCTATAATATTGAAAAAATTGTGAGAATTATCTAACATTCTGACTTTACCAAAAAAAATTATAAACTCCACTGGTATGAGTTCAACAAATAATTGAATAAATAAAAGTCTTTTAAGAAATAAAATATTTCTTTATGTGGGACAAATAATTCCTTTTTGATTCATTTCCATAGTTTTATATATTTTGCTTTAAAATTTTTATAACAAGCACATCTATCATAAATTTGTTTTTGATTTGTATTTTGAATTTCTTTTGCTCTGAAAATAAAGAAAATATTTAACCAATAGTTAGAAAATACACACAGCCCAACTTTAGGGAAAGAGAATTTTAGTCTGCCATTATCATATTTCATTGGTCTGATATACTAATTTTCAAAAGAAAGGTTATAAGAAAAATATTTAAGCTGCCTAGATTAAAGTGAGAGAATATAGACTCTGTAATAAATACCTTTCAGTAAGTTAACTTTCAAGTGTGGGGGGTCACAAAATATTTGAACAATGCATTAACTTATGTTCAGAAAATTCTTTTTGTTATCAATCTATTACCAATTTACAAATATGAAAACTTGTAAGATTTATGCCTATCTAATTTTCCTAAAACTAAAATTCAAATCTTATACAATTAAAAACTTATTATCAGTTTACAGTACTACCCTAATCTGTTTTTTATCAACCTAATGATAAGCAAATAACCTCTAAAACTAAAAAGTTTTTCACATATTTTAATTTGCTTATTCTCTAATTCGGTTTTCTACTATAACATATAACTGAAATGTGCTCATTTAATTTTACATTTACAAAATAAATGATTAGGAATTACTTATTGTTTTTTACAACAGATTATACCGAATGCATTTTTTTCTGGGACTAATAAAGGTTTCTGTCAGTAATTTGAAAAGAAATAAAAGCCATACTAACAGAATATGGTTATAAATAGCCTAAGTTTAAAAATTATATTGGCTCCTTTAAAATATTTTAGATAAGATAATACAGCACTAATACCCATTTATAAATGTTAATTAAAATGTTAAATATTATTTTTCCCTATGAATATATTAATTAATTTATTAATTTATTGAGACTCTATTGCCAATAATCAGAAGATGACAGCAGAACAAGTCAACTATCCTCCGGGGAACTGATTTCTATGATATGAAGTATGAAATTACAACTTTTAAAAGTATCAATTTAAATTTTATTTTGAAAGATAAAGTCTAGATTTGATAAAGTCCTGGGGAATAGGTTCTGTATACATATAGCTACATCTAAAATACAATTACTAGCACCTCTCAGATAAATTTCAAAATGAAGTCTATCTTTCAATTACCTTTTAACAAAGATTACTAGTCGTTACACTATCTGTCCTCTGATTTTCCCTATTAAGTGATATCTAGACTTTTTCCAGGTAATTGATCATCCAGTAGAAGAATAACATTTCTTAGCCTGTCTTGATGCCCGGTGTGCTCGTGTCATTACATTTCAGCCAATGACATGTAAGAGGATATGTTATGTGCAACTTTCAAAGGTATCTTAAAGTATCTTAAATTTTCCTTCTTATTCCTGAAGATGTGATGCTCAGAGCCCACGTAAACATCTTAGACCATGAAGTGGAAGCTTCATGCTGAGCATAGCAAAGACACAAGATAAAGGGGTTTCACTTTTGCAAGTTTTAGAGCCACCATACTAGTCCTATGCTGTCTAATAGCAGACTTGTTTTTGTGAGAGAAAAACAACCCTCTTTCTTGTTTAAGCTACTGTTTTCTTTATTTGTTCTATTTTTGTTTGATGTAACCAGATCAAACCCCAAGTGACACACAGCTCCATTGTTTTGTCACTTCTTATCAAAAATTTTAAATTAAAACTATTATGACAGAAGAGCAACCACGATAGAGTTCCCCTCTTCAAGATTTGGAGACCTTAGAAAAATCAATATTCCCAAAATAAATCTTATTTTCATGGCATAGGGTAGCATTCTTTAAAAAGGTTGTTGGTCAGAAATTATTTCCATGATTCATCTACATAAATGTCACGTGTCTTATACTTTTTGCTTTAATTTTCACTCTACCAATTATACTAGAACTTTTTTCTTTTTTGTATATTTCCTTGGCCACATAATATCAATAACACGAACGAACATTTTTTCAGTGAGATAACCATCAATACCAGAAGTTTTTAGACTTGTAAACACTCCATCAAGCACATTTTGAAAATTGCTAGCTTCTAAAATCCAATATATGAAAGATATTTTTAAATTTGATTATACAGTCAAATGTATATTTATTCTTGCCAATAAAATGTAAAAGTATAACCATTTTTGTCATGAAATATGTTGTTGTCATTAAACTTCAGTCCTTTATCTTCTAAATAATATGAATTTTCCCATAAATCCTCTTTCATCTGTTTTAATAAGGAGCTCTTTGTCCAATAGAAATATTCTCTCAGAAAAACTGAGGAATCAAGTGTCATTGTTAACCTCTACAATTTTGTCATCAGAATCAAAAGCTAGCAAATTTCTGATGCAAAAGTTGTATATGATAGTTAATGTCTTATTTCAGTTTGAAGTTGAATTAGATTAAATTGCCAAGATCATCGTCCGCTTTAAACACCAGCTGGTTGCTACTAGTCAACATTTCCTCCACATGGCTCAAAGCCTTCTGGTTTGGAAAGATGCAGTAGTAGTCTTCCAACAGCCAGTTTCATTATAGTGGGAGAGCCGCCCTCTGCTCCAGTGTATCTGGCAATATTTAGGTGATGGCTGCAAAAAATTTTTTCGTTTTGTTTTTGCTCTTCATTATCCAGTGCCTTTCCTATTAGCACTCTGATCTCCTTGGGGTGACTTTTCATGGGATGTAGACAAAGACAATCCTTACATCCTCTTGTCTCTATTTTCTTTCTGTTTGTAGTCTTCCTTCTGCCCAACCATGATACACTGGTGCTCCTCAAGGTGCTATCCTAGGCTGTGCTAGCATCTGAACACAAGTCCAGACTATACCAGAGCAGGCGGAGGATGGCCCATTCCCCATAATTTCCTTCTCATCTCCTCTAGCAGCTAGGTCCCTGGGTCTACCCTAGAGCTTTAAAATTCCATATATTTCCTTCAGAACACTATTTTTACCCCTTTTCTAAATAGTCACTGATGTAATTTAAAACTGTTAAGGATTCCTAGAGATCATATTATCCAGAGCCCTTTAAACTGTGTTATGAGAAACTGAGGAAGTTGTTGAAGAGACCAGAAGAGGGAGAAGAGAAAGGCTGAGCTCCTGGCATCTAGTTCTACTTCCTCCACAGTGCCTTATTTCTAACTCTTAAGTTCTTGTTACTCTCATAAGATTTTAGTGGAACAAAAAGTTCCTTGGCCAATGAAACAGCTTGCAAATCACTAACTTAGTCCAAATTATTGTCACGAAGAGAATTTAGTGCAATAGCATTTTTTCCAAGTTTATATAATCTAACTGTAGCAGAACTAAGGCTAGAACTGGTTAAGTAATATTTTTACTATGCAATTTGGACTCTTCTAAATAATGTAAATGCAGTTTAATTTAGCGCCAACTATTATTCAACCCAAAGGAATTAAAAATAAAAAATGAAAATTTCAGACTATGATGTTTTGTTAAGAGAAAAGGAATTTTGAGAGTAATCGGGTCCCTTGAATCACAGTCACTAAGTTTATAAATATTTCTGCTTTGATCACATCAAGATGATAGTAAAGAATACCAATTGTTTTTCTATTTGTAAAATAAGAGTATAGAAGTGAAAACCGAAATTAAAAACTAGTACATATTTGATACTTACCTGTACAACTTGTTTCACCAAATTTTGGATTTGATTGGATCAAATAATTTAAATATAGGCAGAGTGACTTTGAATTGATACTTAAAATATGTGTGTATTAATAGCAAATTATAATTTCTAAGTTAATTTTTCCATTGAAATCCCAATGCCTGATTTTTCTAGTCAGATGACAGTATTTGTCTATGTTTTACAACTAAATCTTAGAGCAATCTTAGATAAGCTTTTATTGGTCAGATATTGAATTAGTCAATAAGGGAAAACAATTTTATTGAATTTATAATACTTAAGAAAATATGGGAAGGGACGGGAGGGAAAATTGGCACAATTGGTTTCAAATTGAATTTCGGAAATTGGGAAAATTTTCAAATAAATAACCTAAAGTATTGCTGTGAAATTTAAACTAAGTAAACTAAGTAGTCCATGGCATGTAAGTACCACAGTTTGTCTAACCACTCACTCATTAATTTCCAGTTTGGGGCTATTACAAATAAAGCTGCTATAAATATCCATGTATAAGTTTCTGTATAAACTTTTTTGTTTTTATTTCTCTAGGATAAGTTCCCATGCATAAAATTCCTAGTCATATGCTAAGATCATTTATTGTTGTTGTTTTTTTTTTAAATCTTCCAAACTATTTTTAGGATGACTGCTCCATTCCACTTGTTATTTGTGAGTGATCTAGTTTCTCTGCATAATGACTAGCATTTTTATTTGAGTCATTCTGGTAGGTATGTACTGATAATTATATTACAATTTGTCTTTTTATTTTCATAGCAAGATGTTCTTGAAGATCGAGTTTTAAAATTTAGCAAAATCAAATTTATCAATTTTTCCTTTTATGGGTATGCTTTTGGCATGAAGTCTAAGAACTCTTTGCCAGGTCCTAGGTACCAAAGAATTTCTCCTACTTTTTTTCCTCCTGAAAGTTCTATATATTAATGTTTTACATTTTAGCTTGTAATCCATTTTGAGTTACTTTTTGTATAACATGTAAGTTTTAGGCTGAAGTTCTTTCCCTTCCTTGGAGATTTCAATATTTTCCTATAATTATATGTATTTTTAAATTTTCTTTGAGATTTCTTTTTGATCCATGCATTATTTAGTAGTGTGTTATTATTTAGTTTTAGTGTGCTAAAAAAACCTTTCTGTTACTTTCCATTATTGATTCTAACTTCATTCCACTATGGTTAGGGATATACTCTATATGACATTAATTCCTTCTAATTTGTTAAGGTTTATTTCATGACCAAGAATATGGTTTAACTTGATGACTGTTCCATGGATAATTAAAAAGTATTTGTATTCTAGTATTGTCATATCATATGTTCTGTAAATGTCAATTTGATTCTGTTAGTTGATGATACTGTTCAGTTCTTTTATATCGTTAATAAATTCTGTCTAGTGGTTCTAACAATTGCTAAAATTGAGAAATTGAAGCCTCCAATTATAACTTTGGAATTGATCTATTCTCCTTTTAGCTCTATCAATTTTTAAAAAAATTATTATAAATTTTATTAATTAATACTTACATATGTTTTGACAAATAGAATATCTTTTAATTTTAATTTTTCAATTAGAGCTGCCATTCACTATTATTTATATTAGTTTCAGGTGTACAGCATATGGTTAGACATTTATATAATTTATGAATTGACCCCCTTAGTTAGTCTCGTACCCACCAGGCACTATAAACTTATTATAATATTCCCTATGCTGTATTTCACATCTCTGTGACTATTTCAGAACTATCAATTTGTATTTCTTAATCATCTCCCCTTTTCCATCCATTTCTTCAACTCCCTGTCATCTTGCAATCGCCAGTTTGTTTTCTTATCTATGAGTCTGTTTTCATTTTGTTTCTCAGGTTTTTTTTTTGTTGTTGTTGTTCTTTAGGTTCCACATATAAGTGAAGTCATATGGTATTTGTCTCTTTTTCTGACTTATTTCACTTAGCATAATACACTCTAGGTCCATCTATGCTCTTACAAATACTAAGATTTGTTCTTTTTTATGGCTGAGTAATAATCCATTGTATATATTTACCACATCTTCTTTATCCAATCATCTATTGATGGGCACTTAGGTTGCTTCCATATCTTGGCTACTGTAAATAGTACTACAGTGAGCATAAGTGTTCATAGATCTTTTCAAAGTAGTGTTTTGGTTTTCTTTGGATAACACAGAAGTGGAATTGCTAGGTCATAAGGTAGCACTATTTTTAATTTGTTGAGGAACCTAAAAACTGCTTTCCATGGAAGCTGTACCAATTTGCAATTCCACCAACAGTGTATAAGGGTTCCCTTTTATTTACATCCTCACCAGCACTTGTTTTGGATTTATTGATGATAGCCATTCTAACAGGTGTGAGGTGATATCTCATTGTGGGTTTAATTTGTATTTCTTTAATAATTAGTGACATTGAGAATCTTTTCATATGTCTATTAGCCATCTGTACATCCTCTTTAGAGAAATACTTATTCATAGCATTTACCTATTTTTTAATTGGATTGTTTTTTTGTGTGTGTGTGTTGAGTTGCGTGAGTTCTTTATAAATTTTGGATATTAATCCCCTATCAGATGTATCATGGCAAATATCTTCTCCCATTCATTACGTTAATGATTTCCTTTGCTATGCAAAAACTTTTTAGGCCTATTTGTTTATTTTTCTTTGTTTCTCTTGCTTAAGAAGTTATATCAGAAAAAATATTACTAAGACCTATGTTAAGTCAGTTTATTGCCTGTTTTCTTCTAGGAGTTTTATGGTTTTAGATCTTACATTTAAATCTTTAGTCCATTTTGAGTTTATTCTTGTATATGGTTTAAGATGGTCATCCAGTTTCATTTTTTCATGTATCTGTTCAGTGTTCCCAACATTGTTTATTCAAGGGACTGAGAACCCCATTGTATTTTCTTGTCATACATGAAATGAACATACAGATGTGGATTTGTTTCTGGGCTCCTCTATTCTGTTACATTGATCCATGTATCTGTTTTTATGTCAGTACTATGCTGTTTTGATTATTGTAGACTTGTTGTACAGTTTGATATCAAGTTTTATGATATCTCCAACTTTATTCTTTTTTCTCAGGATTGCCAGGATCTTTTACGGTATCATATAAATTTTTGGATTATTTGTTCCAGCTCTCTGAAAAATACCATTGATATTTTGATAGGGATTGAACTGAATCTACAGATTGTTTTGAATACTATGGCCAATTTAACATTGTTGACTATTCCTCCTCATAAGTACACTATATGCTTCCATTTATTTGTATCTTTTTCGATTTCTTTTTTCAATGACAATTTTCCAAAAACAAGTCTTTTACCTCTTCAGTTAATTTAATTACTAGGTATTTTATTGTTTTTGATGGGATTGTTTTCTTAATTTCTCTTTCTGAAAGTTTATCATTGGCGTATAAAAATGCAACCAAATTCTGCTTATTAATTTTGTATCCTGCTATTTTACTGAATTCATTGATCAGTTCTAACAGTTTTTTTGGTGGAATCTTTAGGGTTCTCTCTATATAGTATCATGCCATCTGTAAATAATGACAGTTTTACTTTTCCTTTCCAATTAGAAGGAATTTTACTTCTCTTTCTTGTCTGATTGCTGTAGTTAGGACTTTCAATACAATGTTGAACAGAAGTGGTGAAAGTGGGCATCCTTGTCTTGTTGCTCATCTTAAAAACAAATGCTTTTAGCCTTTCCCTATTGAGTATGATGTTAGTTGTATGTTCGTCTTATATGGCCTTTCTTATGTTGAGGTGTGTTCCTTCTATTCTTACTTTGCTAAGAGTTTATATCAAATGGATGCTAGATTTTGTCAAACACTTTTTATGCATTTATTGATATGATCATATGGTTTTTACCTTTCAATTTGTTAATGTGGTGTACCACATTGATTGATTTGCAGATATTGAACTAAACTTGTATCTCAGCAATAAATTCAACTTAATCATGATGTATAACATTTTTCATATATTGCTGAATTTGGTTTGCTAATATATTGTTGAGGATTTCCACATCAGTGTTCATAAGGGATATTGGCCTATAGTTTTGTTTTGTTTTGTTTTATTTTTTGCAATATCTTTGTCTCATTTTGGAATCAGAGTAATAGTGACCTCATAAAAATAATTAAGAAAGCTTCTCTCCTCTTGAAATTTTTGTATTAGATTGAGAAGAATAGGCGTTGATTCCTCTTTGAAGGTTTAGTAAAATTCACCTATGAAGCTATCTGGTCCAGGACTTTTGTTTTGGGGAAGTGATTTTTATTACTGATTTGATTTCATTGGTGAAAATCAGTCTGTTCAGATTTTCTGTTTCTTCTTGAGCAAAGTATTAAAAAACTTACTTCAATTGATGTCCCTTTACCCTTGCCATTTCTAGAATATAATCATCTTAAGTATTTCCTCTGGATACATTGAGCACCACATCAGATGGTGTTATAATTTTTGTTTCAAACATAAAAAATATGTTAAGAAACTCACGGGTAAGGAGTAGCTTATTATGTTTACCTCTATTTTTACTCATTCTGTTCTTTTCTTTTCTAAAGTCTTCAGCTTCCTTATAATATCGTTTTCTTTCTTTTGGAGAGCTTCCTTTAGTTATTATTTAAGGATTAATCTGATGGTGACAAATTCCATTAGTTTTCTTTCCTCTGACAATATCTTCAGTTTCTCCTCATTTCTGTTCATTCACTGGAAATCAGGTTCTGGGTTGATAATTATTTCTTTCAACATTTGAAAGGTGTTTTGACATTTTCATTGGCTTCAGTAGTTTCAGATGAAAAATCCACTGTTATTTGAATCAATGTATTCTTATAAGTAATGTGTCATTTATCTCTAGCTGTTTAAACATTTTGCCTTTAGTTTTCAGCTTAAAATTTAAATATATTTTGTCTTGATATGGGATTTTAAAATTATATCTCATTGAGGGTACATTCATCTTCTCCAAACTATAGGGTTGTCTTACACTAAATTTGGAAAGTTTCAATCACTGTTTCTTCAAATATATTTTCAGCCCCACAATCTTTCTGTTCCCATTCTGTACCTCTGATATAAATATTAGCTCTTTTGTTATTGCTCCATAAATCTTTGAATCTCTATTTCTTTCATTTTTAGTGTCATTCATTTTTTAGTCAAGTGTCTTTCTGTTGTTTAAATTGAGTAAACATGATTTGCCTTAAATTCCAATGATTCTATCCTTTGTTTCCCTTCTGCTACTAAGCCCACTAAGAAAATTTTTTATTTCAGTTATTCTATTTTCTAGTTTTATCATTTCTTCTTGGTTCATTTTTATAATTTCTATTTCTTTGCTAAAGTTTTCTTTCTCCTATTTTGTCAAGAGAATTTGTAATTGTTGTAGAATTTGTAATTATCTGTTATACTAACAGATAATTTCAAAACTAATTTATCTCAATATTGGCTGGTTGTTTTGTCTTTTCTCAAAAGTTGTGTTTTTCATGGCTCTGGTTATACCAAGTGATTTTTTTTACGTGTATCCTGGACATTTTCAATATAATATTAAGAGACTCTTGATCCTATTTAAATCTTCTTAATCAGTCAGCAGTGACTTTATGTAGGTTTAGCACAAGGGTCCTCTCTTACTTTTATGAGCTGAAGCCATGATAATAAATTAGTAATTAGAGACTTTGCAATGCTATTCTGATGATTTTGTTTTTATGGGTCTTCTGGTGCTTTTTATTGATCCTTGCAATTGTCGTCTGAACTTCTTAGTACCATCAGGTAGAAAGTTAAGAAAACACTGTGCCTTAGTCACTGCTGGTAGATTGTTACCATTGCCCTGAGTGTGGGACAGAAATCCTGTAATGCTGACATTGGCAGGGTGTGGGGTGGACATCACTGATGCTTCTGTTGAGAGTCTACTGGTAGACTGAGGAAGAATTTCTGAATGAGCCCTGCTGACATGTGTTTAGCAAGGATCTGCTTCCTAGCTCTCTGCTAAGCTACTCCTTTCTGAATTTTTCAGCCAAAAAGAGTAGGTTTTTCTTGCTTGTTTTCTATGCTTCATGGCAGTTTCAGGTTGCAGGCCTCTCCCCAGTTCAGTGCCATATACTGGAGACAAAAATAAAATCCAGCAACTCAATTTGGCATTTTTTCTCAAGTTCTAAGCTCCTTAGCCAGCTCATCTTCTTCTTTCTACCTTTCAGAGTCCTTTCATAATCATCTGATGAATTATTTCCAGGGTATATTGTTGTATTTAGAGGAGAGCCACATTGAAAAATAAGCTTAGAACATCTTGTTCCACCATACATTTTCAAGATATTTTATCTATCTCATTTTTTTTTTTCAGCAAAAGTATTGGGGAAAACACCTAGACTGCCTTATTACTGAAATTGGCTCTCTGCCCCACCCAACATGCAAATTGCTGTATGTAGTAACTTTAAATTGTTAAAATACTTTGTAGAGATGTTTATTACTGTAATGCTAGTTATTAGTAATTATTTAAGTCTCCTAATTCATTTTATACCGCTACCCTTGATTCATTTACTTCCATTTCTTTAATGTCTGCCAAAAGTACAAACTAATTTCTACCTCTGAGCTTTGCTCGGAATTTCATGCCAATCGCAACTCTCGCTTGCATCTATTCTCCATGCCCTTCCTTTCCACAAATCTATTTTCTGGTCGGCTACTAAAGCTAAAAGTTTGTTATTATCTCTAGAATTTATATCTTAACACAAATTAGAATACATTCATCCAAAATACTAACTATGCTATTTCAGAAATATGAAAAATAATTGAGGAATTTCCATAAGATAAACTAAGCAAGGGTCAAATGAAATTCTAACTCTGAAAGCACCATAAATATTAATTATTATTAAGGCAATATGAGAGAATTCATTTTTACCTTTGCTTTTTTATTTAATTTTTGAGTGATCAGAGTCAACGGAACTATTACAGACTATTATGCCAAATATTAAAAATAATTTTTCAAACCACCGCTACCATTGTCATCTTTCCCTTGTAGTATCAGAGGGCTTTCTATATTTAATAATAGCAAATGATTTTAGATAAAATGTTCCTGCAATACTTAATCATAAACAATACTTTGATGCACTGGTCATTTAGAAAAATAAAATTCTTGACTAATATGTCATTATGAAATTTTTATCTGCTTACTATTGACTACAAAAATTACTAATATCCCAAACCTTTTTGTTTTAATTTTAAAAAACTCAATTTCCAATAATAGTATCTTGTAACATTCATACATCAACCACTCTAACCTTTACCTCAAGCTGTATTATATTTTATTATATTAACATCTGTAGCACAATATTTATTGGCCAAATGTATTCTAATTAGTAAATAATCTTAACTTCATTTTTTTTATAGATTTAATTCTGGAAATATTCAGGAGAAAAAATACCTGAATTGTCAATATTTCTTTTAGTTTATATTTATATCTGAGGTTTGTTTTCCACAAGATATGTGGGAAAACTATTTTGATCTTTAGTGTATTCTAGCAAACAATAACTTGTGAATTAAAAAAAGAAAAAGGTTAGACAAATTGAAGGCAAAAGTAATGATTATACCAGCTTTTTAGAATAAACTGGACATTGTTGTTTGAGTCCAAACCTGAGAGATGTATATGTTCCCTAACATGGAGATCATTGGACATGTAATTATTGGATATGTAATTATTCCAAGTTAATTTATTCCTTATGTTAATCAATAAGTAGATATTTTTCAGTTCTGCTTGGCATCAAGTAACATAAGAAGAACTATACATATTTAGGTAAATAAAATAAACACAGTCCCCACTTTCAGGGAGTTAAAAACTTATCGTAAGAGAGCAATAACAAACAAGAAAATGAAAAAATAAATGTGTAACTGTCAATTTTAATAAGTATAAATGATGGAAACTGGCAAATGGACTGATAAAAACATATCTGACTGGTATCAGGGAGTGAAGAAAGGGAGGTTATGTTTAAATGGGTACTCACTAGGATATTATGTTTTGACAGAGACTTAAATGTTGAGAATGATGTAGGCACATTGGCCAGAAGAAATCTCTGCTATCACAAAGTCCTCTAGTGTACTATAACTGTAGTCCTAGAGATAAGAACTTGAATGAGTTTTTTGTAAAATAATCTCCTTCATTTATTCACATAATGGAATGGTAGTTAAGATGGTAACAGAATTTCTGTTTCCCAAGACTCATCTCTATTCAGGTTAATCATAGTTTGTTGAATGAATTTGTGATCAACATGTATTTCATAAAACAAATTTGAAAACTATTATCTGAAATTGTCCCATAAAATAGTCCTTTCTGTTTCAAGATACATATATTCCTGTGAAATGCAGGACGGAGCACTATAAACACAGTAGATGTTACATGCAACATGTTACTTGATCAATCCTAAAGCTTCTCCATTTGAATAAAATTAAAGAAACAACAAACAAACAAACAAACAAAAACACAACTTGGGGTCTTTCCCTGCCTGGGAAAGTACTTAAACCACTTCATTACAGTTTAAAGGACCTCTTTGCTTAGTCATTTCTTTTCATCTTTTCCATAACTGTTGCAGTGGTGGAAAAGGTGAGAGAAATCATGGGAGAACAGAAAACAATATAGAGAAAATTATTATGTCTGTTAGTTTTTAAATCACAACTTTTAAAGGTTAGTCTTAATTAAGGGAAGAAAGCACAAATTACTTTTTTTGTCTATACTCTCACAAATACCTAGTGTAGTGCTAAATAATAAAATAGGAAATGCTATGCAAATGACATTACTTTATGATCTTCACAAATAAATTTATGCCTCTGAGTTTTAATTTTCCATCTTTAAAATCTCTGATGTCCTTTAGAATCCAAATAGTGGTTATTGTTTATTGTACACTATCATATGTCAGTTACTTACATACACAGATTATTTCATTTAAAATAACAATAGCCCTATAAAGATGGTTTTATTCTCATTCTACTGACATGGAAACAGTCTGAGAAATATTAAGCAACTTGCTGAAAGTCATACAACTAGTACTGGAAAAAATGAATTCAATCCAAGACTGTTTTTTGACCACCTCCACATGACTTTTAAGGTCTAAGATTTTCATCTATAGCATATCTAGGGAAATATATTTTATTTTTTAGAAAAGGTTTAGATTTCCAGAAAACCTGAGCATATAATATGGAGAGTTCTTGTGTTTTCCTTTTCTCCTGCACCAATTCTCCTATTGTTAACATTATATATTCATGTGGCATATTTGTTACAATTGATAAACTAGTATAGATATTATTATTAATATTATTATTATTGTTATTGTTATTATTATTAACTATGGTCTATTGATTGCATAAGGTTTTACTCTTTGTGTGGTACAGTTTTATAAGTTTTGCCAATGTCTAATGCTATGTATTCACCATCCAGTACCATACAGAAGAATTTCACAGCTCTAAAGTCCCCTATGCTCCATTTATTCAACCTTCCCTTACCATGAGCCCCTGACAACTGCTAATCTTTTTACTGTCTCTGTAGTTTTGCTTTTTCCAGCATAAATTTGGAATCATACACTATACAGCCTTTTCAGACAAGTTTCTTTCACTTAACAAATGCTTTTAAGATGTCTCTATGTCTTTCTGTGGTTTTGATAGCTCATTTCCTTTTATCACTAAAAATATTTCAGTGTATGAATATACCCAGAGTTTGTTTATGCACTGACCTATCTTAGTAACTTCCAATTTAGAGCAATTAAGAATAACACAATTATGAACATTCACATGCACATTACTTTTCTGTGGACATAAATTTTCAACTCATTTGGGTAAATACCTAGTAGCGTGATTGCTGAATTATATGGTAAGATGATGTTTGACTTTATAAGAAACAGCTAAACTATCCTCAGAGTAGCTATACCATTTCACATCCATATTAGCAACGAATGAAAGATCTGTTATTTCACATCTTAGTTAAGGTTTTTTTATTGTCAGTTTCTTGAATTTTAGCCATTTTAATAAGTATGTATATAGTAGTATCATTGTTGTTGTAATTTGAAAATACTTAATGTAATATGAAGTTGAGCATCTTTTCATACCATCTCTATATCTTCTTGTTTGCCATCTCTTTATCTTCTTTCGTAATGTCTGCTCAAATCTTTTGTTCATTTTTAATTAGGGGTCTATGTTCTTATTGTTGAGTTTTAAGACTTTTTTAATATATATTTTGATACAAGTCGTTAGCCAAATATGTGTTTTACAAATGTCTCTCCTACTCTGTGACTTACATTTTTATTCTCTTAGTGATATTTTTAGAGCAAAATATTTTCATTTTAATAAAGTCCAACTTATTGATTTTTATTTTATAGATCTGAAAATTCATCTAAAAATTTATCAACAATTCCAAAATCGCCTAAATTTTGTCCTAAATTTTATTCTAGATATTTTAGTATCACATTTTATATTTACGTATATGATCTATTTTGAGTTAATTTTTGTGAAGGATATATAGTTTTTACCTATGTTATTATAATATTTTGCATGTGACTATTGAGCTATTCCAGCTCCATTTGTTAAGATTATCCTGTCTCCACTGAATTGCCTTAACTCCTTTGTCAAAAATCATTTGGCTATACTCGTGTGGGTTTATTTCTGGCCTTTCTATTCTGTTCTATCAATCTATTTTTTTGTCAGTTTTTATTTTTCACCAAAACACACTATCTTGATTACTGCAATTTTACAGTGAAGTTTTAATACAATGCCAGTACTCAGATTTGTTTTTCTTCAGTATTCTGTTGGCTATTCTGGGTGTTTTTATCTTTCCGTATAAGCTTTACATTGTTTGTTTATATCCAAAAAATAACTCACTGGAATTTTGATTGCCATTTTATTGATTTACAAATAAAATTAGAAAGAACTGATATCTTAACAATATTTAATGTTCATATTTATGTTCATATTTATGAACATTAAATACTTCACTTATTTAGATATTCTTCAGTTTCTTTTATCATAATTTTACAACTGTCCTTATATAGGTCTAGTATATATTTTGTTAGATTTATTGTTAAGTATTTAATTTTTCTGGGTAGTTAGGTAATTGTCATTGTACTTTTAATTTCAAAATCCAACTGCTCATTGTTGATATAAAAAAATCAATTGACTTTTATACTAACCTTGCATGATGCAAATCTCACTATAATTGCTTATTAGTTTCAAGAGGGTTTTTTGTCTTCTTTATTTGGGGGGATTTTCTGCATGAAAAATCATGTCATCTGTGAACACAGACAGTTTGATATCTTTCTTCCCAACCTATATATGATTTATTTCCTTTTTTTGTCTTCTTGCATTAACAAGAACTTCCAGCACAGTATTAAATAGGAATGATAAGAGGCAATATCCTTGCCTTATTTCTGATTTTAGGGGAAAGCTTCTTATTTCTTACTATTTAGTATAACATAATCTCTAGATTTTTTTGTACATGTTCTTTATCAAGTTAGAAAGTTCCCTGTATTTCTAGAGTACTAAGGATTTTTATTATAAATGGGTGTTGGATTTTTTGAATGTTTTTTTCTGCATTTGTTGATATGATCATGTGATTTTTCTTCTTTAGCCTATAGATATGATAGATACTTTTCCTCTGACTGTATTTCAAATTAGTTATTTTCTCCCTCCCTTGCTGAAATTCCAAGAGAATTTTTCTTAGATTTCACCATAAGAATCTGATGAAGCTCCTAGAAATAAAATTCTTGAATGTGTGGGTGCTCCCTAAGACTATGCCCTTATAAGCTTTCAACTCTTAAGCTATTCCTCATTCATCTTATAGCAATTTCTACGTGCTATCTAAGTATTTCTACCAGTACTTGGTTTCAGCAACTTCTGTTCCCAGTAAACTGTGATTCTCTTTACTCAATTGTCTCTCCAGTTTTCAGGATAGCCATTTGTCTTGTGACCTCAATTCTCTGACAAATTTAAGAAAAATTGTTGACTTTCAGTTTCTTCACTTTTTCTTGTTGTTGCTGTGAAGATAGGAGTTACAACTTCTAAGTTCTTTGTATTTCAGAGTGGAAACTAGAAATTTCAATGAATTTTTGAGAAAAGATATCAGAAACTAACACTTCATACCATATATCTATCTGAGCATTAACTCAGAATTTTGTTAAGTGGGAGTACTTTGTTTCGTATGTCGGGTTTCTCTTTTCTGGGATATGTAATATCTACTAGAATTTCTAAGAATCTCTTGGGTAGTACATAAAATTAAAGAACATAACTCAATATATGAAAAGTCAGTATGTTTCAGGAGCTCTATTATGTCAAATTATTTCTTTCAAATTATTTAC